>CM037870.1:70821971-71421971 GCA_021292105.1 Anadara kagoshimensis
ATGCTGACTTTTTAATATAATTTCCAACTTATTTCACTTCTTTTTATGATATTAAAGCGACTAAATGAAACGTGTCAGTGAAATAATCAACAGTCGACGTCATAGCGCGCGCACATTTGAATGTCGCGCGCTAGTTACCAAGGTCGTAAAAATTTTCATTACATCAATTTATTGTACAGAGCATTAAGAAGATTACAATAAGTAATAACACCATTTTCAGTTTATTTTTTTACTTCAATTTACTGCTTATTCGACAAATTTTTATAAGTGAAAAAATCAAGGTCATAGTTTCTACTATAGATATTCTATTTTTTATTTTAGAGCACTAGACGGCTGTTTCGGAAACACTTCAAAATCAGTAATGATTGGACCAAACTTATGAAACCTAAATTGGGGGTTAGAAGAGTATCAAAAGAACCAAATTATATTTAACTAAATGAAAAAAGCATACAATCCATGTCCGAATCACAATTTAGAAGCAAGGAGAAAATTTTGAACTGAAAAGTTGGGTTAGACACGTAAACCAGGGAAGTGATATCGGGTGCTCCGGAAGGGTAAGCGACTCCTGTTTAGCTAGCTACTAGTATACCCGCTATGTAGAAAAATGTGTGAATGAAAGGAATATGGAACTATGGGACGTCAAATATATCCAGGGCAATCCTCGACAGAGGGACATCAAACAATACTGTGATGACAGCCATACAACTTTTAAAGGGCCTTTATAAGCTTAGACTTGCAATATCCTTAAGTCAACAATTGTTTGCGAGCTACCTGCTTCGTTGTACAAGATTCCTGTAGTAAGAACAATCTCTATCATAGCGTATTAATTGGGAAACAAACACACGATAAGCAGATAAAGCAGGTATATTGCTACATAGAAAAAGAAAGTGGACAAATAGAAAGATTGAAGTCATCACGTTTATCATAAAGTTTCAAATGTAGCCTTTCGTGGGCGTCATAATTCAGGTTTAGGTCTAAATATGAAACAGAACTTGAGAAATCAGTTGTATCTTTTATTTCAAGCTCACGAGGATAGATGATATTCACATAGTCTCCAAATTTATGATTGTTAAGAGACAGGACGTCATCTATATATCTGTATGTCTCAAGATTTAACTAGGTTATGCATAAATTTTGCTAGGAATAGAGAAACAGATCAGCAAGGCCCTCAAAAAGTTTAATGGCCATCATCACAGTAATGTTGATAAGTTTGATGTCTCTGTGTCCAGGATTGCCCTGGATATATTTGACGTCCCATAGTTTCATGTTCCTCTCACACGATTTTGATTACACACGTGGTGAATGTAGCTAGCTAAACAGAAGGTGCTTACCCTTTCGAAGCACCCGGTCCCACTTCCCTAGTGGAACTTCACGTGTCTAACCTGACTTGTCAGTTCCAAAGATTTTACTTTGCTTCTGGATTGTGATTCGGATATGTTTTTTTATAAAATATGCACCATAACTCTCCATATTGAAGAGGCTGATACAATAGTTTATCAGATATTTGCTTTGCAATTTCCAAATCATTCGATGATTTATCAACTCTCCTCACTCTGATAAAACAGACATTAAAGCATAAGATATATATCATGTTGATTCCAAACTCGTAATATATATATATTATTGATGAAATATTATTATCTCTATATATGTTAAATGTCAGTCGTTTTATCAGTGTAAAATAAATTGTCATTCTGTACAAATAGATCATTCAATATTCATATCTAGGGGCACGTTTTTGCACAAAACGTAATATCTCGATCACGAGTTTCGGTTAACGTTGGTCAAAATATTAGAATTAAAAAATCTGATAATAGAAAAACCAAAAAATGTAGACATATTTCGTATTAACAATCCACCACTGACAATACAACATCATTGTTCAATCATTATAAAACCGCCTCGTGGGCTCAGTGATAGAGTGTCCGTCTCCAAGAGGGAGGTCGCATACTATTAAGAGGTCAGAGTATCGCATGATCACCCAGCGCCAAACTAATGTGACTTGAGGAGCGGTATGCTTGGCTGCAGTGCACTGAGTATGCTAATAAAAGACAGGCAATAAAACAAGCTCAAATAGCTCATGCATACACAAACTTATACTTAGATTAAAAAAACTTGCTTTTGTCCAAACTAATTTACAACAACTATAGTCATAATTAAAGAACACAAAATGGGGATAGTTTATAACCACAAACATATGAAGTGGTATGTTTGTGTTTGATGCATAATCCTGAGCGCTCCAAAACAGTTTTCAACGGCAAACGCTCCTAGACTTAACCATGGTGAAAATCAATTCATCTGACGTCAAAATGGAGCGCGTGGAGCAATGTCTTTATGAAGTGGCAAAGTATAGTCGATGTCAAATACTTTATTGAAGGAGAGATATTGCAATTGTAACTATAACTCTTTAATCAGTAGTAAATGGATAGTAATTAGAATATGGATTAGTATGTTTGTTTTTACTTTGCTTTCGAATTGTGATTAGGATATGGATTGGCATGTTTGTTTTTGAGATTGTAGTTTGGACATGAATTGGTATGTTTGTTTTTATTTTGCTTTGGGATTGTTAATAGGATATTAATTGGTATATTTGTTTTTATTTGCTTTGGGATTGTTAATAGGATATTAATTGGTATGTTTGTTTTAATTAACTTTTGGATTATGATTGGAACATGGATTGATATTTTTCTTTTTTGGTATTGTAGTTTGGACTTTGCTTTTGAGATTGTAGTTTGGACATGGATTGTTATGTTTGTTGTTACTTTGCTTTCGGAATGTGATTAGGACATGGATTGGTATGTTTGTTGTTACTTTGCTTTCGGATTGTGGTTTGGACATGGATTGTTATGTTTGTTGTTACTTTGCTTTCGGATTGTGGTTTGGACATGGATTGTTATGTTTGTTGTTACTTTGCTTTCGGATTGTGGTTTGGACATGGATTGTTATGTTTGTTGTTACTTTGCTTTCGGATTGTGATTAGGACATGGATTGGTATGTTTCTTGTTACTTTGCTTTCGGATTGTGGTTTGGACATGGATTGTTATGTTTGTTGTTACTTTGCTTTCGGATTGTGGTTTGGACATGGATTGTTATGTTTGTTGTTACTTTGCTTTCGGATTGTGGTTTGGACATGGATTGTTATGTTTGTTGTTACTTTGCTTTCGGATTGTGATTAGGACATGGATTGGTATGTTTCTTGTTACTTTGCTTTCGGATTGTGGTTTGGACATGGATTGTTATGTTTGTTGTTACTTTGCTTTCGGATTGTGGTTTGGACATGGATTGTTATGTTTGTTGTTACTTTGCTTTCGGATTGTGGTTTGGACATGGATTGTTATGTTTGTTGTTACTTTGCTTTCGGATTGTGATAAGGATATTGATTGATATGTTTGTTTTGGGGATTGTAATTGGACATGGATTGGTATGTTTGTTTTTACTTTGCTTTCGGATTGTGATTAGGACATGGATTGGCATGTTTGTTTTAATTAACTTTGGGATTGTGGTTTGAACATGGATTAATTGGTCTGTTTGTTTTTACTTTGCTTTTGGATTGTCATTTTGGATATGGATTGGTATGTTTGTTTTTACTTTGCTTTCGGAATTTGATTAGGATATGGATTGGTATGTTGGTTTTAATTAACTTTGGTATTTTGATTCTTATTTTTTGTATGTAAAAAGATTTCTTATTATGGGAAAATTTTTCATTGTTATTTGCTTCTCAAATTTTAGGTTGAAAAATGCTATTTTGTTACACATTGTTTTAAATTTCAGATTCTTTCTCTTTTTAATTTTATACCTACCTCTACATTTATCTACAGCCATGTCCCATAATGCTTTGCATTGAACTTGCTCCTATACAAAATGTGTTATAGACAAATAATTGATCAAGACTTCTACAGTTGTTGCTACTGTTTTCATTATATATTAACTTGTAAGCCAAGGGGCGTATACTAACTATTAGTTGAACGCAAGTGAAGAATCCATAGTACCCAGATAGCCTAACATCGGTCAGTACCCAGATAGCCTAACATTACTTAGTACCCAGATAGCCTTACATCGGTCAGTACCCAGATAGGCTTACATCTGTCAGTACCCAGATAGCCTTACATCGGTCAGTACCCAGATAGCCTTACATCGGTCAGTACCCAGATAGCCTAACATCACTTAGTACCCAGATAGCCTAACATCGGTCAGTACCCAGATAGCCTAACATCAGTTAGTACCCAGATAGCCTAACATCGGTTAGTACCCAGATAGCCTAACATCGGTCAGTACCCAGATAGCCTAACATCGGTCAGTACCCAGATAGCCTAACATCACTTAGTACCCAGATAGCCTAACATCGGTCAGTACCCAGATAGCCTAACATCAGTTTACCCAGATAGCCTAACATCGGTCAGTACCCAGATAGCCTAAAATCAGTTACTAACCAGATAGCCTAACATCGGTCAGTACCCAGATAGCCTAAAATCAGTTACTAACCAGATAACCTAACATCGGTCAGTACCCAGATAGCCTAACATCGGTCAGTACCCAGATAGCATAACATCAGTTAGTACCCAGATAGCCTAACATCGGTCAGTACCCAGATAGCCTAACATCACTTAGTACCCAGATAGCCTAACATCGGTCAGTACCCAGATAGCCTAACATCAGTTAGTACCCAGATAACCTAACATCGGTCAGTACCCAGATAGCCTAACATCGGTCAGTACCCAGATAGCCTAACATCGGTTAGTACCCAGATAGCCTAACATCGGTCAGTACCCAGATAGCCTAACATCACTTAGTACCCAGATAGCCTAACATCGTTCAGTACCCAGATAGCCTAACATCTGTCAGTACCCAGATAGCCTAACATCGGTCAGTACCCAGATAGCCTAACATCGGTCAGTACCCAGATAGCCTAACATCGGTTGGTACCCTGATAGCCTAACATCGGTCAGTACCCAGATAGCCTAACATCGGTCAGTACCCAGATAGCCTAACATCGGTTGGTACCCTGATAGCCTAACATCGGTCAGTACCCAGATAGCCTAACATCGGTCAGTACCCAGATAGCCTAACATCGGTCAGTACCCAGATAGCCTAACATCGGTCAGTACCCAGATAGCCTAACATCGGTCAGTACTCATATAGCCTAACATCAGTTAGTACCCAGATAACCTAACATCGGTCAGTACCCAGATAGCCTAACATCGGTCAGTACCCAGATAGCCTAACATCAGTTAGTAACCAGATAGCCTAACATCAGTTAGTACCAAGATAGCCTAACATCGGTTAGTAACCAGATAGCCTAACATCAGTTAGTACCCAGATAGGCTAACATCGGTCAGTACCCAGATAACCTAACATCAGTTAGTACCCAGATAGCCTAACATCGGTTAGTACCCAGATAGCCTAACGTCGGTCAGTAACCAGATAGCCTAACATCAGTTAGTACCCAGATAACCTAACATCGGTTAGTAACCAGATAGCCTAACATCAGTTAGTACCCAGATAACCTAACATCGGTTAGTACCCAGATAGCCTAACATCGGTTAGTACCCAGATAACCTAACATCGGTTAGTACCCAGATAGCCTAACATCGGTTAGTACCCAGATAGCCTAACATCGGTCAGTAACCAGATAGCCTAACATCGGTCAGTAACCAGATAGCCTAACATCAGTTAGTACCCAGATAACCTAACATCGGTTAGTACCCAGATAGCCTAACATCGGTTAGTACCCAGATAACCTAACATCAGTTAGTACCCAGATAGCCTAACATCGGTTAGTACCCAGATAGCCTAACATCGGTCAGTAACCAGATAGCCTAACATCAGTTAGTACCCAGATAACCTAACATCGGTTAGTAACCAGATAGCCTAACATCAGTTAGTACCCAGATAACCTAACATCGGTTAGTACCCAGATAGCCTAACATCAGTTAGTACCCAGATAACCTAACATCGGTTAGTACCCAGATAGCCTAACATCAGTTAGTACCCAGATAACCTAACATCGGTTAGTACCCAGATAGCCTAACATCAGTTAGTACCCAGATAGCCTAAATCGGTTTTGATTTTTTTAAACTATGGTTTTATTATGTGTTTAGAATCTTTTATTTTATTATTATATAGGTAGAAGGTCATATTGGATAGGGTTGAGTGTGAAGGTACACGAGCGATTGTGGAGTTAAGTGATTGGTTTAGAGGTCAACATGACAATCATAAAGGCAAAGAAGAATGTATTCATCTGTATACAAAGGTATCATTGGAATGATCAATTTTGTGACAAAATGGCTGGTTTCGTATGCAAGCAGCAGATTGCAGGTAAATATTTAGTTATTCAATGTCAGTATTGTATTTAAATGCGTTAAATTGTGATGACAGAAGGGACCGCATATAATCACATCGCTCGTTGCTCAGGTAAATAAAACATTGCTATGACGCCATGCTTTGTGTTTGTATGCGTATTAACTAGCCTAATCGCCAGTTATTACTTGTAAGTGTCCAGTAAGTTGATACAACTGTACATTAACTAACATAAACTTCTGGAACAACCGTCCGCACTTCCGTCGTAAAGTTTGCTGGTGGTGCTTACCCTTCTGGAACAACCGTCCGTACTTCCGTCGTCACGTTTGCTGGCGGTGCTTACTCTTCTGGAACAACCGCCCGCACTTCCGTCGTGAAGTTTGCTGGCGGTGCTTACACTTCTGGAACAACTGCCCGTACCTCCGTCGTCACGTTTGCTGGTGGTGCTTATAATTACTCTTCTGGAACAACCACACGCACTTCCGTCGTCACGTTTGCTGGTGGTGCTTATAATTACCCTTCTGGAACAACTGCCCGCACTTCCGTCGTCACGTTTTCTGGTGGTGCTTACCCTTCTGGAACAACTGCCCGTACCTCCGTCGTCACGTTTGCTGGTGGTGCTTATAATTACCCTTCTGGAACAACTGCCCGCACTTCCGTCGTCACGTTTTCTGGTGGTGCTTACCCTTCTGGAACAACTGCCCGTACCTCCGTCGTCACGTTTGCTGGTGGTGCTTATAATTACCCTTCTGGAACAACTGCCCGCACTTCCGTCGTCACGTTTTCTGGTGGTGCTTACCCTTCTGGAACATTTGCCCGCACTGCCGTCGTCACGTTTGCTGGTGGTGCTTACCCTTCTGAAACAACCGCCCGCACTTGTTTGCTGGTGGTGCTTACACTTCTGGAACAACCGCTCGCACTGCCGTCGTCACGTTTGCTGGTGGTGCTTACCCTTCTGAAACAACCGCCCGCACTTGTTTGCTGGTGGTGCTTACACTTCTGGAACAACCGCTCGCACTTCCGTCGTCACGTTTGCTGGTGGTGCTTACTCTTCTGGAACAACCGCCCGCACTTGTTTGCTGGTGGTGCTTACCCTTCTGGAACAACCGCCCGCACTTCCGTCGTAAAGTTTGCTGGCGGTGCTTACACTTCTGGAACAACTGCCCGTACCTCCGTCGTCACGTTTGCTGGTGGTGCTTATAATTACTCTTCTGGAACAACCACCCGCACTTCCGTCGTCACGTTTGCTGGTGGTGCTTATAATTACTCTTCTGGAACAACCACCCGCACTTCCGTCGTCACGTTTGCTGGTGGTGCATATAATTACTCTTCTGGAACAGACACCCGCACTTCCGTCGTCACGTTTGCTGGTGGTGCTTATAATTACTCTTCTGGAACAACCACCCGCACTTCCGTCGTCACGTTTGCTGGTGGTGCTTATAATTACCCTTCTGGAACAACCACCTGCACTTCCGTCGTCACGTTTGCTGGTGGTGCTTATAATTACCCTTCTGGAACAACCACCCGCACTTCCGTCGTCACGTTTGCTGGTGGTGCTTATAATTACCCTTCTGGAACAACCACCCGCACTTCCGTCGTCACGTTTTCTGGTGGTGCTTACCCTTCTGGAACATTTGCCCGCACTGCCGTCGTCACGTTTGCTGGTGGTGCTTACCCTTCTGAAACAACCGCCCGCACTTGTTTGCTGGTGGTGCTTACACTTCTGGAACAACCGCTCGCACTTCCGTCGTCACGTTTGCTGGTGGTGCTTACTCTTCTGGAACAACCGCCCGCACTTGTTTGCTGGTGGTGGTAATGCGAATTTTAAGCTACTTTTACATGGACGGGCTTAGCTACATCGGACAAAATTACACTGTTTTTCTGTGTTTTCCGTTTGAACATTTTATTTAGATTTTAAATTATGTCCAACAATTGAATGTCAACTTAAAGAATATTTATCTGGGAACATAATGACACCAAGATCACGATGATCGGACACAAATTAAAAAAGTAATGTAGATTTTTGTCGGAGCACCTACACTTGAAAGATCCGATTCGTTGTTCCCCTTTACTCTTTTTTATATACTTATCGGTATTTTTTTAAATTTTATTATGAAACTGGCCACTGTGTACCTTCTATATTTTTATCGTAACTTTGATGATCATTCTTATTTTGTTTACGTCAAAACTGTATGAGTGTACATGTTTTTATTTTCATTCACTTATATATAAAAAATCAGAACATTACCCTTCATTGGATGCACTTTGACATAGATTATTTTGAAAATGCTACTACTTGAATAATATCATAATCGGTTTTTTTTATTCGGAAAAGGTATTCTATAATGAAGGAATTGTTTATAATTTCAGTATCTTTTCAATAGCACCGATAACGAGCCAATGGATTATTTTAGCCTGTGTATGGTACTCTTCTTTGATTAGATCTCATATAAAATCACATATTGACTTGTATAAAATAACAAATTAAACAAAATAGTGTTCCACATTTTCATTCTAGTTATATAACTAGATCTCACATCAGAGAAATAACTTTTTATCATCAATATGACGATTTTTAAACTTAACATTTCAAATCAAAAGCAATATTCTGGTTGACAAAAAAGTCTAAAGAAAGCACTGATATTGCAGATAATTGTATATAATAGTTACAAGAATATTTAAACTTGTCCAGATTTGGCTATCATTATTGTCTGTTTCGGTGTACCACTCTGGCTGCCATATCTTTCTATAGCTTTTACTACATTCATACCGCTTACAACTGATCCAAACACCACGTGTTTACCGTCTAACCTAAAAACAATTATAATAGTATGTAAAAACAAATGATGATCTCACGACTTAAAATTGATTAAGATTTGATCTGCCCAAATTAATAGAAAAACGTGTTTATCAATACGAGTTACGAAGGCTGCTGGTGTGTGGTAATTTTTTTCACGTGATGTTATTCAATGTTGTTATGACACACCTGACGTATGTAGCTAGCTAAACAGGAAGTGCTGACCCTTCCGGGCACTCGGCATTCCTCTCCTGGTGGATGTTCGCGTGTATATATTACATACAATTAATTTATATCTTCACAGTTTCAAACATATATTTTTAAGCAACACATCTAAACAAATATATACACAAGACGACTTCTTACCATTCTGTCTTCACTGTTGTTATGAAGAACTGAGATCCATTGGAATCGGGTCCAGAATTCGCCATTGATAAATACCTGAATTAAATAAATAAATGTCAATTCGTACAATCTACGTTTTGGAATCGGTATGCAAGTTTTGTTGTAAAAAAGTACATAATAAAACATCATTGTTCTAGACACAAATCAATGGACACTGTTAAAATACCACTGTTAAAAAAAACAAGGGAAGAGAAATATTATAATAACCACGTGGCTGAAAGCATACCCTGTCCAAAGAGCCATTAACGACTTTATGTATAATTATGCTTATCGTTCATTAATTAAACCTTGTATAATGTGTATAGTATTACAAGTACATTAATCTTGTTGATTTTCATACTTAAGTTGCCATGACAACAAGAAACATGTTGAGTTTACGATTTTTGTTGGCTAATGATCTTCATTTCAAAATACAAGTACTTGTATAGATCATACGACACAGGTATGTTGACTTATTACGTCAGAAATGATGATTGTTTTCCTCACTGGAAGTAAATTAGGTGGAATGATCAACCTTTCAAAACATATCTTAGCCACGCCAATGGACACGATATTGTTATTAGACACGGTGCCCGTCCAAAGTCACAGATGTGGGTGTTTTATAAACAATAATTGTCTCATGATAGTTGAATCTTATTAGACCGATTATCTTCTATTGGTTTATTATTTTTAATCTTGTTATAATTATACTGTATTTATTGAATACCAAATATTATTTTTTAACTTTCACAAGTACACTGGATCTCATTTAATGTTGTTATTCTCCCAATTTGGCGGTCGAGTGGTCTAATGCGCGCCTGTTTACGGGTCATAGATAGCCACAACCTGCTTGAATCCAACGCGGGACATCCTTATTTTGAGAAAGTTTGCCGGTCAGTTCGCTTGACGGAGGTCGGTGGTTAAGTTTTTAATTTGATTTTGGAATTGTGATTTGAACATGATTTTCGATGTTTGTAGTTGAAAAATAAGGAGAAAAAAACGAGAGAACTAAATCCAACAAGTTTGCAATGATACACGTACCAGGCCCAGTATGGTTCAATTTGAAATTCTCATCTTTAAAACTTTCTCCATATATACTTTTTCCACCAGTTCCATCATGCATTGTAAAGTCTCCGCCTTGTAACATAAAATTTGGTATAATTCTGTGAAATGTGGAATTCTGGTATCCGAACCCTTTTTCACCGGTGCATAATGCTCGAAAGTTCTCTGAAATGGAAAATATATGTTTAATTAATGCTGTAACAATATTTATAAAGAGAATTAATTACAAGTTTCGAGATAAGGATAAGGAAATTCCGATCGAGTGGTCAAATATTTTTACCACTGTTTACGTATTGAAGACTTCGTCATGAATTGATGAACAACTCCTTAACGCAAACGTTAAATGGGTAGTACGCAGTATGCAATTGAATTGGCCCATAAATCAACCATGGACAGTGTATAACAGATAAATTGTTGAGGTTTAACCTCGAAATGGCATAGGGTCTAATCTAAGAGAGATTATTGTGTACACCAGGCAGCTCGGCCTATGTGCTTTGGACGGGACAGATTTAAACAATATTTATACACAACCAACTGAAAATGGAATGCGGAACGTTTACTTACCAGCTGTTCGTGGTACTACATCTGAGCGTAACTGTAAAATTAATAATATAATAATATAAATATTGCTTTATTAAAAACAGTCTCGCATACCATGTACACACACAGGCTTAACAAAATACAAAACTGTAAAGCGTCATTCAACTGGCTGGCTAGTGGTAAGTAGATGGAGACATGGATCAGTCTAAAGAGAGGACTGAAGGATTATCCTTAGTAATTTTATTGTTAACCGGGATGTAGCGTAGTAAGACGGCATACTTCTTTTAACAGCTCAAACATCCATTTTGATATAGAAATATACAATTAATATAAAGAAATGGTTTTCTGTTTACATTTGGGAAGAAAGTTACTTTCTCAGCTTTTAATTAGACAAAGCATCTGTCCCAGAAGGAATATAACCATTAACTTGGTAGATAAAATGTCACAAATTAAACAGATTTAATTTTCTTTAACCACTTAATGTCAACACAACATAAGTTAAATGCACATTGTGTGGCATATTAAATGCACTTTTTCAGTGTGTAATATTATATAAAGTTTTAAAATAAAAGCGTTAGGTTCTTTATATGACAGTCCTCACGGCAGATGAATACGTATCTATTGTGTCTTAATGGCAAAAAGATGTAAATATAATGTCAATTCGTGTTTTAATGTCATTATAAAACTTGTCAGGACGATTAAAATTTTACATAGACGGACACTGTTTTACTGATATCAAAAATAGCTTGGTCATACGAAAATATAATATGCATTTAATTTTCAAAAAAAAAATCGTGAAACATATTATGCCCAAACGGTCGGTTTATAGCGTACTTGTAAACTAAACAATAATATGAACAAGTAAGTTCAGTGAATTAGGATGCCCGGTCAGAAGGTTTTTTTTTTTTTTTTTTTTTTTTTTTTTTTTTTTTTTTGTTAATTGCACTTATGTTGTTGCAAAGGACAATAACTCTCAGGAAAAAAAGCAAATCGGGTTAGCGGTATGCGCATCTCCTATCTATCATTGTTGCTTTACACCACATTTCGTGGGATAGTGCTTCATAGGTTTGGAGAATTAGTGCAGACGACAAGATTTTGGGACGGGCAGATGGACGGATGGAAACTCGAATTTCATATCTTCTTTCTTCGAATCCCCGCCGGATAAAATTTAGATTTATATATTATTTCTGTCAATGTCAATATCGGATTTTTAATCGATACGTTATCTGAATGCACTGTGCTTCTTCTGAAAGTAATTAGAGATGAAGAATAAAATGATTGGGATTGGAGAAAAGACACTTTACGTCCCAGTTAAGATTCTTTCACTGACATCAAGACAACCAGTTCTGAGATGGTAGAGAAAATTGGAGTACCCTTACGGAAAAATCACCAACATTCGAGAAATGAATTAACAAGCTGTCTTACATTATGATCTGTCTGACTAGCCGGGATTTGTGAGTGGCTCTTTAAACCCGGCAATTAACCACATAACCCCCCCCAGAAGAAATTAACTAACAAACAAGCAAAGAAAATAAATAAATTGCTCATAAATATCCAAACAATGATAAATTCATACAGACAAACTTTTTGTAATTGGCTTTTAATGAAATCGTTAAATATTTTATGAACTATACAACACCTCAATGATAATTCTTCCGAGCTCCATATTCCTGTCATAATCAACTATATCCATATAACACTTGGGTAGATTTTGTGGCGGTGGTGCCACTGGAAACTGGGATTGATCCACTGGTGGATGTCCTATCATCTGCATATACAGGCTAAATGGTATTAGTTGTTTCGTTATAAAGAAATCCATGTCGCTGTTATGTTGAATCAACTTTGTTGTCGTGAAGAACAATGGTGAACTAAACAATGGATATTCCCTACTGTCCTCCTCCGACCTGGATACTGTAGAGAACGACTATCAACTGGACCAGGATATTTCCCCGTTGTCCTTAGATCAACCTGCTGATGGGAACTAGACAAAAGATATCCCTCCGTCGTCCTCGACTCGACCTGGCTATTGTAGAGAGAGACAGTCTAGGGACATTGTGTATAATGATGAGTATAGAGCCCCAGGCATAATTAAGATATATCTGTGTCCCTATATAAAACATATACATGTCTTGTACTGACATATGAATTGTAAGATTGATAACCATCCAGACTTGTCCATCAGAATGTGATCAATAGTAACCAATGGTGTCTACGATCATACCTTTAATTTTTAATTTTAAATCCATCATTGTTGATTAAGTATCCTTATGTCTGGGTTGGTACCATGTATATGTGTGATATATGTATAATTTTGTGTTAAATTGTGAGGTGTGGGAGGGGAAGTGGTAAGATCGATAGAGACCCGCCGAAAACAAACACGTATGTTATATGTATAGGTCTTCATAACAGTTTGCAGTCTAAGTTTAGAAGACGGCGTGAATGGAGGCTTGAAATTGATCTTAACTTGTCTTTTAAAGATACATGTAGATTAAACACTGCGTTATCAAAAGTAACTAGAATTTTTTTTGAGAGACAAATAGCCGCACTCCCAACATTTAATGTTTTCCACGCGACCTTGACCTTTAGGATATGGCCTTGGTTCAAGGTCATGACACACCTTTGGACCATAATTAGTCAGGCCAAAGTAGCTATGACGTATGGCCCGGACACGATTTTACACGGACAAACAGATGGCCAGACCTATATACCACAGGCGCTTGGGGTCAGGTATTTTTTTTTTTCAATTTATTATTTTATCGACCAAGCAATGATCTATTTTGCTATTTTATCATATCTGACAACGTTCTGAACTAAATGCAAATAAATCAAGCGCCTGTGCTATATACTAGTTTGCGTGGGGGGGGGGGGGGGGCTATAATTACGGTGTCATAGGAACGTTTTGTAAAATTAACATTAATGACAAAACTCTTAAAATTTGTAATATGTGAGTCATATAGAAATAAACTTAAAGTTAAAGTGTACCTAAATCATCGTAAATTAACATTTAAAGAAAGTTTTGATCGATGTATCCGCCTGTCTGTGTGTTACAATAGATATATACACTCTCTTACATCACTGACCTCACTGGCCAGATTTATCATCATCCTTTGTAAACGCGAACAGTTTATTCACGTGAAGCTATGCATATCGCAATTTAATTATTATATCCAACGCAACAAAATTATTTTAATTTTTATTGCCGGTTCAACAATAATCATCTTACTAAGATTTTCTTTATTTTAGTTTTGAAGATATAAGGTGTTAGTTGAAGTTCATTCCCAGCTAATTAAACCTATGTTTAATTTTGTTAAAACTATTTTTATTTTTAGTTTGATAAAAGATTGTAAATAAATTTGCTAGATTGACGTCAAAGAAATCCTGAGGCAGGTAGCGCGGTGCTCCAACAATCAGAAGGAGATTCAAAACAAGTAAACCCGGAAGTAAATGTCGTCACATGATCCTCGATCATAAGAATATTCGACGCCACAGTGGCACAGATAAACCGTCATACAGAATAACGCAGGAGCCTTGGTAAGCTCTAGCTGTAGTTTTAACAAATATGATCGATTGCACAAAAAGTGTTTTATTAAACATGAGGGAATTTACACAAGCAGTAGCTCTTATGTGAAACACAGATTTGTGTGGCACAGCGAGAAGCATGTCGCATCTCCTTGACGGTCTCGTTTATATTTGAAATCGTATTCATCGATTGCACAAAAAGTATTTTAGTAAACAAAAGGAATTCACACATAATGTAGGTACACGTACAAAAAAGTTCATCAGTTGAACTGTTCACTTGCTGTTGCTCAGTGCTTTTCTCCAGACACTCCGTTTTCTTCCACCATCACAGAACTGATGGCTTGTAACAGGAGGAAAAAAACACCACTTCCTCACCAAGGGCCCCGCCTGGGGATCGAACCCGGTCCTCTATGGTAAAAAGCGAGCATTCTACCACAAAGCCAAAAGATCTGGACCAGAAAGTCTGGTAGTAAATGACTATTATACTGTTATATACAACACCAGGACTAGCTCAGCCCCATTACAGACATTGGCAGGTTAAGAATCTTGACTGCCTTTTAAATTAAGAACTCAACTGTTGATAAATATAACTTATATGTTTTACTTTGTTTAGGTACCAAGCACAATGGTGGATTCAGAATCTCCATTAACTATGGATAAAATAAACGAAGAGTTGGATGAAATCATATTACGATTTTTTGACACTTTAGAGAGTAGAATGCAGTTACAAGCAAATTTAGATGAACAGTTAAAATCAGGATTTCTTCAAATGTCAAGAGCTAGATACAACATGGGAATAAAGGCAATTGGTGCATCACAGTTCAATGAGAAGGAAATGACATCTTTATATTCAGTTGATGTAGTAGATGATAATGGTTCTACAAATAACAAGTTTTTATTGAATCAGCAGGTGCTTGTAGACAACAAGATTGATAAGAATAGACAGAAGGAACAAACGTCAATTGACAAAACTAATATGTCTGGTCTTCGTAAAAGAAATGTTTGTCAACAGAGTGAACAAACTGAAAAGGACAGTGATGACAATAAAACTGTTGAAGTTGAAACCCTAGGTCAAAGGTTAAACACTGAAGAGGTCAAAGTTGACAATCAAGCAGCTGATAACAAGAATGAGAAAGCTGGAACAATAAGTAAACAGGATCCATTAAAGTGGTTTGGTGTTCTAGTTCCTCAAAGTTTAAGACAAAGTCAGAGTAATTTTAAACAATCTGTAAATACAGCTGTCCAAATTGTGAATATACAGGAAAAACTGCTTCAGCTTAAAGAACAGTATGTTGAACTTATGAAACAGAAAACTGCTAGCTCCTAACAAAAGTACATGTACTTATTTATATTTGAATCTTATAGCAGACAGTTGATGAGAGAGTGAGATAATTGAATATCATGTTAAACAGGAGAGTCAACTTCTGTACTTTGTAAGCAAACAGAGAAAGCGAGAGAGAGATTAGCATCAGCAATATATTAAGCAATATTAAATTTAAGTAACCAGAGTTGTATAATTAATCAGAGAAATAAAATGTCAAGGTTTTAATAAATTAAATGAGCCTAACCTTCAGTGGTTCAGAATATAGTCATTAATACATTATTTTTGTCTTAATTCATCTGGCAGCATTTGATGTAAGCTTAGGAAAAGGAAAGTAAAATGTGTGGTTTTATCACTGTAGATGTCACTAGCTGTAGATGCCACTAGCTGTAGGTGATGTTACAGACATATGAACATAACCCATGCTTTACTTGCATTACAGTACAAGTACTTCTTTGTCTACTGTCACATGTTGATCATAATTGGGAGGTCATGAGTTTGAATCCCAGCTTGGTCTGACCCTAGACTTAAAAGTGGGTAGTGACTGTTCTTTAGCCAAGCAATCAGCATTATGAAATGAAAGTCCTGGTTCTTTCGGATGGGAACTTAAAATAAACCAGGTTCTCACATGTAATGGTAGGCATGGCACAATAAAGAATCCTGCTGTATAATGCCATCAGCACATGTACAGGCAAACTTTGTGCACCTTTGTCTAAAACTGGCAATGTCTTGATATAAGTAAAATATTCTTGACTGGGACGTTAGAAACCATTACTCAACATATTTTGATGATCAAGTGCCAGTCTGCGTGTTTACATATTACGTATATAAAATCCTAAACCAATATCCTTTTTATATTAAATAATACATGGTGGAATCCATATATATACCGTAAATCCTCATTTAAGACAGGGTTTTTCACCTTGAAATTTTTTTTTTGAGATGGGGGGGGGGGGGGTAGGGTATCATCTTACAGGACAGGTACACTTCCGAGGGGCAGAAATTCTTGAGAGAATGTCCACATGTACCATATCTGACCAAGACCTTAATATCACAATGAGGGCTTTACCATACTGTAGGGCCAATTTGGCTAAATTAAGGTATGGAAAAGTAAAGGAATAATTATGAAACTGAAGGCCATGCCACTGCTTATGATGTAACCAATAGCTTTCCATCCAAATGTTCATGTAGTCAGTTAATGTGAGATCTACATTACAGTAGAATGCTCCCTCTGTATGTGGGAGGTTGGGTTTAAACCCTGGCTTGGTCTGACCAAGGCTTTGACACAGGCAGTGACTGTTCTTTAGTCAACCACTTGGCATTTAGAAATAAAAGTCATGGGGTTCGTTGAGGAGACCTTCAAAAACTGATACCCGTGTGCCCGTAGGCATGGTCTGCTAAAGAACCCTCCCTGCACATTACCCTAATAATAAGCACTCTGCAAAGGACAGATTTCTGCCACTTCACCTGTAGCTGGTGACATCTTGATATAAGTGAAATATTTTTTACTGAACATAAAACCCTGATTTAATCAATCTTCAATATCTAAGTACATTCCATAGTAAATGACATTTAATAGCCTTTTAAATTTAACAGCATTTTATAATTATATATAATAATCAAAAAACAAACATACTAATTTCCAATCACAATCCAGAAGCAAAGTAAAAACTTTGAACTGACAAGTTGGTTACACAGCAACTTCACCAGGGAAGTGAGGTCGGGTGCTCTGGAAGGGTAAGCACCTCCTGTTTAGCTAGCTACACCTGCCACATGTGTAATCAAAATTGTGCTAAAGAATCGAATATGGGACGTCAAATATCCAGGGCACTCCTGTACACAGAGACATCAAACATCAACAATACTGTGATGGCGGCATAAAACTTTTTAAGGGCCTTGATAAGCCTAGGCTTGCAATATCCCTGGATCAACAATTTATAAGCAAGCAGCCTGCTTCGCTGTAGTAAAACGTGGAAACAATTAAAATTTAAATACATCATTGTATATTTCCTTTTATTCTCCATCAAACACATCATTACAGCATACAAGTGTAAGGTGGTATATCATTTATACAACAACACTCACTAACATAAAACAAAATCTGGTTATATTGCACAGTATTCTAAAAATCTGGAATTCAAAAATACAATATATTCATAGGATTTTCACCTACATTAGATGATTTCAAAATAGAAAATACATTTATACAGCTATAGCGTACTGTTAATGCCATCATAAATAAATCAGTCCCCCGGCATGTTGGATAGGCTACTAGCATCTGTGATACAGACATCAATTGCTTAATTTAATAAATCCAAATTTTCAAGCTAGTATATCAAACTGGCATATAACCACCTTAAAAAGGGCAAAAAATACAAAGGTAAAACAAGTATGGTAGGTCATGACCTTGACTACCTGACTATATAATCATTATTTCTGTAAACTGTTTATAATCATAAAAGATACTAGTATACAAAATATTTTTTATCAAAATCAATAACATTTTCAGTTATTTCTACTGGTATTCCAGGAGGTGTAGATAGGTGTGATTGTAAATTGACCTGGCTACTCTAAACTCTAAAAAACAATTACTGTATATTGAGAAATGTCTGTTATGTATTAATATTCACAATTTTGTAAAGTCTCAAAAAATTGTGCCCTAATTTTCCTACACATAAAAATAATACAAATGGGCTTACCTACTAGTTGTCAACTTTGAGAGTAAGTACATGAATGTTAAACTGCAGAAGTTTCTACCTGTAAATATTTCTCAATGTACAGTATTTTATTATGATAAGATAATACACATTACTCCCTTCTCTGCATATGTAGAGTTTTATGTATACATGTGACTTCAGGCTGACCAATTCGACGGATATGTACCATGAAAACGGATAAACGGACAGATCAAATAAAAAGGTCAAATTAGATAGATTTTTTCATTTTGACAGGTTTTTAATTAAAGTACTAAAAATTCAAACTTTTTGTATGGAAACTGTACCAAAATCAAACACTTAACAATAAATAATACCTAAATGGCAATCTTGTGCACTTAAAATGTATCATCTGGACAAATAAAATAAATTTGATTGGTCAGTCTGGGCCTTATGTGTGTTTGTGCAGACTAAAACATCCCTGTACTTAAAGACATCAATGTAGATTATTTAACAACTTTTTCATTAAAGTATACAGCGTGGGTCACTGACAAATACACTCAAATTTACTCGTCATTTATAACAAACATTATAAACAATTATATACTAAGTATACAAAAAGGTCCTTACATTTATCCATATTAGCACTTTCAACAGTCTAGTATAAATGTTTACCCTTTTACACATGAAGCATTCACAGAACTCTAATACATGTGAATAGCTTAAACCGATTTTAACACATCAATATTTGTCAAATCAGCTAAATATCAGTACAAGTTATTTTATCATTGTTAGGATTTAAATGCCTACTAAAACTACAGAACTTTGACCAAAGTGATTTGTGAAATATACATGAAATATTATAACTATCCACTAATTAAGACACTCATAAGTTTTGCATGTATTTTTTAATCTTGTTACTTCCCTGACTTTATGTGCAAATAAAATCAACACAAATATTTCTTTGTTTACAGGAACTATTTGATTGGTGCGTCACATGATAAACTCTTCTGCTTAAATACATGACAAGTTGACATTATCACCATGACTTGTATTCAAAATAGACCAATGAAAAAAAAAAAAATCATGATCACTTGATGACAATGAAATATGGCCTGATGAACATGGGTAGTACCTTTAGGTATTGGTTTTATAATATTTTATAATACATTTTATTTACCATACCCTTATTGTTCCGATATACAAATATGAACACAATTTATACACCTGTTGTCATTGAAAGATATGTATTCAATATTTGAGCACAGATGCATTTTACAACATTAAAACCGTTTTAACAACCATCATTGCAGGTTGAAATTGATGGTTTTATTCCTGCTATTATTTATGCGTTTCATCGAAGTATGAATAAAATTGCTATGTACTCTACATGACCCTTGTAAGGTACATTTTTCTCTTTCATACACCAATGAAAAGGAAGAATGTCACCGTTACTGGAAACATAACAACAAACGTCATAGCATTCAGTTATAAATTGTAGAACATTAATGTATAGCGCAAGAGATCTACTCCGTTAAACCCATAAGGATACAAAAAGTGTGCTGCTGACCATAGAATGAACCGTATATATTGAAAACATTTAAACCCTGGCTGGGTCTGGCCAAGACTTTGACACAGGCAGTGACTGTTCTTTAGTCAACCACTTGGCATTTAGAAATAAAAGTCATGGGGTTCGTTGAGGAGACCTTAAAAAACTGATACCCGGTGTGCCCGTAGGCATGGTCTGCTAAAGAACCCTCCCTGCACATTACCCTAATAATAAGCACTCTGCAAAGGACAGAGATTTCTGCCACTTCACCTGTAGCTGGTGACATCTTGATATAAGTGAAATATTTTTTACTGAAACATAAAACCCTGATTTAATCAATCTTCAATATCTAAGTACATTCCATAGTAAATGACATTTCATAGCCTTTTAAATTTAACAGCATTTTATAATTATATATAATAATCAAAAAACAAACATACTAATTTGTCCGAATCACAATCCAGAAGCAAAGTAAAAACTTTTGAACTGACAAGTCTGGTTAGACACAGGAACTTCCACCAGGGAAGTGAGGTCAGGTGCTTTGGAAGGGTAAGCACCTCCTGTTTAGCTAGCTACACCTGCCACATGTGTAATTAAAATTGTGCAAAAGAATCATGGAACTATGGGGCGTCAAATATCCAGGGCACTCCTATACACAGAGACATCAACAATACTATGATGATGGCCATAAAACTTTTTAAGGGCCTTGATAAACCTAGGCTTGCAATAACCCTGGATCAACAATTTATTTGCAAGCAGCCTGCTTCGCTGTACAAAGTCGCTGTAGTAAAACATGGAAACAATTAAAATTTAAATACATCAATGTACATATCCTTTTATTCTCCATCAAACACATCATTACAGCATACAAGTGTAAGGTGGTATATCATTTATACAACAACACTCGCTAACATAAAACAACAACACTCACTAACATAAAACAAAATCTGGTTATATTGCACAGTATTCTAAAAATCTGGAATTCAAAAATACAATATATTCATAGGATTTTCACCTACATAAGATGATTTCAAAATAGAAAATACATTTATACAGCTATAGAGTACTGTTAATGCCATCATAAATAAATCAGCATGTTGGATCGGCTACTAGCATCTGTGATACAGACATCAATTGCTTAATTTAATAAATCCAAATTTTCAAGCTAGTATATCTAACTAACATAAAATACAAAGGTAAAAAAAGTATGGTAGGTCATGACCTTGACTACCTGACTATATAATCATTATTTCTGTAAACTGTTTATAATCATAAAAGATACTAGTATACAAAGTATTTTTTATCAAAATCAATAAAATTTTCATTATTACAGTTTTTAGTTATTTCTACTGGTATTCCCGGAGGTGTAGATAGGTGTGATTGTATATTGACCTGGCTACTCTAAACTCTAAAAACAATTACTGTATATTGAGAAATGTCTGTTATGTATTAATATTCACAATTTTGTAAAGTCTCAAAAAATTGTGCCCCTAATTTTCCTACACATAAAAAAATACAAATGGGCTTACCTACTAGTTGTCAACTTTGAGAGTAAGTACATGAATGTTAAACTGCAGAAGTTTCTACCGGTAAATATTTCTCAATGTACAGTATTTTATTATGATAAGATAAGTACATGAATGTTAAACTGCAGAAGTTTCTACCTGTAAATATTTCTCAATGTACAGTATTTTATTATGATAAGATAAGTACATGAATGTTAAACTGCAGAAGTTTCTACCTGTAAATATTTCTCAATGTACAGTATTTTATTATGATAAGATAAGTACATGAATGTTAAACTGCAGAAGTTTCTACCGGTAAATATTTCTCAATGTACAGTATTTTATTATGATAAGATAAGTACATGAATGTTAAACTGCAGAAGTTTCTACCTGTAAATATTTCTCAATGTACAGTATTTTATTATGATAAGATAATACATATTACTCCCTTCTCTGCATACATGTATGTAGAGTTTTATGTATACATGTGACCTTCAGGCTGACCAATTCGACGGATATGTACCATGAAAACGGATAAACGGACAGATCAAATGAAAAGGTCAAATTAGATAGATTTTTCCCATTTTGACAGGTTTTTTAATTAAAGTACTAAAAAAACTTTTTGTATGGAAACTGTACCAAAATCAAACACTTAACAATAAATAAGTACCTAAATGGCAACCTTGTGTACTAAAATGTACTGATCTGGACAAATAAATAAATTTGATTGGTCAGCCTGGGCCTTATGTGTGTTTGTGCAGACTAAAACATCCCTGTACTTAAAGACATCAATGTAGATTATTTAACAACTTTTTTCATTAAAGTATACAGCGTGGGTCACTGACAAATACACTCAAATTTACTCGTCATTTATAACAAACATTATAAACAATTATATACTAAGTATACAAAAAGGTCCTTACATTTATCCCATATTAGCACTTTTAACAGTCTAGTGATAAATGTTTACCCTTTTACACATGAAGCATTCACAGAACTCTAATACATGTGAATAGCTTAAACTGATTTTAACACATCAATATTTGTCAAATCAGCTAAATATCAGTACAAGTTATTTTATCATTGTTAGGATTTAAATGCCTACTAAAACTACAGAACTTTGACCAAAGTGATTTGTGAAATATACATGAAATATTATAACTATCCACTAATTAAGACACTCATAAGTTTTGCATGTATTTTTTAATCTTGTTACTTCCCTGACTTTATGTGCAAATAAAATCAACACAAATATTTCTTTGTTTACAGGAACTATTTGATTGGTGCGTCACATGATAAACTCTTCTGCTTAAATACATGACAAGTTGACATTATCACCATGACTTGTATTCAAAATAGACCAATGAAAATAAAAAAAAATCATGATCACTTGATGACAATGAAATATGGCCTGATGAACATGGGTAGTACCTTTAGGTATTGGTTTTATAATATTTTATAATACATTTTATTTACCATACCCTTATTGTTCCGATATACAAATATGAACACAATTTATACACCTGTTGTCATTGAAAGATATGTATTCAATATTTGAGCACAGATGCATTTTACAACATTAAAACCGTTTTAACAACCATCATTGCAGGTTGAAATTGATGGTTTTATTCCTGCTATTATTTATGCGTTTCATCGAAGTATGAATAAAATTGCTATGTACTCTACATGACCCTTGTAAGGTACATTTTTCTCTTTCATACACCAATGAAAAGGAAGAATGTCACCGTTACTGGAAACATAACAACAAACGTCATAGCATTCAGTTATAAATTGTAGAACATTAATGTATAGCGCAAGAGATCTACTCCGTTAAACCCATAAGGATACAAAAAGTGTGCTGCTGACCATAGAATGAACCGTATATATTGAAAACATTATAGTGAACATTTAACTATAGATGTATGATTCTGGTAACCTTGAAATTCTCTAGAAGGTTAAACTATTATCTCCCTTGCTTACGTAATTTAATGACGCAGATACAGGTACCCGTGTGTGACTTACCTTAAAGGTAAGTTAAAGTTATACGTAAGTTTATGGATTACATAGAAAAATAATATAGTTTCAATATCAGAAAATATAGAAACAATAGAGCAAAGGTATGTAAGATATAAGATGAATTAAATTGATTTCTGATTTATCAAGTGAACAGTCGGGTTAGAAAAATTATCAAAGTAACAGAGACCCAACTGAACAAAAACCGGGAATAGTTTATTTGGACATAAAGGGGTAAGTTTGTATTTGAGCTTGATAACTCGACATCTTTGTGGCTTCATGTAAAATGATTTAAAAATAAACTTTTTAATAAGCGTAATGAATTTATCGTCAATAATATATCTATATGTAAATATTTAGGCCTCTTAAAGACGCGGAAGTAATATAATTGTATTCAGTAAAATATATGTACATCTTGATAACCAGACCGTGACATCACAACATGGAGATTGAAAGGAACCTGACAAGAATGTCACTGTTTATTCAACCTGCAGGTTTATTTAAATCTGTATATGAGCAAGATCATAATAATTGGTTGGCGGTTTAGAATCAACAGAAAGCCAAATCCTTTCACATTTTTCATCTAAATGTATTATATATTAAGTCCACCAGATATGTTATTACTAACTTTATTATATTTTGTGTTTTTAACATAATATCTTGCGGTTTAATCGAAATACATCCAAGTCTTTTACATGTTACTGTTTGTTAATTAAGCATTTTAAAACAGAGTAAGTGGTAGCAAGGTCATTCTAGAATAAAGAGGCTAAAATACTTGGTGTTTCAGAAAATATGTCATAACGTCGGTTTTATGAAATTTATTACACTGTATTCTTCAAAATAATACACAGGTCGCTAGAAAGGGTATCACTATTCAGCTGTATCGATGTTTAACATAATATTTTATGATTCACTTTACAGACAAGGGGGATTATACAGTGCTTACGGCAGTAGCGGATCATTAGTACAACATTCACTGCTCTCCGAGAAAAACATCGCTGCCGATTGTATTTTTTGGTACTATCAATTGACATTTCTCCACTCTTTCAATTTATCATTAGATAATAAAAATCGTCCGACTATAAGTATGGCAATCCACGCGTTTTGTATCCCATGTATTTACGTCAGTAACGAATCAATTTGTGAGTAGCGGATCACGCCACCTAGTGTCAAGAAAACGATAGGGGATCAACTCAAAACATGATTAGATTGACTTTACATCATTCAATTGCAAAAAATACAAATCATGAAACAATATTAAAGAGTTTTAATCGTAATATCAACAAAATTAATGTCATGATTAAAATAAATAACAAAAACAAATCATCGCAATGTCCCTGATAAATTAAGTCAATCAACATTGTCTTGAATACTGAACTATAAAAGCAGTAAATGTCGAAGGAAATAAAATAAAATAATTGTACCTTATAATTTATAAATATTATGACATACTCTTGTCCATGAAGATTATTATGACATACTCTTGTCCATGAAGATTTTATTTTGACAAGAACAGTATATGCATACAATGATACTTATTGGTATTGTACACTGCAAATCGTAGGTCCAAAATTTTTACCAGACAAAATATAGAACAGAATAAAACTTTAATTGTCTTAAACACAAAATACGCGTATAGGGTTGGATATTAATGTATTTATTCAATATATTCTAATCTCATACAGATTATCCTTCAAGCATGACAATTATGGCTTCTTTAAAATGCCCATTGATCTGGTCTTATCATATGATAAATAAGATAGTTGCATGGCATGGCAATGCCCCCATCTTTCTCATTTGGTACTGGCCATGGAGGGAAGCTAGACACTGGTTCTCCAATAGCCTCTGTATAACTGAACCCACCGGACTCTATTATTTTTCTGAAAGCACCAGACAGCCCCCATGGGTACATGCCATATTTTACTTAGCCTTTCGAGAGGTCCCCTGTAGACAGCAGCTGATCCGTTATTGCCGTAATTGCACCCTGCATAAACTGCTTTATTTTTTATTGTCATGAACTGTAAAGCTAAATAAAGGTTTATGTCGTGAAAGAAGACTAGTTAACGAGTGTAAAGAGCTATTGTAATCATTTTAAATTACCTTTGAAAGTATTGAACACGTTGATCAAATCGAAAGTTAGGTTTTGGAAATCACATCCATGTCGCTGAGACGCTTGTGACATTCGCATTAAAAAGCCGAGAATTTAAAAAAGAGGACGTTTATCAACACAAATGAAACGTAGAATTAAGTAAAAATACCAGCTTTACAGAAATATATCCGAGTTTTATTGGTCTCTCGTAATGATATGGAAAAAAATAACTTTATTCTAAAAAATGATCCGCTACTGACTGAGATCCGCTACTGCCGTAAGCACTGTATGACAAATGAAAGTTGTTTGGACTGATTTTAGAACAATCCGCGATTTGATGTTTATAATGTGCTAAATTTTAGATGTTAAAATAATGCAGTTCTTTTATAATTGTAGTTACCAAGATAACACGGCACGATGACACGGGATTTGTTTTTATTACGGCTACTTCTATTATGCGCCTCCGTGTTCAAAACAGCTGCTGTTAAACAGTGTATGTTTTCATAAAATAAATGATAATTTTGCGTTTCTTTTTGCCTATGGTGAGTCGGTACAGTTGCTCAACTCATAAAAGTAAGATTAGTTAAGTTAGGTTTTAGAATCAATATACGGTACTGACATGGAATAGTTTATGATTTTGTATTTTGCTGTTATCGCTTGTTCATTGAAACTTCACAATGTAATTCACACAGCAGGTGCTTACCCCTTTTGAACAGCCGGTCTCACTTATTCAATGATTTGTGTGACTTTCGTTAAGTATTTTGTTGACTTTCCTGTTGAATATACATTAATTAGTTTCATAATGTCGTTATATGAGTATTTCGTTTTGGTGAGAGTTAACTGGATCATGTCGTAGTTATGACAAAAATGATATTGATATTCTAACATTGATATTACCAGCCTATCCCAGCTTGTCAGTGTTTTGTTACCATTATCACAATATTATTTATAAGATCTTAGTATGATGTTCCTCTATCAAAAATTATTCAGGACATATTTAAATGCTCATAGTTCCATGTTCCTTTTGTTGTCATGTTTGATTTTATTCGTGCCGGGTATAGCTAGCTAGAAAGGAGATTCTAAACCATCTGGAGCACCCATACTTGCTACCTGGTAGAAGGTCACGTGTTTTAATTAATTTGCCATTTTTCAAAGTTTTAGTTTTGGGATTGTGGTTTGGACACGAACTGTTTTTTAATTGCAAACTGCGATTTTGGCACATTTGGTGGTCGTACAGCCACTGTCAGACTAGTACTGTAACACCAAAAAATTTCCTGATCCGCACCTGTGTAGATGGGGCCAATGATCTCGTTTATATCATCGTATTTGGTTTTCCTTCCATTTTAAGTTTTAT
The DNA here is from genome assembly GCA_021292105.1 of Anadara kagoshimensis. Taxonomy (NCBI): domain Eukaryota; kingdom Metazoa; phylum Mollusca; class Bivalvia; order Arcoida; family Arcidae; genus Anadara; species Anadara kagoshimensis. The sequence continues at coordinate 70,849,056 of CM037870.1, forward strand.
TGCCGAGCATTTTACTTCTCTTCATATCCTTTTCTTTTTATTTAGTGTTTGTCAATAACACTGATTGCGCAGCCAGTAGTCCATTACATAATGTCAACGAAGACGAAGTATATGAAATTGTTTGGAATAACGGTATAGTACCATCCACGAATTCTTGTGCATTTGCCTTCCAGCCCGCTAGAGATAACTATTATCTGGACGACTACAAAATATGTGTAGATGCCGTAACTTATAACGTGCACAACTGTGACATATCGGTTAGTTATTACATTGCACATCCTAAGGGTGGACGGAGTCATTCCCAGATAACAAAGGTAAGAATGTACTAACATATAAAGTAATTCTATTAAATGTTGAGAATATTTTTAAAAATAATATTTTTTTCAGTTATTCAATAACTGAAAAATGTCAACTAAGAACTTGTCCAATAATCAAAGGGGGATAGTTCATACAACAAAATAACAAGTTTTCTAAACTGCTCCCCTTTGTTTATGCACCTACGGATGTTAGCTAACTAGAACATTTGGTGGTTTAGTTCAAACAAATCCAATTTTAAGTCTATAATAAAGACATATTTAACCGTTTGTCATAGCTATCTCTTTCAACTCTACACTAGTTAACCCGAAATGTTGACAAAATTAATTCAATACCAGATAGGAGCTTGGCGACCCTGACCTTGTCATATTACGGTCCCTATTACGGGATATCAAATTATGCATTAATTAATATTTCATTAATTTGAATACACTTCTTTCCAATGGAAATTTAATTATTCTAATTTTTTTTTCATAATATACATAATGTAATTGTAAGCTGTTCACATTATAAGGTGTAGTTCTGGTTCATTTAATAATTCTACAGCCTAGAGACACAACGGTTACACACCGTGATTAGTGATTAATTCATAAATCGATCATGAGTCAGTTAGTACTACTTCTTGATGTATCTCCGTCTTACTTGCAGCTTATTATAATGGGTGATATTGACCTTACAATTTATAATTTATTTTCTTGCAAACCTGCGTAATAGCGCTATTTTTCACATTTATAACGTAAATACAACCTATATTGGTAAAGTCCTTGATTAACATCGTAATCTATAGCCCTGGTTTATTTTAAATTTTACAGAACCTTTTTAATTTCCCTTTTGTCGTTTTGAAACACATCTATCTCATGCTATGTGCTGCCTCTGCATTTCGAATTGGTTTCATCGTATGGAACATAATTATCGATGCAAAATTGAAGCTTTAAGTAAATAAAAACAAACTTTTACTTTACTTATGAATAATTTCTTGTTTTTAAAATGTAAAATGTTATGTTCAATTGTATTTTATTTTTCCATTTATCATTTAACATTTTAGTCCTACAGTTGTGGCGAGAAACCACAAGAAATATGCGGTTATAAAGGAGGATATTTCGAAATTGAATTTAGGTCAATAAGCAGATCAACATTTCCAACTACAAACAACTTTAAATTATCGGTCAAAGTAGTGTCGGAAAGTAAGTAATCACTTCAATCACTTTTTTGTATATAAAACTTAATACTGTAAATGTAAATCTGTCGCAGCAGAATTTTAGGTTGCTTATATATATATTCATATAAGCTTCTCCATTTATCTGAAAATCTTACCGAAAAGAGCTTATTCTAATAAAATTATATGTTCTACACTATAAGTTTATTTGTGAATTAGGTATTTTACATTCTGATAAATAGTTTAAGGTTATCTATATTTTTAAAAGAAATTTTTTTATTTAATTTTTTTCATGCTTTTACAATTGAAAGAAACAAATCACACCATTTACACACTCATATCCACCCAAAACACACGCATACACTCCAGTATGGCAGATAATATTCGAGATATATCATATATATATATATTATCTAACCACCACTTTAAAAAAAACCACCTGTATTTTTCTGAGTACATGTAAATATAATATTTTCCTAGAGTTATGTAAAAAGTAAAATTGCCATCCATAAACGATCATGCATGTTAACATCTGGTCCTATGATAAAATAGCTAGACTCAAAAGTTTTCCCACTTCCAAATATAGGAAAAACGCCAATATTTTAACTGTATGAACAAAATTTGATATGATGATGATTAATGTGTAAATATGTAAGGTTATTTATGGATTAGAGTGTGCATACCAAAAAAAGGAAAAAAGAGCAGAAACCGTAAAATAGGGGTCATTAATGCAGCGTATGGTAAAAATGGACTTTATTGAGAGTTTCTAATGTATCAAAACGTGTGTTAGCATAACTGTAGCAAAACTGGTTAACTATATTGGTCTCAATGGAGAGTCGCGTCTTGGTAGATTTACTATTAAATGAATAAATAGAATGACCGCCCGGTATAAAATTTGAAGGGTCCTTATCAAAAATCTAGATGCCTTCGTCTCCTTTTTCGCATTTATTTCAGGGCTTCTGAATAAGAAAGCAATGTTGGAAACACATATATTAAGTTTTTCCATTTATCGGATCCCAAACAGTTGTTATAATTTTTAATAAGTTTTGGTTGTTGTTTTTTTCATTTCACTTTGTTTTTTCTGCTACTGATATATTTCGGTAAAGGATCCTCTGTGCTCATAATTGACACAGTATATTCGCCAGATCATAGTCACCAGTAATTTTTTATTTTCCTTGGAAACATTTTGATAGGTACAAATTCTTTTCCGTTATGTAAGTGAAAATTTATGTTTAAATGTTGCCTCTATCTTTGTGCCTTTATCAATTCATGTAAAAGTGTTTAAAAACATGCTTTATTTTAAGGTTCAATCACCGCTTACATAATAGCCGGTGGAGTTATTGGTGGTATTTTGTTCATCGTGACAGTTCTGGGAATCATTTTTGTATGTAAACGTCGATACAGTGCTCGTGATGATAGGCTCATATCTAACAGTACGTATTTTGATGACCAGCCCGACGAAACAATGACGACAGATTCAATGTCAAACAGACAAACCTATTTAACTGGGGCATATCCTATGCAACCTACGAACCATGCAGAACAGTTCTACGGCAACAACCAACGTATCGAAAACAGCCAAAGTATTGACAATAACCAAAATATTGACAACAACCAATCTATGGACAACAGCGAAAGTATGAACAACCTCCAAAATATTAATAACAACCAACCTATGGACAACAGCCAAATAGTTCATCCCTTACAGTAAGATTTTTTTTTATAAATGATCGATTATAGTTTTATACTAAACATAACATCTATAGTAGAGATTGCTCCCACTATGGGAACTTTGTTCAACGAAACAGGCTGCTCGCAAATAAATTGTTGACTCCATGGATATTGCAAACCTAGGCTTATCAAGGCCCTTACAACTTTTTATGGCCGTCATCAAAGTATTGTTGTTAAGTGTGATGTCTCTGTTTCCCAGATTGTCCTAGATATATTTGGCATCCCATAGTTCCATGTCCCTTTCATAAATTTTGATTTCACACGTTGCGGGTGTAGCTTGTAACAAGGGGAGTTTACCCTTTCGAGGCACCTGTCCTCCCTTCCCTGGTGAAAGTTAGCGTGTCTAACCTAACTTGTCGGTTCCAAAGATTTTTAATTTTTTTAATTCTGGATTGTGATTCGGACATAGATTAGTATGTTTGTTTTGATTAAAAGACATAGACTTTAGAGAGCGTAATCATGGTATTGTTGATAACATAGACTTTAGAGAGCGTAATCATGGTATTGTTGATAACATAGACTTTAGAGAGCGTAATCATGGTATTGTTGATAACATAGACTTTAGAGAGCGTAATCATGGTATTGTTGATAACTTAGACTTTAGAGAGCGTAATCATGGTATTGTTGATAACATAGACTTTAGAGAGCGTAATCATGGTATTGTTGATAACATAGACTTTAGAGAGCGTAATCATGGTATTGTTGATAACATAGACTTTAGAGAGCGTAATCATGGTATTGTTGATAACATAGACTTTAGAGAGCGTAATCATGGTATTGTTGATAACATAGACTTTAGAGAGCGTAATCATGGTATTGTTGATAACATAGACTTTAGAGAGCGTAATCATGGTATTGTTGATAACATAGACTTTAGAGAGCGTAATCATGGTATTGTTGATAACATAGACTTTAGAGAGCGTAATCGTGGTATTGTTGATAACATAGACTTTAGAGAGCGTAATCATGGTATTGTTGATAACATAGACTTTAGAGAGCGTAATCATGGTATTGTTGATAACTTTGCTGTCTCTGTATCCAAAAATATCCTAGATATACTTTATGTTTTATGGTTTTTTGATTCTCAATTGTAATTTAACACGTTGAGGATGTAGCTAGTTCAACATGATGATCTAACCCTTCCGTAGTTCAAACTCTCTTGGTGGATGATCACACGGTTCACTAATAATGTCATTTTTACATTTTGTTCTTTGCTTTTAGCATTATGCTTTAGCCATGGATTGGTGTGTTGGAGTATTATCGAAACCAGACGCACCTGAAGGGTGAGCACATAGTGTTTATCTAGATACACTCGCTACACGTGTAATCAAAATTTTGAGTAAAATGAATATGGAACTATGGGACGTCAAATATACTCAGGACACTCCTGAACACAGCGACATCGTACTTATAAAAATACTGCGATGACGGCCAATAAACGTTTAGAGGGAGCTAATAAGCCTAGACTTGCAAAGTTCTTGGGGGGAACAGTAATTTGTTAGCAGCTTGTTTCCATGTATAAAGTGCCGCCGTAGTGGGAACAACCTCTTACATGGCGTATTAATCGTGAAACAAATATACTATAAGAGGAAGAAGCAGCTCTCTGCTGCATAGAAATGGAAAGCTTGCAAAAGTCATCACATTTGTCATACTGCTTTAAATGTAGCCTCATAATTGAGTTAGAAGCCAAAATCTAAATATGGAGCAAACCTTGAACAGTAGGTAGTATGATTTATTTCAAGCTCTCTAGAATAGATGGATTCACATAGTTCCCAAAGTGTTAAGATATAGAACGTCATCTTTATATCTGTATGTTAATAAATTGGCGACAGTCTTTCTCCAGACGTAATAAGTTTATGCTTAAGTTTTGCAGAAACAGTTTGCGAGAATAATGTATAGTTTGTGCCCTTTGTTACCGAATGTTAACTGGAAAATTATAATACCCACCACAACAACAAATATGCTGTCTCTCAAATCTAACATTTTATTGATGGTATCTATAGTATATTTTTGTTTTAAATCCGCATAATGTTTGACTTTTTAAACAAAGCTTAAGTTTTGAGGATTTTAAAAAATCTTGAAGCAAATAATTTTGATTAATAATGAAATTGTCATCTTTATATCTGTATGTTAATAAATTGGCGACAGTCTTTCTCCAGACGTAATAAGATTATGCTTAAGTTTTGCAGAAACAATTTGCGAGCAATAATGTATAGTTTGTGCCCTTTGTTACCGAATGTTAACTGGAAAATTATAATACCCACCACAACAACAAATATGCTGTCTCTCAAATCTAACATTTTATTGATGGTATCTATAGTATATTTTTTGTTTTAAATCCGCATAATGTTTGACTTTTTAAACAAAGCTTAAGTTTTGAGGATTTTAAAAAATCTTGAAGCAAATAATTTTGATTAATAAATGAAATTGAAATATTCTGTAATGGAACATAGTATCAAATCCAATCATTAATCAATGACTTTTTAGAAACTCCTTATGCCAGTACTTGATGTGATCGAGTTTTAGTTTTATATATTGACATGTCTTTAAAATAGATAACTATCGTACTTAATGATGTTTTATAATATATTTACAGGTGAATATTACACTATAGAGTATAGGATTCCCATTGAGTGCAACCATAATTTACAATAGACAGTCATATAAGAATGTATCAAGATGCCCGACTTCTGCTGTACATTACTGGCAATAGTTTTAGAAGCTGCTTTACATAAAAAATACATATTTAAAAACCCAAACCAAATCTCTAGGACGAGTAAAATTAAAATTGTGAGAAACAAGGTCAACACAACAGCCGCGTGATGTAATACCAATATTATAATAAAAAAACAAACAAACTAATCCATGTCCGAAGCAAAATCTAGAAGCAAAGCACTTTGAAACTGACAAATTAGGTCCACCAGGGTAGTATGGTCTGGTGCTCCAGGGTAAACACCTTCTGTTTAGCTGGCTAGACCCGTCATGTGTGTAATCAAAATTGAGTGAAAGGAACATGGAACTATGGACCATTTGATATATTCAGGAGAATCCTGGACACAGAGATATCATACTTATCAACAAAACTGTGATGGCGGCCATAAAACGTTTTGGATTACGGATGTGTAGCGATGAATTATATATTTCATGGCATGATATCAACGGAGTTTACATAGTAAAATATTGCTTTTATATTTAAAAGCTCTTGTATCGTATTATACAATTATGGGCTTTTTAGTGGTTGTATATGGTGTGATATTCACCGTAAAAATCAATATTTATTTTTCAGATGAATATCACATCATATACAACCACTAACTAGTCCATAACTGTTTTATTATATAATTTAGCTACTGTGTCACTTCGGTTGACGATGTTTTCTCAAACCTGTGACCAGGCAATCTAGCTATTTTATCGTTGTCAGATTTCCCCATCTCGCCCTGCTTGGGGCAGATCACACGGAAAATATCCCCGAATAATTAGATCTGATTCTATGAAGAAAAAATTAAATGACATTCCAAGTGACAAACAATAAATTGATGATGCCATAACGCCAACGTTTTATGAAAAATAACAGGCGTCCCGGATGAGACACAATTTCTTGCGCACACTTAATTGATGACGTCATAATCATTTTACGCGAGAACGTCAACAAAAATCGATGACGTACACCGAATTTGATATTCACCGGATTTTTCAGAAAACCGTGGTATATCATGTGAGATTTAATGGTCACGTGTTACCATTTTAACCAATGATAAAGATGGAATTTATCAATTTATATAATAAATACAGTTATTTTTAAACATAAAATTTGCATGTCTTCAAAAATGTAGTATTAATTTCTTTGTCAATGTTTATGAACACGGTACCAATATCGTGGACATTATGTTCTTAATTGCTCGATTGGATTTGTTATATATACTTTGCTTAAATATAATATACATGTACTTACAAAAAGAAATCCATTCTTATTTTTCAGAATCTATTTCTTTGAAATGTTTCTTCGATGCCAGTCGATTCTTACGCTTTCATATGCCAACATATAAACATGATTTTCTTTTTTAGATTTTTTTAAATAGTTTTTCATTGACGTTTAATATATATTTAGAAAAGAATTCATAATGTCATATACAATGTATATATGTATATCCATTAGTCTTCGGAGAGAGAGAGAGAGAGAGAGAGAGAGAGAGAGAGAGAGGTTCCATTTTACAAAACTTGGTTGTTTGAAATTTTCATGATAATTGTAAAGTATTATTTCGTTAAGTTTGCAAATAGTTCTATATTTAATTGATCAATAAAACAAGAAACAAACACTTATTTCATTCTGTCATAAAAAGACATAATGAAAATACTGCCATTCTTTTTTTGACTGTTTCTTGTATTTTAGAACTGTTTCGATATTACGTAAATATGTTTTATTTTTTCTTGTGATAGCCAAGAACCAGGTTATTTTGTTTAATAAATATAGTATTTAACATGCATTTTGTTCATGTGTTTACTCAATTATTACATGTGAAAATTCCACAAAAATATTGTTGTAAAATCTAAAACAAAAATACCAATCAATGTCCAAATTTTAATCCCAAACCGCAGCAAAAAAACTTTAAACTTTCAAATAAATTCACACACGCACACACACACGAACTTCCACCCAGGAATGTAGGCCGGGTGTTTCGGAAGGGTTAGAGCCTCCAAATTAGCTAGCTATACACTAGTGCTGTGAATTTAACACTGGTATAATATGTAATATCATTATGATTTGTGACACATATAGTTCATTTCACACATGCATGTCTATATCATTATGGTAAGAAAACACACATTCGGTCTACAATTCGTGGCAATTTGTGGGATTCTTGGTCTGTGTGGAACAGTAGCATTACAGAGTCAGTACACTACAGCAAGCTTATCACTCCACCAGGTCACAATGTTCCGGTTAAACCTGTCAATACGCTCTCTTCTTAATACCAAGCGATAGGTGAGGGATCAGTACCTCAAAATTTAAAGCCTTATGTATGGACCGACCGGGGTTTGAACCCACTACCTCATTCTTTAAGGCTGAATCTCTATCACTGAGCTCACGAGACGGTCTTATAATGATTGAACAATAATAGGGAAATTTTTTATTGTCAGAAGTTGATTGTTAATAGGTAATATTTCTTCATTATTTTTTTTTTTTGATTTATCAGATTTTTTATTTTAAATACTTTGGCTAACATTAACCAAACTTTGTCATCGAGGTATTGCATTTTTGTGGAAAAACGCGTCCCTAGATATGTATACTGAATGTTTGTACAAATCAAAAACAAACATACTAATCCACGCCCGATTCACATCAAGAAGCAAAGTGAAAACTTTGGAACTGACAAGTCAGGTTTCACACGTGAACATCCACCAGGGAAGTGAGACCGGGTGCTCCGAAAAGGCATCTTTAACTATCTACACCTGCCACATGTGTAATCAGAATTGTGTGAAAGGAACATTTAACTATGGGACGCAAAATATATCCAGGGCAATCCTAGACACAGAGACATCAAACTTTTAAACAATACTGTGATTACGACCATAAAACGTTTTGAGGGCCTTAATAAGCCTAAGCTTGAAATATCCCTGAGTCAACAATCTACTTGCAAACATCTTGCTTCGTTGAACAAAGTCCCCGTTGTGGGAACACGCTCTACCATATTGTATAAATTAAGAAAAAAATTCACCATAAGCAGAAGCAGTGTATTGCTGCATAGAAAAAATGACAATAGAAAATTGAAGTCATCACGTTTGTCAGAAAGTTTCAAATGTAGCCTTTGTGGGCGCCATAAGTCAGGTATAAGTCTAAATATGAAAATGACATTTATTTTACACTGTTTAAAACGTCTGGCATTTAACATATACATAGATAATATTATGCCATCAATAATATATGTATATTACGAGTTTGGAATCAACATGATATATATCTTGCGCTTTAATGTCTGTTTTATCAGAGAGAGGAGAGTTCATATCAATACCATCGAATCATTTGGAAAATGCTAAGCATATATCGGATAAATTATTGTTGACATGCCTTAATATAAAGTAATACGGTGCATATTTTATGCTCTGACATATGCAGAATAATACATTGTAGAATAATCTGTATATATACTAAATCTATGGGTATTCATACAATCATAAAGAACTGCTTTTATCAGATGTCAAACTTAAAAGATTTAGCTCTTATTTTTCCACTGTTTTGGAAATTACAATAATTTATTGTATTTATATATATACCTTAATTTTATTCCCTTATGAATAAGATGCGGTATAAAATTTTGATTGATATTACATATTTACGTAGACCATAACATGGCGTTATAACTGCACACACACAGGTATAAATCTCGTAGAAATTTAAATAACTGACCACTTTAGACATGTAACCATTATAGTGGTGTATAAATTTGATAGTGGTTGATATACTTGACCACTCTGGATATTTGACTGTGATGAATGTGGAATTATATTCCGAAACGGCTGTCAAGTGCCGTGTAATAACTGGTAACACTGTGTGGGAACGGAAGTTGAGTCAAACTGTACAGTTTTCGGTAGCTCTGTTCTATGAAGCGAGAGACGAAATAAACACAATAGGTGGGTACTTTTTAACTTGTATTTAGCACATACTGTAAGATCTGGATAGAATTTAAATGGAGAAATTTGACGATGAAAATTATTTACCATTTTAAAATTAGTTGTCACTTATATCTTTATACACTCGACAATAATAACACTTGAACACGAGACAGTGAGATAAAATACATCGACTTGTAGCGAAAAATGCGTAAATTCTCTAGCGTGATGAATTTTCTAGTGTAACAAACAATACTTAAGAAAACTTTTAATATAAAGTTACACATATATATGACATCATCCTCTTTTAAATGGTTATTGTTATAAATAAGATTTTTCGTTGCACCTTGGAGATTGTTTACTGTACAGGTAGCTCGAAAAATACTGTACAGGTAGCTCTAAATATCTGTAATTTTTCTGTACAGGTAGCTCAAAATTAAAACAAATATCAATTCAATGTTTAATGCATTATTATACCCCCACAAACGAAGTTCAGGGGGTATATAGAAATAACCCTGTCTGTCCGTCAGTCTATTCGTCCGTCCGTCCGTCCATCCATCCGTCTGGTTGTCTGTCTCAATATCGTGTCCGCTCCATATTTTCCATGTCTATATATTTACAATCGCAATACTTTTCCTTATATGAAACATGTCTTCCTGACTATCTCCATAACTTCATGGAGAGAGTCGCGCACGCTACCAAATTCTGACTGGCGTATGAATACATAACTCCCAATACACATTACAATTCACATAGCTAACAAATTATAAATCCGCAGTTGGGTTTTTCGTTGTATTCCATTCAGCCATCAATGCTTACAAATTCAACATTTAATAGTTGTTTGTTTAATTTTAATATGAAAATGTGACTCTTACCATTGATTATCTTTTAAGTGAAATAAAATATTTACGATAAGCTGAGGGATTATGTTTATTTTTCCGCCACCTGGAGACGGGTACGGGCGGAGCTTCACGTCAATCACGTCAAGTTACGTCAGAGTGGGCGAAGTTACGGTTCTGTCAGATCCAATTGCTGTTCTATCAAATGATGTGCATCCAGCCACGGAGAGTTGGTAAACAAGTAAATTTAAGTGCCATCCAGAAAAACACTCGTGTTTTTCGTATATTTTTGAAAGATTGTAAATATAAGAAATGTAATTTTACTTTTTTTTCTACCATGAGTTCATGGAGAGAACGAGAATGGCGCAAATTTAACATGAAGTGCTTCGCACTTCATTAAATTTGCGCCATTCTCGTTCTCTCCATGACCTCATGGTAGAAAAAAAGTAACATTCCATTTCTTAACAATAGATTTTGATCAAACCTAGCACAGATGTAAAACAACATGAGCTGATGTGTCGGGTACCAAATTTATGTACATCGGTTAAAGGTCAATGCCATGAGGTCAATTTTTTTTTCGTCACAATATCGTGCCCGCATCATATCTTCCACGTCTATCGATGGATTTTGATCAAACTTAAAACAAATGCAAACTAACATGAGACGATGTGTTGCATAAGGTCAAGGTCATGAGGTCAAATTTTAGCTTTTCCGTCAAATATCGTGTCCGCTGAAATGTTACTTATATTCTTATTTTTTCTGCGGGGTGGGGGTATTAGTCTTCTTTAGACAGTTCTGGTTTATTATTTTTTTGCAACATTTTCATATATATATATATATAATATAACATCTAAAATAAAGAAAATGTTGCAATAGTATATATATATATATTATTAAAACATTTTCTTAATTTTAGATGTTAAAAGAACACCGAAACGATTCCATTGTTTATACTGCAAAAGTAAAGCAAAATAAATTTTTCCGAGGTTGTCGACCATTGATAATATTTCACAAGGATTTGGAACTACAATTTAATAAAATAGACCTCAATCAAGGAGATATTCTAATAAAAAATTCCCAAATCATCTCAAAGGAATACGAGAAAGACAACAAAATTCTTATACCAAACGAATCAACTGAGTTATATGTTCTGGACTTGGTTATTAAGGGATTAATAGGTTTCAGCAGAGAAAAAATTCCTTAACATATTTATATCTAAAACTATTTTGGAACTAGACCTTGCGTTTGAGCAGGGCTCAATCGCTGGGTAAGTCACCACCCCCAATGGTGGCAAAAGTTTACATTAAAAAATAATTGAAAATGTTAATAGTTGCAATGATGGATGTATTTGAATGAAGATGAAACTGTAACAACTTTCGGAAATTGTTATTTTTTCTGCACAGATGCTATATAAGTATGACCTTTTTCATTTGCACATTAATAACCAGACGTGTTAAATGTTTTACTATTTACTACAACCTTCAAGAAAATGCAAAAGGCAACATAAATAACTTTAATTGAAAACATTATTGTGACATGTAGAAGACTTTGACATTCATCCTCTGCAACTTTATAAATTTCTTTGACTTGATATGCGATCAATGTTGATCAAAATCATCAAACTACTATAAAAGTTATCACAAAATCACATGACAATGAAAAACTAGGTCACAAAGACCAACTTTGTGTTGTCATATGTAAAACATCCCAAATTGTACCTAAAATCAGGTTTCATAAGAATTGTTTTATTACTTTAAAAATCATCTAAAAAGTCACTGGGTCATAGAGACTTGTCACAATGAATTACTTTGTGTTGAAATGCATAAAGCATCTAAAGTTGTACTTGCAAATCAAGTTTCAGCTAAATTGTCCTGTTAAACTTTATATTATCAAAGAAAATCACTGGACCATGAGAATTAAGTTACAATGGCCTTTTCTGTGTTGCATCATTATGAAAGATGTAAAATTGTGCATTTTAACAACCATAATGAGTTCCATTGCAGAAAAAACAGGTTTAGGTATGAAAGCTGAACGATATTTACCAATCAATGGCCAAATGAACAGTCTAGAACGTAACATTGTTTATTTTGTTTTAAACAAGATATTAAGACAATTTTTGCCATAGAGCCTTCTAAAAATGCGTTACCCAGGCGTGATTCTTCACATTCTATGATTATATCTCTATCATTTTACTATTTTAGAGACATAATAGTATTCAGTTGTATTGTTCATAATGAACAATATTCGCCTTAATTTACATAGAACAGTATTGTCTGACCATGTCCTTTTTATGACTTGATGTATTTTAGATCGTTGATGACCTTAGAATATGAATGTCACGCCTGATACACGCATTTTAGATAGCAACCCTATGTTATACCCCTGAAACCCAAATATAAAAGATCAAACCTTGGGGTTTTTTTTCAAAAAATTAATCGTGATACATGCATTTCTATTAAATAAAAGCGTTCCTTATACTTTCTATACTTTGAATTTGAATGCCAGTTGCGAGCTACCTGTACAGTACAATGTCATAAAATGTGAGCTACCTGTACAGTAAACAGAAAACCACACAGTCCACTAAAATCATGTTTTAAAGTTTTCTCCAAACTTCTAAGTACTGTAATAAGTCACAAGTTATTTTTAACATTCGTAGCTTGCAAACTGTGTTCAGAATGGTATTAAATAGAAAAGTAATATAGAGAAAATTGAGATTAAATCGTGAATTCATGACAGTTCCGCTGTGATCTATCATGTTCAACAAACGAATAAAAGTTTTAGGCTTGATTTTTCACAAAATGTGTTGGATAATTAAAAATTGCATTAACATAGTGAGATCCACGTACCTATGAAAAATCTCATAACACTTCATAACAACAACAATTTTACATATTTTTGCTTACGTTCGACTCCACTGTTTTCATTCCTCGCTTCGATTAACAGAGCTACCGACAACTGTACAGTTTGACTCAACTTCCGTTCCCACACTGTGGGTAAAATGTGTAATTGATAGCTATTGATATTACTGGCCACTTTGTACAGATGCCATGATGAACGGTGAACATTTGTATAAATCTGATTAGATGACGTAACTCATCACTTGACTGATTTAGTTTGTATCAAATATAAATGCGACTTACCCTAGAAAGAGTGAACTTCGTAATATGACGGGGACTCTTTGAAACTGACCAATTCACTTCTTTCTGGTTAAAAGTCACTTCTTTTACGTTAGAAGTAACTTCTACAAGGAGCACCCGTCTTCATACACTGGTAGAAGTTCACGTGTATTAACCAATTTGTCAGTTCCAACGTTTTTACTTTGTTTCTAGATTGTGATTCGGACATGCAATAGTATGTGTTTTTTCGATTCTATGGTGTTAAAATTCACTTCTATCGGATTAAAAGTCACTTCTAACGCGTTAAAATTCACTTCTATCGGCTTAAATTATACTTGTATCTTGTTAGAAAGTACTACAATGTTGGTTTCTTACGCATGTTTTAAGAATTTTGTTACTACATATAGCGGTTTTCATTTTGCTACTTTTGTGATAAAGTTTTATACATTTTAGGTAACATTCGTCAAAGAGACTGTCGCCAAATCATTCAACTCACCATACAGATATATAGATGACGTTCTGTTTCTTAACAATCCTAAATTTGGAGATTATGTGAATGTCATCTATCCTAGTGAGCTTGAAATAAAAGACATGACTTATTCCCCAAGTTCTGCTTCATATTTAGACTTATACCTGAATTATGAAGCACACGAAAGGCTACATATGAAACTTTATGACAAACGCGATGACCTAAATTTTTCTATTGTCAACTTTCCTTTTTTATGCAGCAATATACCTGCGTCTCCTGCTTATGGTGTATTTGTTTCCCAATTAATACGCTATGGTAGAGCTTGTTCCCACTACGGGGACTTTGTATAACGAAGTAGGCTGCTTGCAAATAAATTGTTGACTCAGGGATATTGCAAGCCTAGGCTTATCAAGGCTCTCAAAAAGTTTTATGGCCGTCATCACAGTATTGTTGATAAGTTTGATGTCTCTGTGTCCAGGATAAATTTGACGTCTCATAGTTATATGTTCCTTTCACACAATTTTGATTACACACGTGGTGGGTGTAGCTGGCTAAACAGTAGTTGCTTACCCTTCCGGAGCACCCGGCCTCACTTCCCTGGTGGACGTTCACGTGTCTAACCTAACTTGTCAGTTCCAAAGTTTTTACTTTGCTTCTGGATTGTGATTCGGACATGGATTAGTATGTTTGTTTTTGATCACTACATTTGTGTTAAATATGACTTCAATTGATTACATTTGTGTCATGTACTACAATTGACGGGTCGCTGGTCACACCCACAATGTTCCGACAAAGGCCCGGAATGTTTAATCACAAACACGCCTGAATGGTTTCATTTAATGACGCCACTGACACTAATGCGTAATTATTTGCCATGACGCTGTTTGAGTACCGTGATGGCGACCATTGTCGGAAAATAAAGGCATGTCCGATGTTACGTCATTGTAGTAATTACTACATACAGGGGTCACACAACAACTTGAAATCATGGCATTATATAAAAATAAAAAATGCATTGGTCACTTAAGAGCCTATGTAAAATTCTATGAAGATTAATTTTCAGATTTTCTGCCTTGTTATTTATAAAACATCCGATTAGAATGCCAAGAACATGAACCACTATCCACTGCAGTCTATATATAAACCAATGAATGCTTAATGCCAATTAAATAATCTCATAAAATATTAATTTTTAGATGATGCAGCTATTGCTCAATCCAGACAGATATTTAGGTGTGATTGTAAACTTGTAAATGTCATTGCTCAACATTTAATACTTATGACAATACAAATACTGATGCTGTTTTGTTTGCGGGGATGCTTCCTGTAGCAGTACCTTTTGTAACCATACAAGATGAAATTGTGGACACAATTTTTAATTTTTGTGGTGATATGGAAATATGTTCAAGTTCAAGGTAGATATTTATAAATAGTTAAGAAAAGAATAGGGTTTTTGAAACATGCTAGTTTTATGGCTAATATTATCTATCTGAATTTAATGTTGATCTACCTATCTTTACTCTGTTACAGTGGTACCATCCATAACAACAAGCGGTTAGGTCAATACCCAAGGTTTATTAGAAAAGAAAAAAAAATTGAAATCGAGACTTATTTCTGAGATGAAGGACATCTATCAACTAGAATTTAGCGAAATTAGTAAATATGTGCATTTTGAATTTCATCACAAGATTGGTAATGGCTTAATTAAATATTTTTCAAATTCTAATGAAATAAAATCCCCGGATTCTTTTTTTTTTTTTGGTACAACCATGAATTCATGGTTTATTATAAAGCCCCATTTAATTGTTAAATCAAATTTTTACAGAACAAAAATCATTTGAAATTCTATACAAACTGAAATTTAGCATATAAATTTGGCTATTACAGTGTAGATATGATGTCAGCTACCTTGTAAAAACACAGAATAACAAATGTGGTTCCATTTGTTTTATTTGTATTGTTTTTCGCTCTGTCATGTGATACTTTTGAATTTTTATGAAATTGTCATGTGCTGATTTTAAATTTCAAAAAATAATGCGTTCAAAATTAGCAAATTTGAATTATATTATTTCAAACAATTCAAAACTAGCACATGAAAGCTATACTACTTTAGAGGGGACAACATCTTTTTGCTAATGTAATAATTGAAGTTGCTAAATAATGAAATAAAATTATAATTTAACTTAAACAGATAGATCTAAAACATTGCAAGTTGTCCACTATAATCTTGATTCAACACCCACAAATGAACCAAGTCATTAAAGTCACTTTGTTTAATTTAGTTTGACAGATGGGTTTAAATGTGAGTTACACACACACACACATAGTCATACATCAATCATCTGATGTTGACTTAAAAGGTAGAGTTTAAATTTCAGCTAACATGGTCCATCACAAGTTGTCATTTATTTCAGATGATGAACAAGTATGGAACCAGAGAAATATTTTCCATACTTATTATTTCAACATGAGAAATGATTTCACTTTTTGTGAAATTTGGACAGAAGTCCTGCAACCAGGGTGCATGATCAGTTGGCACATGACATGTAAGGCACTTATAAACTTTCTCTTATTCAGCAACAAACACGTTATTTCACTTCTGGTATGGTATATTTTCCTTGCTGATTTTGTTTCAGTCCTTGGATTTTAACAAGTTTTTACTGACAACTCATTAATTTGTTTATAATTATGATAAATCATTTTAAGACTGATAAAATAAGTACTAAAATTAAAGTTATATAAAATAAACTAAATTAATGTGGTGTCATAATCAGGTTTTAATTGTAAAGCTTATTTACACTTTCATTTAGGCAACATTCAACCTCAAATTAACCCTCAAAAGTTGAAAATTAACAGAAAAGGTAAACTTTCATGGTAGAACACTGAAATAACAAACTAAACAACTGAAATGCATGTATATAAGCAATTTTGTGATATGGAAATATTGCAGTAATGTTTGAAGATATTAATTCACAGCAAAGCTAAAATAAAATATAAAAAACAAAGTAAACCAATATTGTTTGTTCAAGCACCACTGGCTCAAGGTAATCTAGTTTATGCTTTTCCTTCATTAAAAATGCCAGTCAAGCCCATGACTACTTCACATGTACAATCAATTTTAAAATTAAGAAAAAATAGGATTTATCTCGGGTTAGTTTTGATGCAGCATTTTATTATGCAGTGTATGCATGTCATTTTCAATTTATAAATACTTTATTACACTTCATATTCCGGTGCTGGTTTGATATCAGTTAAATATTGTGACAGCCTACTCATGTACATGTATATTGCTTGTAATTGGTAAATCTGTTGCATAATCATGCCGTTTAAGAATTTCGCAAAGTCTTCCCTCGCTCACACACATGCTTTCTCTCTCTCTCTCTCTCTCTCTCTCTCTCTCTCTCTCTCTAACTCTCTCTCTCTCACATACACACACACCCTTGAACAAATATTATTGCTAATTATTTAGACCAGTCAGGCATATTGCTTTGTGTACGTGTGTCACTGTGACGATTAAAAGTCAGCGCAATGTAAACATGCTGGACAGCTGACAGTGTATGTAGGTAGAAAAATCGATAATGCATGCAACAGTCATGTTCGATGAAGCGAAATACGATGTTTACGTCACTGCGTCAAATGAATGTATAATGTATCTGTACCAGTAGTAGGCAGTGCATTGAAGGTCATGGCCATATTTGTTTTCATTGACGACCGATGAAGGCTATTGTTTTTTTTTTGCTTTTTCAGATATTCAAAACAACATGCACCAGGTATAATACTTTGTTAAAATAAATTACAAATATATTGTAATATAATGTCAAAATTCCAAAGATAAAAAGTCATGGTACAAAAAACGTACAAGTTTTAAAAATCGAGTTGAATTCATGATAATTAACAATGATTTTGAAGAGAAATCAGGGGCCGTCAGAAAATCGAGATTTTTTTAAGCATGCATGTCATTCAGGATTTTTTATTACATGCGAAACTTCATCTCATATCTGCTTTGAATGCGTTTACACCAATAAATGCAAATTTTACCGTTACCCTACAAAACTGAATTTAGTGTGCATTAAAGCTCGTGGTGATTTTTGTTTTCATTGATGACGAATGAAGACTCTTGGTTTTTTGCTTTTTTCAGACATCCACACTTCATGAAACAGGTATAATATTTCGTGAAAATAAATTACAATGGTATTGTAATATTATGCCTTAATCATGCTACAAAAACGTACAGGTTTTGGGTTAAAAAAATCGAGAATTGTGTATAAGTATGAAATTTCATCTAAGATTTTATCATATATACGAAAATTTAAGTTCATGACATATGTGCTTATATCGCGTTTTCATTTATAAATGTTCGACACAAAATATGGTTGATTTTTTCCGGGTTCGGAGACTTAAAACAATGTAATCCCGTTTTTCTTGATCGGGGAGGTTTTAAAAACAAAACAAAACCGAAAAACAATTTGCTGTTGGCGTTTCCCTGTGAAGAGCCTATGTAAATTATGTGAAGATAAATCTTCTAATTTATTGCATTGTTATATATAAAACATCATTGAGCAATCAATTGAATGATTATTTATAAACTTCATTGACTTTAAAAAGGCATTTAACAGCATACACAGAGACACCCGATGGAAAATCATCAGATCATATGGAGTGCCAGAGAAGATCGTAACCCTTGTCAACTGCTTCTACACCCAGTTTAAATGTGCCGTCTTATTGAACAACAAAGAGACAGGCTGGTTCACCTTCAATTCTGGAGTCAGACAGATATGTAACATTTCTCCCATGTTATTCCTGGTAGCCATCGACTGGGTAATGAAAAAAAAACCACAAGCGATATGAAAAAAAGAATCACATGGTCCATTTTCTACACTATAAGAACAGACTATCCAAAGGGAGAAAAGCATTCTACAAATTAAAACCTATATGGAGATTAAAACAATACAGCAGAAAGACCAAAGTCAAACTCTATAACAGCAATGTTAAATCAATAGTGTTTTATGGAAGTGAATGCTGGAGGGTTATCAAAGGAAATATAAGATCTCTATCTAGTTTCCATCATAGCTGTTTGCGTCAAATCTGTAAAATATTCTGGCAGAACACCATATCAAATTCAAACTTACTGAAAATGACAGATTCAAAATGTATTATTGACGAGATCGCTCAAAGAAGGGTTAGATGGCTTGGGCAAGTTTTTAGAATGGAAAGGAAATGCACAACCAAAGAAGCATTAAGATAGACACCCCAAGGGAAAAGACCTCGCGGAAGGCCAAAAACAACATGGCAAAGAACTGTAGAAGGTTAACTGAAATATCTGCAGCTGACTTGAGAGAGGCTGAGACAAAGGCAAAAAAACAGATCTGAATGGCGAAATCTTGTATTGACCTTATGCTCCACATAGAGCGAAGAGGATAGGTAGGTAGGTATATATAAAACATCCGATCAGAATGCCAAGGACTTGAACCACTATCCATTTCATTCTACTATACAACTAATGGTTAATGCCAATTCATTTATCTCCCAAAAGAATTATGTATGGATGATGCAGCTATTGCTCAATCCAGAAAGGCATCACTCATTCCACGTTAACGTAGTGGGTCACAGTGGCATCCCTTATTTCACGTGAATCTAGTCGGCCACAGTGGCATACAGTGGCATCACTCATGCCACGTTAATCTTGTTGGTCACAGTGGCATCACTCATTCCACAAAAAACGATTAGGTACCAAGCTTTATAAGACAAAATGGAAATAGACTTAGGAAAATTTAAAAATATTATTTTTGTTTTTTTTATTCATATTGTAAATATTACACAGTGTCGCCTATATTCATTGCATTATTTTAATATTTTATCTAAGCACAATATAAATTGGTCATGTAATAACAATATTATTTGAATCAAAGGATTGATAATCAAAAACAAACATACTAATCCATGTCCGAATCGCAATAAAGAAGCAAAGTAAAAACTTTGGAACTGAAAGGTTAGGTTAGACACGTGAACTTCCACCAGGGAAGTGAGGTCGGGTGCTCCGGAAGGGTAAGTACCTCCTGTTTAGCTAGCTACACCCGCCACCTGTGTAATCAAAATTGTGTGAAAGGAACATGGAACTATAAGAAGTCAAATATATTCAGGGCAATCCTGGACACAGAGACATCAAACTTATAAACAATACTGTGATGGCGGCCATAAAACTTTTTGAGGGCCTTGATAAGCCTAGGATTGCAATATCCCTGAGTCAACTATTTATTTGCAAGCTGCCTACTTCGTTGTACAAAGTCCCCGTAGTAGGAACAAGCTCTACCATAGCGTATTAATTGGGAAAAATACACCATAAGCAGGAGACGCAGGTATATTGCTGCATAAAAAAGGAAAGTTGACACTAGAAAAATTGAAGTCATCACGTTTGTCATAAAGTTTCAAATGTAGCCTTTGTGTGCGTCATAATTTAGATATAAGTCTAAATATGAAGCAGAACTTGAGGAATCAGTCGTGTCTTTTATTTCAAGCTCATTAGAATAGATGACATTTACATAGTCTCCAAATTAAGAATTGTTAAGAGACAGAACGTCATCTATAAAACTTTTTAAAAATTGTTCATTATAACCGTCAGTTAATTGTGTAAAAATGTTAAGGCGTTTTAGGGTTTCAACAAAAATTTCTAAGAGATGATAATGGTTATTGGGATTATAGCTTAAATGGACCATTGTACTTTCAACATTACAGTAATTGGCGAAACGAATATTACAATGCATTCTGATACATAGTTAGAATATAGTATTTAGTTATAATTTATAATAAATAATAGTGAATAATTAGCTGAAATATTTTATGCCTTTATTATAATGTACTATTGTTTACTTTTGTACTGTAAAAATTAACAGTTATGTGAAAATTAACAAAATCTAAGGTATACTCCTTCATACAAAATATTTTCTTAATAAATTTATTTAAATATGTTTTTGTCCTTAAGATATTTTTTCAACCCCTTGAAGAAATTATGATCACAATTTTGATAAAAGCCCAACTGATGAGGAATTGTATTGCGAAACGGTCGTATAGTGCTGTAAAAGTAACACTGGTATAATAATGTTATTCGTATTTTCATATTATCGACTCTACTACCGTCTTTACATACGTGTAACATTGACGTTTGCATATATTTCACATTGTGTCAGTATGGTGTATGCTTATTTTTATTCAAATTATTTTCACTGTTGGACATATTTATATATGGTGTATAAAGGAATATTTCATTCATCATGTACACACAAAATCATGGATATCTCTAAAAGTTTGCTTAATTTTAAACGACCGATTAAACAGGATATTGTGTAATTAATTGTAAATAATTAATTCATTGCCTTGATTCAGGAAAAAAAAGTTTTTTTCAAATAGACCTAGTCCGTTGACTTACGTTGGTGTCAATGTTTGGGCCTATAGACTTTGAATTATATTGCGTGATCAATTTGTTTAAATACAATCAAGTAGACTTTAAAACCAATTCTATTAGGTTTAAACCTCGCATTCGTTAAAACGAGACTAGGTATGACCTTAAAATTCATATCGTGAAACAAGCTATAGGTTTTTATATTCATCTTTACGAAAGGTTTTTAATTTCCTTAGGGTACTCATATTTCTCTGTTTCTCCAGTATCCAAGAGTAGACCGCTCTCAAAGACAAAAATCTTGTCCGAGCGTGAAATCGTAAAACCTCTTTAACTCTATTTTACTCGTTTGTTATCCCTTTACCATCAACTTATCACTGTTGACAAACTTGAGATGAAACTGTATTAAACTTGATCAGAATGGTGATCAGTATAAAGACTTTTTCAAGGTTGTAAATTTGTCATGCCGTGTGGCGAAAATTGTTATATAACCTTTTATTGTTGTTAGCCCAAATGAATCGTCCAATCACTATGGTGATTATTCAGAACGATAATATGGATGGAACTCACTACAAGGTTGTATATAAGCTATGTTGAAAACCTTTGTTATCACTTTAGAGGCCGATTTTGTCTAACATACGTCTGGATCCCTATCCCTATGATTTAAACCACATAGTATCAATATCTAGGGCACCCAGGGGAAACGCCAACAACAAATTGTGTTTCGGTTTTGTTTTTTGAGACCTTCCGCGGTCGAAAAAATGGTATTACTTTTTGTCAAGTGCCCGAACCGGAAAAAACCAACAACATTCAGTGTCGTATTGGACGGTACAAGTTTCATTGATGGATGAAAACACTATATACGCACATAAGTCATGAACATAAAATTTCGTATGTATGATAAAATCTTAGTTGATATTTCGTACTTATAAAAAATTTGCGATTTTTTGACGGCACCCGATTTCTCTTGAAAATCAGCCTGAAATTCAACTTGATTTTTAAAACGTGTACCATGACTATTTCTCTTTGAAATTTTGACATAATATTAAAATATTATTGTAATTTATTTTCGCAAAATATTATACCTGGTGCATGCGGTGTGGATATCTAAAAAAGCAAAACACCAAGATCCTTCATTCGTCGTCAATGAAAACAATAAAACAGCGAGCTTCAGTGTGTATTTTAACGGTAAAATTTGCATTTATTGGTGTAAACGCATTATAAGCAGATTTGTCATGAACTTAAAATTCGCATGTATGAAAAAATCCTGGGTAACATGCATACTTACAAAAACCTCGATTTTCTGACGTCACTCGATTTTTCTTAAAAGTCACTGTAAATCGGCATGAATTCAACTAGATTTTTAAAACTTGTACCATGGTCTTTTCTCTGTTAAAATTTTGACATAATATTACAATATTATTGTAATTTATTTTAACAAAGTATTATACTTGGTGCATGCGGTGACAATATCTGAAAAAAGCAAAAAAAAAAAAAAAAAAAAAAAAAAAAACCGAGCGCCTTCATTTGTCTTCAATAAATAAATCTCATTGAAAGACATTTTCAACGAGAATCTTTATGGGATCAGCATATAATATCATCTTGTCCTTATGTTTTATGATACATATATAACTTTATTGCTTTAAGGCCTCCAGCCCATGGCATTATAAGTTATACATTCAACATCAATGGCGTGTTAAATAATGTTACAAATGTATTATAATACATAATAAATGTTATATACATATGGTTAATTATTACAATTATCAATAACTTCTTTTCTCCTTTTAAAGGCATAGAAAATAAACATGCTGACTTGTTGTAGTAGTTTGACATTTTGTGTCGACATAATTATAGTAAACTTATTAAAAGTTGGTTTTAAAAAATATTTTGGTAAAAGAAACTTCTTCCTGAGATCAGTGTATGTTTTACAGATAAGTAAAAAATGATATTCATCTTCCACACAACCGGAATTACATATAACACAAACTCTGCCATTTCTATCAAGACCTCTGTGTCTACCCACTTCTATCATAAGGTCATGTGTACCACACCTAAAAATTGACATTGCATGTCTGAATTTACTAATTTTAATTTGATCGAGGTATACCTCCTTTTCATATATATATGTTTAAAGTTGTTATATGTGGAAAGTTTGGGTTTACTTGACATATCACTATACCATGTTTGTAGGAAAATATCTTTCAGTCTAAGTACAAAAGCTTCGATAAAAATATCCTTATCCCCCACTCCCTGGTTAAACCATACTTCACCGAACCCTGTAGAACACAATATATTATTAACTTTAGTAGCCCAATTTGTTTTGCCTTGATTATCTAAGTTATGTAACATATCATAACACTTTCTAACATATCTGTCAGTATTCATATCAACAATTTTTAACCAATACTTGACAAGTCTTTTAAAAGTAAAAATATAGACCGGTAGTCTGCCACATTCTGCTAATGAGACAGAGTTAACAGCGTTTAGACCAACAGTTAAATAGCGCTTACATGCATAGATCTGGATTCTTTCTAATACATCATACATTTGATAGCCCCAGATCTCAGAACCATATAGTATTATTGGGTATATCTTACTATCAAAAATTTTGAAAAAAGTATTATATGGTAGGTTGCCTAAGCTACTTGTAGCTTTTAACATACTTATTACTGACCTTTTGCCCTTCTGTGCTAATGGTT
Organism: Anadara kagoshimensis; assembly: GCA_021292105.1. Classification (NCBI taxonomy): domain Eukaryota; kingdom Metazoa; phylum Mollusca; class Bivalvia; order Arcoida; family Arcidae; genus Anadara; species Anadara kagoshimensis. Next base: position 70,873,383 of record CM037870.1, read on the forward strand.
TTACCATATTGGCTACAGACAATTGCCTTGTAAAATTTAGACCAAGATATGTATAAAAGTTTACATGTTGTATTTCTACTCCCCTATAAACAAATCTGTCACGTTTAGACAATCTTCCACCCTTTCCAAAAGTAACAATTTTGGTTTTGTCAAGATTAACATCTAGATAATATTCCTGACAATATTTTTCTAACATATGAAGTTGCTTTTGCAAGCCTATTATAGTATCTGAGACCATAACAATGTCATCAGCAAATAATAACATGAAAATTTCGGTAATATCGGGAAATAACTGAATACCTCTAATGTTGCTTTGACATATCATATCATATCATATAACTCGTTTATGTATAATGAAAAGAATAATGGACTTAAAACACAACCTTGTTTTAATCCTAAGATAGCATGAAAATAATCTGTGTGCAAGTTACCGTTACGAACACAGCATTGCACTTGACTGTACATACCTAGTATAACTTTATATAGATTACCAGTAATTCCTCTCTTCTTGAGGACACTAAACATGTTAAATCTATGGATTGTGTCAAAAATCTACGAAGGCTGCATACAGTTTCCCCTTATTTTTACATAGGTACTTTTGTATAATAGAATGTAGTATAAAAACATTATCAATAGTTGAATATCCTTGTTTGAACCCGGCCTGAGCCTCTGTTATCTTATCGAACAAGTCCACCCAACACTGTAACCTTTTATGTATAATTGTAGAAAAAATATTACCAAAAATACTGCCTATAGAAATTCCTCTATAATTTTGAGGATCTACATATGAACCTTTTTTATGTATTGGTACAATTATTGCACTTGACCATGCCTCTGGAAAGATGCCTTGTGAAAAAATATAATTAAATAACTTTTCCATTGGTACCAGAAGTGTATTTATACCATAAATGAAAAATTCTAGTATAAGTTTGTCAGGACCTGGAGATTTACCTCTTTTAAGACTATTAACAGAGTCTATAATTTCCTGTCCAGTTATAGGACTATTGAATAGTTCATATTCAATACTATCTACATTTACATCATCGGTAATTAAATTTTCGTCTTCAGTGACATTAGGATACTCATAACTTAAAAGATTTTTAAAATAATAGAAAAAATCATCAGTTTTAACTGGATGAGATTCAATCTTGTGGTCTGACAGAGACCTAAAAACCTTCCAGAAATGTTTCGAATCTTTAAGTGAACTATCCAGGCGTTTGACCGTACTTTCAATAAATTGCTGTTTCTTTTCATCGCACATCGCTTTATACCGTTTTCTATATTCCTTGAAACTTTTTAGGTCAGTGTCAGATCTAGATTGCCTATATAATCTTAACAACCTGTTCTTTTCTGATCGTGCATCTTTACAAATTTTATCAAACCATTTTGCATCTTTAACAATGTGATGCGATCTTTTGTTTTTTAAAAACATTTCACCTGCTTGATATAACATGTTATTAAAACAGTCGACAATATGACTGATATTACCCTTGTTATTTATATCTGTAACGATCTCATCAATACAGTCTGATATAACAGACTTTGTAGAGAGTTAGTAAACTCGTCATATTTATCAGGGTTCCACTTAAAGTATGTATCATCATTGGTGTTACTATTTTCTGTTTTACTTGATCCAATACTTTTACACCTCAGGGTCATACTAAGTGGTAGATGACAAGAGTCTGACAAATCATATATGACAAAATCACTAATAAGAGGGAAAAGATATCCACTGACTAGAAAATAATCTATAAGACTATTGCCCTGTGGACCTATGTATGTAAAATCCCCTGTATCCTTATCAGACCCACATCTACCATTCACTATATGGATATCGTAGTTCTTACAAAAATCTAACATTATTTTACCAAACTTATTTAAGACTTTATCAACTGAACACCTAGGTGTCTGGAAGTTATTTGACAGTACATCTTTATAGTCTAAAAGTACATCAGGGACCTCATCACAAATAAAATTTTGTTCCTGTGCAACTCTAGAGTTGAGATCACCAGCTATAACAATATGATAACTTTCTAAGTCTAATGGTAGCTGTAATAACTGTGATTCTAGTAAATTTACTCCACATTCAGTGTACTTTGAGTAAAATATATTCCCTTCCGGTGGTAGATAGGTACAACAGTATAAAATGTTTTTACTAATCCCGTCAAAAATATTTTTATCTATCGTTAGAAAAATAGCATTTTCAAACATACCTTTACCAACTTGCTTAACAAAGTTAGCATAACATTTTCTAACAAGGACTAAAACGCCACTCATGCCTCTACCGTATTTTGAAGTTTTCTTAGCAAGGTTATAAAATACATCGAAATCATGAAAAAAAACCAGATTGTTTCATGACAGATGATATTTCATCTTCATTATACACCCATGTCTCAACAAGTCCGATAATATCATAAGAGCTTATGAAATTAACTACACTTAATATAGCAGATTTTGCTTTTAGACCTTCAATGTTCCATTGCAGGATAGAAATATTGTCTAGACTAGACTCAGTTTTACAGTTTATATTGTTACTAGTTATATTACCAGAGTCACTATTTATATTACCTTTGTCTTTGTACAAGTCCCTTACACTACAAAACTCACCACTGGTATTGTCACTATCAATATCATTATTTATGTTGTTTTCAGAACAAATGTCTTTATTAATATCAGTTAAAGTTACTGTATTTACAACATTGTTAATAGTTATAGCATTACCATTCTTAATGCCTGGACCTTGACCACATCCCTATCTATTCTGTTCCGGTCTTTCCACTTGACTTTCGGAGATTTCCGTTCCTCGAGTGTCGATTCTTCTTCTTGCTGTTCTGAACTCCTTTCTCTGTTGCTCTCTATCTTTAACTATCAATTTACCTCTAAGAAAATACCCTATTTGTCCTTTCCATGTACCTCTTTAAGAATTTGTCTTTGTCTCCAACTTAAGTCTTCTGACACTCTGATTCCCTTTTTACGAAGCTCCGATCTCCCTGTACTAGTGAGAATATCCATTTTATCCTCCCAGCTTAAAAATTTTACGAGCACTGGACGTGGACCTTTACTGTCGTTTTCGTTTAACTGTCCAGTCCTATGCGATTGAAACTCTCGACTTGACCATAATTTACCCGGACATGCGATCTTGAGCACTTGTTCTGTTACTTTGTCTTTGCGTTCACCATATGATTCATTTTTAGACTCTTCTAACCCAAAAATTCTTATATTGTTCTTTCTATTCTGTATAACTAATTGATCTAATTCGCGATCATAACTATGGAATGTTTCTTCTATATTAAGGTCATTTATGTTATTACTTATGCTTATCACATCTAACTGTTGGATGTTTTGCTCTTCCTTCAAAACTTTAATCTCAGTTTCTAATTGTCTAACACGTTCGTCACATTCCGACTGTTTATTTTCTAGCTTAATTAGTTGCGTTTTGATGCACCCTAGTTCAGTTTTCACACCTTGAATTTCATTTATCAGTTCATCTCTAAGATTTTGTATTGCCGAAAGTACATGTATTTCTTTTTCAGGGCCCGGGTTACTTTCGACGTCTGAAGATAACAAAATAGTCAGTTCATGTATATAGGTAACTGGGTAAATGTTGTCAATACTCGTGATCGTTCTAGTTCTTGACCCCATCGTTTGACACACAAACATGTACGTACTACCTGTCTCACTGAGCGTAAACAGTTGGTGGACTGCATTTAATGCTTTATGGCCAACATTTACTGACATTGACTGAGTAAAGTCGATAAAAAAGACTGTTATTACGGCCAAACATATCACTAGTCTATACCGCATATCTTTGCAGATGGAGTGGCTATTGTAGGTCATGACCGGGGGGATGTGTTTTGTACCTATTGGCTGTACAAATCCACCTATTCTACATCTCCATGTGACCGTATCAACCCCCATGCTATCAGTTTATGTGATAATATTGTTTTATGGAAACTTTGTATAGTTTTAGTCTCTATATAAGTTGCATATTAGACACTCAATGCATCTTTCTTACACGCACGCAGCACGAATTTTTTTCACGCCATCTTAACCGCCGTAACTCCCTAATCCCTATACATTTATCGTCGCACCCAACAACAAATCACATGAGTCTTATAATCACTTCTATCACTTTTTCATTTTCGGCTGCTGTGAATTTTTAGTTCTGAATTACTTATCTATTTGGTGTGAAATTTAATTTTTTATTACCGCCCACCCACCCGACGGAGTTGCTTTTTGTGTGTGTGTGTCAGTTTTTTCATGTTTTTATGTGACCCTCTTGTAGCGTACTTGGGATACTTTTGATACTTTTTTTTTCGTATTCAATATATATATTTAACACAAAAACTAACGATGATACAACGATACATACATTTTGATGAGCATATATATTGAACAGTTTTCAGAGAGAGAGAGAGAGAGAGAGAGTGAGAGAGAGAGAAAGAGAGAGAGAGAGAAATTTATTTCCACACTATAGTTACAAGACTGTTCTTTGTATTCTATATAACAATACGGTGGATTTGTTGCCATTCTCTTTGAAAATTTTGAAACTTATTTTTGCCTATTGCTATTTCTTTTTCAATGTAATATACATCTTTTAAAATATATTTAAACTTTTCCAGTGACAGTTTTTTACCAAGACAACGGGTTTTATAAATGTAATATTTTACATGCATAAGGATAAAATTTTTAACTCTGTTGAACGATCTGAAATATCCAAAAATTAAACTCATTTTTGTTAGATCCAATAAAATACCATTCGATAACAGATAGTTTTCTAAGTCTTCCAAAAATTGTTGTACTATATCGCATTCCCAAAAGAGATGAATAACTGTTTCACTTTCCTGTTTACAAAAACTACACAATGCCTCTGTTTTAATGCCTATTTTAAACAGAAAAGAGTTTGTAGCAATCATATTATGAATTATTCTGTATTGGAACCACTGTATTTTAGAATTGAGAGTAGTCAGGTGGACTATTTTGTATATTTGTTTCCAATCACTATCAGTTAAATGTTCAAAAATGCTTTGCCATTTTTGCTGTGAAGTTGGTATACTTTTTGACGAAGCTGTAGGGACACCACTTTTAATCGTCAATTGAATTTTATTTTCTTTTATGATCATTGGTTATAGCATTTTTTGACGAAATGGTGTCACTTTGTATTGTTCAGACATCACTTTTAATCGTCAATTGATTTTTGTTTTAAAGGGCATTTTCGACGAAATGGTGTCATTGTTTATTGTTCAGACACCACTTTTAATTTTTATCAGGGCATATTTGACGAAGTGGTGTCATTTTTTTATTGTTCAGACACTACTTTTAATCGTCAATTGAATATTGTTTTATTTATTGTTCATTGGTTTATATTGTATGGTAGGCGTATATTGTTTTAGTACATTTTTATCAACACTTGTATATGGTAAACTTGTGTTTTTATTTCGTAGTCATATCTTTGTCTCATTTATCCTGACGATACTGCATTATATTCTATTATATGTTGTTCACTGCCTCCAATTAATTTAGCGTTGTATAACTTAGACTATTGGAGGCAGTAATCATTGTAGTTTTAGTTGTTTATTGGGTTAATAAACAACCTATACACTCCGTGGTTGTTTTATTGTTTTTTAAACGGTTTAATTAACAAGTCGGGCTGGGTCGCATAAAAACAAATATGGCCGTGGTCTTCAATATACTGTCTACTGGTACATACATCTGACGTAGTAACGTCCACAACATCGTGTTTCGCTTCATCACACAGCCATGACTGCTGCATGCATTATCGATTTTTCTACCTACATGCACTTACAGCTTTCCAGCATGTTTATATTGCGCTGACTTCTAATCGTTGCATGTTTCAGGGTCCAATAATATAGGAAAAATAGTAATGTGGCATCAAAATTATAGGAATATTTTTAAATAATTTATACAAAAATATACATCCATGACCTCACCTTACAGGCATTTCTGCTCCCCCTTTTTCTAACAAACATAAAATATTGGCAACTGCAATGTACACTTACTGGCTTAAAAATACATAAATGTGAATGTTGTTTCATATATATACTAAATGCAAGAAAATGCCTCATTCTGAATTCCTGAATAGGAAAATATAGGAGGTTTTCAAATTATGTATTAAAATATAGGAAAAGGTTAAACATTTATAGGAAATACAGTCCAACCTGCCCTAAAGGTCACATCTATATAATGGTCACCTGCCTATAAATGCCATTATAATTGTATCGTAATTGTTTTTTATTCATATAATTTGAACCTGTATATAAAGGCCCCTGTCCATTAAGACCACTTTTACTGGCTCCTTTGGGTGTTCTTTATAGACAGGTATTACTGTGTAGGAAAATATAGGAATGGTAGGACCTCTGATGTTGAACGCCATTCAAAGCAATATGCCGTACTGGTCCAAACCAAACAATCAGCATTCATGTGTATGTGTGTGTGAGTGTGTATGAGAGAGAGAGGAGAGAGAAAGAGAGAGAGGAGAGAGAGAGAGAGAGAGTGTATGTGTGTGTGTGTGTGTGTGTATGAGAGAGAGAGAGAGAGAGAGAGAGAGAGAGAGCATGTTTGATGGGAGGGTAGGATTTGCGAAATTTTAAAACTGCGCCAGTATGCAACAGATTTACCCATTACAAGCCATATACATGTACATGAGTAGGCTACCACAATATTTGACTTATTTTATACCAACACCAGAATATGAAGGTGTAATAAAGTATTTATAAATTGAAAATGAAATGCATACATTAAATAATTAGAATGCTGCATTAAAACTAACCAAATCTGAATTTTTAATATTTTAAAATTGATTGAGTACCCGGACTCACTTCCCTGGTGGAAGTTCACGTGTCTAACCTAAAGTGTCAGTTCCAAAGTTTTTACTTTGCTTCTGGATTGTGATTCGGAAATGGATTAGTATGTTTGTTTTTGATTGTACATGTGAAGTAGTTACAAGCTTGACATTTTAATGAAGGAAAAGGATAAACCAGCTTATGTTGAGTCAGTGCTTGTGAAAACAATATTCATTAATTTGGGTTTGTTTAATTTTATTTTAGCTTAGCTGTGGATTAACATCTTTAGACATTACTTCAATATTTTATATCACAAAATTCCATATATATATATATATATAATATATATATAATATATATATATATATATATATGTACATGCATTTTAGTTATTAATTTGTAATTTCAGTGTTCAATCATGATAATTGTATCCTTTTCTGTTCATTCTCAATTTTGTGGGTTAATTTGAGGTTGAATGTTACACAAATGAAAGTGTAAATAAGATTTATTATAATTCCACATCAATCATCTAATTCTAATACTAATTCAATCAGTTTAAAAATGGTTTATATCATCAGTATAAATAAAAAATGCACAAGTCATGAGTCATCAATGAAAAATTGTTAAATCCATGGACTAAAACTAAATTAGCAAGGAATAATGTAACATACCAAAAGTGAAATAAGGCGTTTGTTGCTGAATAAGAGAAAGTTTATAAGTGCCTTACATTACATATGCCAACTGATCATGCACCCTACTTGCAAGACCAAATTTAAAAACAACTGAAATCATTTTTCATATTGAAATAATCAGTATGTGAAATCTTTCTCTAGTTCCATACTTGTTTATCATCTGAATTAAATGACAACTTATGATAGGCCATGTTAGCTTAAATTTAAGATACTCTGGCTTTAAGTCAACATCAGATGATGGAGACATGTATTGTTGTAGGTATTTTGTAACTCATATCTAAACACATCTGTCAAACTAAATTAAGCAAAGTCACTTTTAAATTAATGATTTCGCTCAGTTGTGGGTGTTGAATCAAGATTTTAATGGAACACTTGCAATGTTTTAGACCTATCTGTTTATGGTTTAGGTTAAATTATAGTTTCATTTTCGTTATTTAGTAATTTCAATTATTACATTAGCAAAAAGATGCTGTCCCTCTAACGTTTTAGAGAAAACAAAGTAGAGCTGTCATGTGCTACTTTTGAATTTTTATAAAATGATATAATTCCAATGTACCGAATGTGAATGCATTATTTTAATGAAAATTCAAAATCATTTTAATCATCACATGACAATTTCATAAAAATCAATAGTAGCACATGCCAGAGCTAATAACAATAATGGAACCACATTTGTCATTCTGTGTTTACAGGGTAGCTTAGATCATAGATGTATACACACTTTATGAGCCCAGTTTATATGCAAATATTCCGTTTATATAGGATTTAACATGAATTTTTAAGAACAGTGCCAATCGTGTGATGAAATTTAAAATGTACATATTTATGAATTGAGCTAAATCTAAGTTAAAAGATGTCCTTCATCTAAGGAATATTTTATGTAGAAATCCACACTCCTGGTCAAATATAAATGGTAAATGAGGCGGTGACGGCACTTTTCTGAAATGGCTTCCTGAAAGTAGACACTAAATTTCTGCATAATCAGCCTAAAGTGTGAAAATTACTATTTAAATGCTAAAACTTTATTTCAGCAAATTAATCCAAATAGCATCCCTCGATTATAAAATTTACTCATGGTGTACCACGAGGAAGCTGCCGTTGCATTAAATATGGGTCAAATGAGCCGGAAAAGGGACCGACCCATGATCACTTATCCGACATTTATATCGATTTTTAGACTTTAAAACTTGTACGTTTTTTTGTACCAGAAAATTTAACGGTCGAATTATACATCAAAATAAACACGGGAAAAGTTCTTACTATTCATATTAAAACAACTTTGGTGCATGAGCAAATGATCACATTTTTCAAAAAAATAATTATCGATTAAAGGCAAGTGTCCCACATTCACTCGGTATTCAAATGGTAAAATTGCCACAAAATTTGGACACATCTTCCTTTAATCAATTACAATTATCCAGACATTTAAAAAAATGTCATATGTTTCAGTAAAAACATTCGATAAGACAAATATTTCATTATTTCCACGCTTCGAGTGTATGCCGTTTTTGGCCTTTTTATACCCCTTCTGCGCGTGCAAACTTGTTTAATGTATCAATGCGAAGGCCGGATTGACGTTTCCCTTGACCCTTTGGCCGCAAAAATAACTGCTATTTAAAGTACACCACTGCTTCTATCTGTCTCTAGAATGAATCTAAGACAACGTCATGCTCCAAATATATGTAACATGTCCACTGACATCTAGCCGACCAAGAAAGAAGGACAGCTAAAATGACTATGATGTATTGACAGTCACCTGTTGTTTTGTTTTGTGTTATTCGGCAATGTTGTATTGACAGTCACCTGTGATTTTGTTTTGTGTTATTAGGCTATTTTGTATTGACAGCAATCTGTAGTTTTGTTTTGTGTTATTAGGCTATGTTGTATTGACAGTCACCTGTGGTTTTGTTTTGTGTTATTAGGCTATATTGTATTGACTGTCAAACCTGTGGTTTTGTTTTGTGTTATTAGGCTATGTTGCATTGACAGTCACCTGTGGTTTTATTATGTGTTATTAGGCTATATTGTATTGACTGTCAAACCCGTGGTTTTGTTTTGTGTTATTAGGCTATGTTGTATTGACAGTCACCTGTTGTTTTGTTTTGTGTTATTAGGCAATGTTGTATTGACAGTCACCTGTGATTTTGTTTTGTGTTATTAGGCTATGTTGTATTGACAGCAATCTGTGGTTTTGTTTGGTGTTATTAGTCTATGTTGTATTGACAGTCATCTGTGGTTTTGTTATGTGTTATTTTGCTATGTTGTATTGACTGTCACACCTGTGGTTTTGTTATGTGTTATTAGGCTTTGTTGTATTGACTGTCACACCTGTGGTTTTGTTTTGTGTTATTAGGCTATGTTGTATTAGCAATCACCTGTGGTTTTGTGTTGTGTTATTAGGCTATGTTGTATTGACAGTCACCTGTGGTTTTGTTTTGTGTTATTAGGCTATGTTGTATTGACTGTCACACCTGTGGTTTTGTTTTGTGTTATTAGGCTATGTTGTATTGACAGTCCACTTTGGTTTTGTTTTGTGTTATTAGGCTATGTTGTATTGACTGTCACACCTGTGGTTTTGTTTTGTGTTATTAGGCTATGTTGTATTGACAGTCATCTGTGGTTTTGTTTTGTGTTATTAGGTTATGTTGTATTGACAGTCACTTGTGGTTTTGTTTTGTGCTATTAGGCTATGTTGTATTGACAGTCACACCTGTGGTTTTGTTATATGTTATTATCCTGCCACATGTAGTATAAAGTGTAGACAGCGCTGCCTGCTCTAACGACCCCGTTATGGTATAGATTAAATATGTATAGGCCGGATTGGCGTTTCCCTTGACCCTTTGGCCGCAAAAATAACTGCTATTACAATTACACCACGGCTTCTATCAATCTCTAGAATGAATCTAAGACAACGTCATGCTCCAAATATATGTAACATGTCGACGTCCACTGACATCTAGCCGACCAAGAAGGAAGGACAGCTAAAATGGCTATGTTGTATTGACAGTCACCAACAACATATAACATATAACAAAACCACAGGTTACTGTCAATACAACATAACCTAATAACACGATAATGTTGCACGATAATAACATATAACAAAACAAAAGGTATGATTGTCAATATAACATAGCCTAATAACTCAAAACAAAACCACAGGTGACTGTCAATACAACATAGCGTAATAACACAAAAAACCAGAGGTGACTGTCAATACAACATAGCATAATAACACAAAACAAAACCACAGGTGACTGTCAATACAACATAGACTAATAACACAAAACAAAACCACAGGTGACTGTCAATACAACATAGCCTAATAACACAAAACAAAACCATAGATGACTGTCAATACAACATAGCCTAATAACACAAAACAAAACCACAGATGACTGTCAATGCAACATAGCCTAATAACACCTAACATCTAGCCGACCAAGAAGGAAGGACAGCTAAAATGGCTATGTTGTATTGACAGTCACCTATGGTTTTGTTTTGTGTTATTAGGCTATGTTGTATTGACAGTCATCTGTGGTTTTGTTTTGTGTTATTAGGCTATGTTGTATTGACAGTCACCTGTGGTTTTGTTTTGTGTTATTAGGCTATGTTGTATTGACAGTCACCTCCGGTTTTTTGTGTTATTACGCTATGTTGTATTGACAGTCACCTGTGGTTTTGTAACATGTCAACGTCCACTGACATCTAGCCGACCAAGAAGAAAGGACAGCTAAAATGGCTATGTTGTATTGACATTCACCTGTGTTTTTGTTATGTGTTATTAGGCAATGTTGTATTAACAGTCACCTGTGTTTTGTTATATGTTATTAGGCTATGTTGTATTGACTGTGTCACCTGTTGTTTTGTTTTGTGTTATTAGGCAATGTTCTTTTGACATCAATCTGTGGTTTTGTTTTGTGTTATTAGGCTATGTTGTAATGACAGTCATCTATGGTTTTGTTTTGTGTTATTAGGCTATGTTGTATTGACAGTCATCTATGGTTTTGTTTTGTCTTATAAGGTTATGTTGTATTGACAGTCACCTATGGTTCTGTTTTGTGTTATTAGGCTATGTTGTATTGACAGTCATCTGTGGTTTTGTTTTGTGTTATTAGGCTATGTTGTATTGACAGTCATCTGTGGTTTTGTTTTGAGTTATTAGGCTATGTTATATTGACAGTCATACCTTTTGTTTTGTTATATGTTATTATCGTGCCACATGTAGTATAAAGTGTCGACATCGCTGCCTGCTCTAAAGGGCCCGTTATAGTATAGATTAAATATGTGGTACAAATGGAATTCCCAACGTACATTTCACCTCGGTCCATTATCACCACACCAAGATAAACTTGTACGGATTTTTCAACAACAATAATAAAGCAATTTTTGTAAATCTTATATTATCCTCAATGTACCGTGAAGCCCAAGTAACCCAAGCAATTTTTGTGTAACTGTTATATACAATGAAATAAGATAACGTCACCATTTGTCCATAGGCAATTACTATCGGGTTGCTTACAATGGTGCATCCGTATGTACCACTATATCGTATATATCTTGATGTAGTGAGATATAATGCTTACTCTCGGGTGCCTAACTTTCAGTTTGCCAACATGTATGTATTTCTGGATAGTTGTTTACTAAACGATCTTACTACTTGAGACAAAACCAAAAGGTATTTGTAATAATATGATCGTATATTAAATCTTCGTGAACTTTTGCAAGTCATTTTTTAAAGCATTTAGAACGATTGGGGCCCTTCAATAGTACTGTTATGTGCTGATTTTAATTTTTAAATAAAATAATACATGTGCTAAATTTGAATGCATTCTTTTAATAAAAAAATCAAAATCAGCACATGAAAGTACTGTAGCCTTCTACCTTTATTACCCACGCCATTTTATAATCAGTAGTAATGTATTCGTTGTTTCTTATCTGTTTAGTTGTCTCTATCAACAATTTGTTTGTGTCGTGTTCTTGGTTGTATCGGATGCTGCCATGTAACACAAACTAGTGGTTACAATACAAACAAATACTTTGAAAACTGGCAAATTTAGTTGTACACGTCATCAGAGAAGGGAAACGATATGTTTTCATTCAGATTTAATATGGCTATTACAGTCACATAGCTTTTTTCTATGCTTGATAATTTTAAAATACTTATTGTTCATTGTAGAGTGTCTGTTCTCTCAATAGACCTAGTTATGTCATCGACTCTTCAGCAAGCATGGGAAAGGATAACTTTCGAAGTATACTGGATAACATAACGTCTATGGTAAAGTACTTGAATGTAGAAAACGGAAACGTTCGAATTGGAGTTATGACGTTTAATTCAAGTAGTCATATTGCATTGCAGCTGATCGACTTTCATTGGCAACGGGGTTTTCAATTGACCATTGATGATATACCTCTAATGCAAATAAAAGCAAAAACTACTACGGATGCACTACTTACAATGCACAATGAAATGTTCACAGAGAAAAATGGTGACCGCAAAGAAGCACCAAATATTGCTATTTTTATTACCGGGGTCAATCCAGCGATCACTCTGGGATCAAAGAGGAAGCAGAAAAGGCAAAAAAAAGGTATTCATATCTACGCTGTAGGTGTAGGTTTCAAAAATAAAAAGGAGTTGGAGGATATTGCTACTGATCAGCCTCGGAAAACATGCTTCAAATCAATGGTATTGAGGGATTTAGCTCATGTCGTTGAATAATTCTGAACAAATTGGATACACAGTGCACAGGTAAGAATTTTATATCAGCCAAATAAACGCTTAATGCCATCTATTGTTAATAACGAAGAGGGGGTATTACATTCCAAGTTCGGCCGTCTATCAAGACACCTGTCCGTAGTAATTCTCCAAAACCTAGACACTATTTTACGATATCTGTGGGAAACATCAACTTGATAGGATATAGGCATATCTTTAAATCGAGATAGCTCATTATTGTGGGAGTTATGGTTCTTTTTACAATTTGATTTCCAGACAGTCATGTCAAATCTCAATAAAACTTTTCAACTACTAAGAATTTCAGGGGGTCATACCACATACAAGTGTTTTTTTGCATCGAGTAAAAACCTTAACTAAAAGTTTTAACTCTCCCGCATCTTTAACGATTTGGATACAACGTTGTCTGTAAAAATCGGTTCTGTAGTAAACATAACAACTTTGTCTGATTAACGAGCTACAATTTGTACAAAAAGACGGCTACAGCATCGTGTATTTTGTATTTCACACGCTTGGAAGGCATGTCTTGGAACTATTTTTGATACACCCTCTAATATTCTATAATCTGGTGTGAATCGAGTCTTTTTTCTATATAAGTATTTTTATAGGAAGCGTCGTCATTTTCATATTTTTTCCGCTACTAATTGAAATTTCTGGTGTTTTAATTTCGCCAAACTGGAGGTTTTTTTATACGCGAGTCCTACCTGTAAGGGTAACTCGTGTTCTTAATGTTAATAAATAAGCGTTTCAACTTCAGACTACAACATACATAAAGCTCTGAAGTACAAATACAGCTGCAGTCAGGAGACGTCATTTTTTATATATTTATTTCTTTATTTCAGATTCCTTATATACATAACACAAACGGAACGATAATACAACATTACAAATTTTTAATAAATATATATTGATAGTTTTTAAGAGAGAGAGAGAGAGAGAGATGAGAGAGAGGAGAGAGAGAGAGCGAGAGAGAGATTCTTTTACACTATGATACAAGATTGTTCTTTGTGTTCTATTAACAATACGGTGGATGTGTTGCCATTCTCTTTGAATGTTCTAACTTATTTTTTGCCTATTGCTATTTCTTTTTGATGTAATATACATCTTTTAAAATATATTTAAACTTTTCAAGAGACAGTTTTTACCAATACAACGGGTTTTATAAATTAATGTAATATTTTACATGCATAAGGATAAATTTTTTAACTCTATTAAACGATTTGAAATATCCAAAAATTAAACTCATTTTTGGATTTGATATTTTTCACTTTTTTAACAAAGTTTATATGAGGCATTTTTTTGCAAGTCAACATCAAATATCATCCAAGTAACGTGAACCTAGTATCCCCCTATGCAGATTAAATTCTCTACGTAATTTAACATCACTATATATCCTACTACCTATCCAAATTATCTGTGTTTTTTTCTTAATTAAATTTAAGACCCGAAATTTTCGCAAAAAGATTTAATTCGTTTAACGCTTGTCTTAGAGATTGTTCTTAGCCATCAAGAATAAGACTTGTGTCATCAGCAAATAACGATATTTTAACTTCTTTATTATTAGTTTTAATTCCCTTTATATCTTTGTTGTTTCGAATTATTTTTATAGCTAGAATTTCAACGCATAATAGAAAAAGATAAGGTGATAATGGGTCCCCTTGCCTACAACCTCTTTTTATGTCCAAAATGGAGGTTAAATGTCCACCCTGTGTTACTGCAGAATTTATGTCTTTATAAAATGTGTTAATCCATTAATGTATAAACGGACCACAATTAAATAGATTTAAAACTTTATGTAAAAATGACCAACTTAATGAATCAAAAGCTTTTTCGAAATCTACTAATAGGACTGTTTTCTATTTAACCCTCGATCTAACCAAAGAACTTTTAATTTTGTCTTTTCTAAGATTTTGTAACACTTCCCTTTTTTCCTCTAACTTGTTAAAATTATTTTCATTTAATTGATCTTCGAGTTGTTTTATTTCACTTATCAAAATTGTTTCCATTTTTTCAATTTGCTTCTTTTTAAAACTAGCATATGAGATGGTTTTGCCCCTTATTTCCATTAATAAAGTTTCTAAGAATAATTGATCATTAATCAAAAAAGCTATAGATTCGTTTGAAATATTAAGGATATTGTCTATATTATAAACTGGAAGTGCATATTGTCTTTTTATTTCTGAGATAAGAATTTGAATTGTTTCTATGTATTGTTTATCATGTAACAGGGAGTTATTAAATTTCCACAGCCCCCTTCCCTTTTTGTAGTCATTAAATGTTCTTTGCAGTTGTACTATAGAATGATCCGTTCGATATCCAGGTTTTATAAATGTTGTATAATTGTTAGTTGAATAAGTTTCACTTAGAATAAACATATCTAATCTAGCTTGTTTCACTGGATTTTTCTTCCTCCAAGTATAACGTTTTAAATCTGGATTATTTTCTCGAAAAACATCTATACAATTATTTTCTTGAATAAAATCTAGCACACGCTGTCTTGCATTTGGATTGTTAATATTGATATAATTAAATGAATCTGGGTCGGGATTTAAGCAAATATTAAAACCGCCACAGATTTTAAAGTCGGTATTTTCGAATTCAACAATTTTATCAAAAACCATTTTATAAAAAGCGGGAGTATCTTTATTTGGTCTACAGAGGTTTACGAGTGTTATTTTCCTGTCATCAACCAAAAGTTCGAGCAAAATTAGATAATCAATGTCACAATTTGATTTAAGTAGCTTAAATTCAAAATTATATTTGAAAAACACAGCCACTCCCCTAGCATTTGACCTATAGGAATTGAAAATACAAGATAACCCCCATTCCCTTTTCAACAGATGCTTGATTTTCAGAAGTAAAATGCGTGTCCTGTAAGCAGTATATATTGTAGTCAAGTGATGTTAAATATTGAAAAACGTCTTTTCTCTTAAAATTATCCCCTAGACCTTGGCAGTTCAAAAATAAAGTTCTTAAAGCCATATTAATATTGGTATAGTTTTTAAAATACAACGAACCTAAATGTTTCAAAAAGAGTCAGATAACGCCATAATTTATGTGTTGTAGATTTCAAACCAAAAGAACATATTTTAAATACATACAAGAAAATTAATGAAAGTAAAGAGAAAGAAAAGAAAAAAAAATGTAATAAAAGATAGTAAATAGGATAAGATATGACCAATGTATGTAAATGTAAATGGTAACATATTCCAGCTTATGGGGTATATACAAAGGAACATTACATAAAAATATCAAAATTTGTTATGTAATAGATATAACAAACTAACCGACGTTATAAATAAAGTAATAGCAGAAAAATACCTTTAACCAAACCAAAATAATAATAATAATAAATTGTATACAAAACATATATTGTTCGATTACGTTTTAATCAGATATTACAGATTAATTGAATTATTCTTAGATTTAAAACTATCGTTTTCCAAACTGCTGATCAACTATATTCACGTAAGTAAATACTGTCCAACCGACCAACATTTACAAAACTATCGTTTAATAAAATCGTGGTAAACTACATTCACGTAAGTATGTATATTGTAAATGAGGGTAAATACCACAGTAAATACTGTCCGACGGACCAACATTTACAAACAATCATTTACTAAAATCCTGATAAACTACATTCACGTAAGTATAGATATTGTAAATGAGGGTAAATACCACAGTAAATACTGTCCGATCGACCAACATTTACAAACTATCGTTTACTAAAATCGTGGTAAACTACATTCTAGTAAGTATGTTTATTGTAAATGAGGGTAAATACCACAGTAAATACTGTCCGACCGACCAACATTTACAAAGATATCGTTTACTAAAATCGTGATAAACTACATTCACGTAAGTATAGACATTGTAAATGAGGGTAAATACCACAGTAAATACTGTCCGATCGACCTACACTTACAAACAATCATTTACTAAAATCGTGGTAAACTACATTCACGTAAGTGTGTATATTATAAATGAGGGTAAATACCACAGTAAATACTGTCCAACCGACCAACATTTACAAAGATATCGTTGACTAAAATCGTGGTAAACTACATTCACGTAAGTATAGACATTGTAAATGAGGGTAAATACCACAGTAAATACTGTCCGACCGACCAACATTTACAAACTTTCGTTCACTAAAATCGTGGTAAACTACATTCAAGTAACAGTAAATACTCTCCGACCGACCAACATTTACAAACTATCATTTACTAAAATCGTGGTAAACTACATTCACGTAAGTGTGTTTATTGTAAATTTGGGGTAAATACCACAGTAAATACTCTCCGACCGACCAACAGTTGCAAACTATCGTTTACTAAAATCGTGGTAAACTACATTCACGTAAGTATAGACATTGTAAATGAGGGTAAATACCACAGCAAAAAAAACCAACAACAAAAAACCGTCCGATCGACCAACATTTACAAAACTATTGTTTAGTAAAATCGTGATTTACGATTCATGTAAGTATAGATATTGTAAATGAGGGTAAGTACCACAGCGAAAACTGTCCGACCGACCAACATACCTGCATTCCAAGTCCATTCAGAGTCCTACTACTATCGAAAGTTTTCCCATCGGGTGTACTACTTTTTTGAAAGATTAAATATTGCGCCAGACTCAATCGTCAGTCTCAATACTTGTGAATATGTGCTTAAATGTGGTTATATGTACTTAGTCATACCTATAACAATGCAAGTATCCACCACCTGATGTGAACATTAGCCGGAGTATCTCAAATTTCAGCTAACACGGTCCATCGTAAGACTGGAGTATGGGACCTGAGAAAGGATCTTCATACTGATTATTTATTTCACTTGTTGTGAAATTTGGACAGAAATCTGCAATCAGGTTAAGGTGCATCATCAGTCAATGTCATACAAGGCATTTATTACGTTTCTGATATTCAGCAAAAACACCTTATTTCACTACTGGTATGTTATTCCTTGCTGGTTTTGATTTAGTCATGGATTTTAACAATTTTTCATTGATAACTCATGTCTTCTGCATTATTTTCTTTACAATTATGATAAAAACCATTCATTAAAGACTGATAAAATTAGTATTAAAATTAAAACGATATAAAATAAACTAAGTTATTGTGGAGTTATAATAAGTTTTTGAAGTAAAATCATATTTACACTTTCATTTGTGTAATATTTAATCTCAAAAAATGAAAATGAACAGATTTCAACTCACAGCTAAGCTCAAATAAAATTTTAAAAAACCAAGTAAATAAATATTGTTTTCACAAGCACGGCCTCAAGATAATCTAATTTCTGTTTTTTCTCTTATTAAAATGTAAAGGCCATGACTGTTTCACATTTTTATTACATACGTGGCGGGTGTAGCTAGCTAAACAGGAGGTGCTTACCCTTCTGGAGCACCCGGCCTCACTTCCCTGGTGGAAGTTCACGTGTCTAACCTAACTTGTCAGTTCCATAATTTTTACTTTGCTTCTGGATTGTGATTCGGACATGTATTAGTATGTTTGTTTTTGATTACAATCGATTTTAAATTTAAAACAAAATTGGGATTTATCTTGGCTTAGTTTTGATGCAACATTCTAATTATATAATGTATGCATGTCATTTTCAATTTGTAAATACTTCATTACACCTGTTTATTCTGTTGTTTGTTGGTTTGATAAATAAGTCAAATATTGTGATGGTACACATTTACATAAAGCTTGTAATTGGTAAACTTTGCATTTTTTGCATTTTTAAAAATGTTCAGTTTGAAAATTCCTCAAATCCTACCCTCCCCATCACACACAAGCTCTCTCTCTCTCTCACACACACACACACACACACATGGGCATGAACAAGTTTAATGCTGAGCGGAGGTCGACTGCGACTACTAAAAGTCGGCCTTGAGATAGGTAGAAAAATCGATAATGCAAGCTACAGTCATGTGCGATGAAGCGAAACGCCGTGTTAATGTCACTGTACAATGCAATGTATAGGCAAACAACTTTGATGTGTCTGTTTGACCTTTCATTTAAATATTTATCACGGACCAAGTACATTTGTGTATAGGGAACACAGGTGCTTATTTTATATACATCGTGAGATATACTCACCTCATAGAGTAAACCTGTGTACTATGTACATGTATGTATTAACTTGGATCTAAACAATACCAATTTATTGGTTGGATTCTTCTATATGAATATTCCTATTGAAAGGTCAAACGGACAGGTCAATGTTGTTTACCTATACCTGTGTATAGCTCGTCAAATTAGAACCTGCCGCTTGACCTTTAATTTGAATATTAAACAGGAACGATCGATTATAAAAATAAGGGTATCTATACAAATGTCGCCAACGACAGTAGACAGATGTACTCAATAACCGTGTTAGAAGGTAAATACCACGATGGCCATGTGGTTAAGGTATGTTGTCTAAAAATCTATATTCGGAACGTTCATGGTTTGGATCACACGCTAGCACCGTATTTTTACAGTACCTGTTATTTTGGGTTTTATTTAATAATATATATTTTTTAAGATTTATGCACTTCTCTTTTAAAAGAACTAGCAGTATTACGAATAATGTTTCTAGCATCAATCGGCTATTAGATATTTAATTGCGTATTATCTAGGACATGTTTCTAATCATTAGAATTTTATACTGAAATGTTAAAGAGAGAACGATGCACGGAATTCTCAAATCAAGTGTGAAAGAGACACAAGAAAATTAAGTAAATTTTTAAAAAAGGGAAGAAAAAATCAGATTTAGCAAAATTCGAACCGTTGGCCCAGTAAACAACAAATTATGTAGACACCGCACTAACACGCTCGGCAACACAGGCTATTGACTTAAACGTGGTTTCAAAAAGTAAATCCATGAATCGTATTGTTTCTTATTCAAACGTTAATGATACGCTTATATATTTATATTTTTCTCGATTCAATTTATATATATACCGTGAATTTAAAAAGCACATTTTTACGTACTTTAAAAAATAGTTCAAAGCAAATTTCTTATTTTTAATCAAGTAAACCCAGTACTTCATAATTGATCATTCCTAATAAATATTTAAATATTTCACGCGGCAGGGTCAAACTTGACGAGCTATACCAGTGGTACATTAAAAGTCAGGGTCATATTTGTTTTTATTGACGACCAATGAAGGCTCTTGTTTTTTTGCTTTTTTCAGATATTCACACCGCATACACCAGGCATAATATTTTGCGAAAATAAAAAATATAATATTGAAATATTATGTCCGAATTTCTAAAAGAAAAAGTCATGGTAAAAAAACGTACAAGTTTTTAAAATCTTGTTTAATTTCATGCTGATCTTCGAGAGAAATCAAGTGCCGTCGTAAAATTGAAAATTATTTTTAAGTATACCATGTCATCCAGGATTTTTCATACATGCGAAATTTTAAGTTAATAAAATATGTGCTTATATCGCGCTTTCATCCATAAATTCAAAATTTACCGTTCAAATACGACACTAAATGCGGTTGATTTTTTCCAGGTTCGAACAAAAAGTAATTCCGTTTTTTCGACAGCGGAATGTTTTAACAAACAAAACCGAAACACAATTTGCTCTTTGCGTTTTCCCTGTTTTATTGCTAATGTAATAATTGAAATTTACTCAACATACAGATATATAGATGACGTTCTGTATCTTAACAATCCTAAATTTGGAGACTGTGTAAATGTCATCTATTCTAGTGAGCTTGAAATAAAAGACACGACGCTATGGAATAGCCTGTTCCTACTACAGAGACTTTTTACAATGAAGTAGGCTGCTCGCAAAGGGATATTGCAAGCCTAGGCTTATCAAGACCCTCAAAAAAGTTTTATGGCCGTTATCACAGTATTGTTGATAAGTTTGACGTTTCTGTGTCCAGGATTGTTCTGGATATATTTGGCGTCCTATAGTTCCACGTTCCTTTCAAACAATTTTGATCACACACATGGTGGTAGTAACTAGCCAAACAGGAGGTGCTTACTCTTCCGGAGCACCCTGGTGGAAGTTCAAGTGTCTAATCTAACTTGTCAGTTCCAAGTGTTTACTTTGCTTCTGGATTGTGATTCGGTCATGGATTAGTTTGTAAGTTTTTGAATAGTAATGTTATCAAGTTATTTTTAAGGAGGCCACAAAGAGATTCATGGACACAATTCAACTATTATTAGATAATAATAACCTATATCACATATCAAAAAATCAAGTCCATTTTGAAAGTAAAAAAGGTTATTCTCCTGTCTTGTTCTAACGCCTGTGCAGCCACTTGATATAATAAACGCTTGTAACTTTATGTAAATAGTGGATAAAATGTTAGTTTTGCTCAGATTAAGTCTTATAAATTTAAATTTCAGTTCTTAAATTAAATCATCAATTATAATGATCTGATGCCAATAACAGAAAGAATGGCAATCAAATAGAAAAGTTTCATAACAATGGCAAATTTACTATGCAACTATATCCTCTAAAATGCCTTTTTTACAAAACAATGATCATCCTGCAGTCAGATATTTAAGAGATTACTTTCGATTTACCGCGAAGTAATAAATGTGATGTCAGAGAAGATGGGATGAAAGAAAAGTTTATTGTTTTACCAGGTATATGTGCTCAAAATAGCATTGCCAAAAAAGTTTCAAGTTCATTATTAACAATTTTGCCGATTAATATATCAACAACTTGAAGGGTGAAACAGTGTTATTCACTCATGGCAAATATGAAGACCTGTCATAAAACATTAGTAGTTTGAATTATGTATTTAAATGTGAGTTGCATACAGTTACACTTGCAGCAATACATGTGCTAACCTTTCCAGAATACCCAGCCTCACTGTTGGAAGTTCACGTGTCTAATCTTGCTTGTAAGTTCTCAAGTTATTACTTTGCTTCTGGATTGCGATTCGGGCATGGATTAGTATGTTTGTTTTTGATTTCTTGCTGATTTTGCTTTTGTTCATGTAATTAAACAATTCTCACTGTGTATTATATTATTTTTGCTAAAAGCTAATAATAATTAATAATAATTAATTGATAAAATTAGTATTCAAATTAAATCATATACAAAAAATGATTAAGATAAAAGTTTTAAATAAATGTATACCAAAATGACTTGTTAAAAGGAATTTGATGTAAAAACTTATGTGATATGAAATTTTGACCCAACCTCATCCACGTCACAAGTAAATGAATATTGTTTTAACAAAATGATTTAGTGTATGGTATTTCCTTATTGATATGTCAAATCCATGACAACTGTGCATGCACAAACAAATGATTTTTAAATAAAAAAGAATTATTTATGTTGGGTCAAATGTTTTGGAAATAATATGGTAGTATACTACGTTTTCGTAAATATACCCCTGTTATGACAATTCGCGCATGCTTGCGGCATTTTCTAGAAAAAACTCTAAAAGTTCTTACAAATAGCTTTGTAGAGTTTTGGACATGTATATTATACAGAACACAAATGTTAGTAGAAAGTGCTTAAAATGAAATATTTACTGCAAACTCATCATAATCGTCTGAAATTGGTGGAGATTTACAAAGTTATAGAACAATGTTGTCGGCAATAACTGTGTATAACGACATTGAGATGGTTTATATTCTGATCCATTCACTGTACAGTGTATTCAGTTTTCTGTATCTTGTAACTACAGATTAACCATTTATTTTATTGTTTTGATGGGGAAGTCTAAATAATTAGAGACTATTTTTTCTAAACGCATTTTAATTATGTGATATGTCATTGTTATTACCATCCCCATCCCTAAAATAAATAACAATCCCATGGAGAATTAATCAAACGGTTAATCCAATGTTTTAAGGGTTTTATAGTAACGTTTTATTAAGTATAAAACCGTTTAAAACGGAAAGTTTATATATAAAAGTGATATTGAGTATATACATAACTAAATATTCTTTTTAAGGAATATTGGAAAAAAGAATAATTTATTCGCAATGTACCATTACGATATCTAATTACACTAAAACGATCAAATCAAATTCAGAAACAATGGCAGGTTTTGATCCATATCTTATTATATTTGGTCTTTATTGAGTAATTGTACTATGTTAAAAAAAGTTACTTAATAATACTTAAAAATGGTTAATTGTAGTATAGATACTGGTCCAGAATAACTCATTTCATCTCTTTTTTATATTTAGGTATGCCAATGACGGCTGTTGCCACTAATTCTGGCATTTATAAATTGGGATCTCCAGTTAAACAAGTATTACACCATGTTAATTCATTCAGTTTTTTGGTTGAGGATGGATCAATATTTTGGGACAGAAAATGCAACATTAAAAAAGCGACATTACAGTCAAGTAGAACACGAAAAAGTAAAAGAGTAACTTCACAACAGGCATTGTTAATGGCGGTAGACTGGATTGGTTATAATTTGTATATCATTGACTTTGATTTTAATCTTCGAGTTAGTAGCATAAAAGGAAAAAAGTCAACATTACTACGATCGATGAACCCCGTACAGCAGATCGTTCTTGATCCAAGACATGCGTAAGTATAAGTCAATGATTTTTTGTTTCTGAGTCGATATTTAGCTGTAGAAGTGTTACATTTGAAGAGTAAAAGAAATATAACGCACTAAAAAGTCATATTTTTATATGTAACACAAGCCAGTCTCACCATAAAATATTAATGACAATTGGCATTATCTTTTAGGGCTTCTTTACATGTTACAGCTATAACAACCGTTACAGAACTGTTTATAATCGAAAATAATATTTTCGATTCATGGATGGGTAATTAAACAATAGTTCGTCTCTAAAAAATCTTCATTTTGTTCCGTGGTACTACCAGACTAATTTAGACGATATATAACAATAATCATAGTTTTAAATGCCTTACAATATTCCAGTAATTAAGGCGCCCAAACAAAGTTTGGCGACTTATTGTTTTTGCATCGTTTCTTATTATTATTATTATTATTGTTATTATTCTTCCTCTTCTTCTTCTTCCGGCCATGAACTTGTCCAACCAATTTCTCAAAGACCGTTAGTCCAATCTTAACCAAACTTCACATGAAGGTTGATCCCTATCTCCTTCCCTGGAGGCCGAGGTAAAACGCCCATGGGGTCATTAGGTGAGGGGCAGGAGGGAGGGGTCTTAAAAACAATAATGATCAATTTTGCCATCTATACTTTATTTTGTACTATAAAACCATATATATTAATGATCAGTATCTCAAGATGCACAAGTCTATATCAGTAGATTTTCCCTGCAATATCGGGGAGGGGTGGGGATGGGCGGGGCAGTGTGCTAACTTTTAAACGGTCGAGATCCCACCCATAAACTATATATTTTCTGGTTCTACATAAAAATTTGAATAGAGTGATGCTAAAGAAAATCCCATGGGGTCATTCCTGATGGAGGGTGGGGACGGGCGGGGCTTGGTTCTAACTTTTAAATGGTTGATATCTCACCCTGAAACTAACTTTTGATCAGTTGAAATCCCCACCCTTAACATATATATTTTCTTATTCTTTATGAAAAGTTGAATAGATTGATACTAAAGTAAACCCATATGGACATTCCAATAGGAGGTTGGGGACAGGTAGGTCTAGGTACTAACTTTGAGATCCCCACCCTCAAGCTACAGTTTTCTTCATGGGCTATTTGCTATCATTTTGTTTAAGAATTAAAACAATAAGCATGAATTTTCATTGTCAAGGATACTTAAGTAATCACTGATCCATGTCTAAAAGCTTTTAAGCTAAATCTTTTTATAAGCAACACTAATGGTCATTTGTCCCTGGGGCATGATTTATTATTCAATTCGATAGAGTAGCTGCATTTAGTTATCAGTATGACATTATATGGGTTAATGCCTGGATTAATTTAAAATCAACACATCATTAGCTCATCAAAACAATGGTTTGTGATATTGGGTATAGGTGATGTCAATCAACTTTGCCTATTGTTTGAATTTCAACCGATTGGATTCATGTACTACTTCTCTATATAAAATTAAATCTTAAAATGAAAAAAATATTACAAGTTTAAAATTTCTCAACAGCTTTTCTATTGTGTGTAGAACTTATTTAAAGGTTTAAAATTTTCAGCCGTTGCCATGGAAATGGAAAAAAGCAACAAAAGTACAAGTTCTAATATGTGTTTTGAATACAGGGTTTGATCTTTATTCGTTTGGGCGCCTTATTTGTAATGATGCATCCATCATTACATTAGTACTCGTTATATTTGTATCCCAATACAAAAGTTAGACATATTATATTGTTGCCAACATATTAAATTAAACATTAAAATTAAGCTTTACATTAGACAAACTATTTCCCGGTGGAACCATAATTCAATTTGTTTTTATTAAAGGTCGTTAACGATTTGATGGCAACGGAATTTTACACAAGCCTTTAATTCGGCTTGTATATTTATAATATAACATAATATGTATTATTTAGTTTGTAGATATCAACAACTGACCCAAAAAGTTTATTTGTTGTCATTACAATATTAATGATAAGTATGATGTTTTTGTGCCAAGGATTGCTCTGGATATATCTGATGTCCCATAATTACATGTTCTTTTCACTCAACTTTTAGGCGGATGTAGCTAGCTAAACAGGAGATGCTTACCCTCCGGAGTATGTTATTAAAAGACTTTCAGTGTAACATTATATTGTATCCAAATACAAATGCTTGATATATTATTATTTTGCTGTCAACACATTAAAATAAATATTCATATGAGCTATTGCATCTTCGACCGTCATGCGTCTTGTATAATCTTTTCATGTGTTATTCAAATTGGATGATATTTGGCTACAATGATGTCTAGGTGAAGCACTAATGAAGAAGTAATGTCCCCTTGGGGCCCCATAGAGGGGAAAAAAGTGAAAATCTGGGATCAGGACAATTTGTACCCAAGACGTTTCGTACCCTGGACATTTCGTACCTATTTGGACAATTCGTGCCCAAATGTCGGGTCGGTTACCCAAACAAAATAAAGTTTCGTACCCAAACAAAAGGACTTTTCGTACCCATTTGGACAATTCGAAGAAACAATGTGCTTCAAGATATATGTGCCAACTACTTGCTGACAATATAATAACCGCTAAAATTGGTTTACGCTAATATCAATAAACTTACAGTATGGTGATTAGATTTAAAAGAAGACAAACAATATTAACATAATTTATTTCACATTATATTTTATAAAAGTTTATTCAAATAACATCATAAATTTTATAAATTCATACACACAAACTTGCCAATAACACACACACACACACACACACAAACACACACACACACACACACCCTTAAATAATAAGAAAAATACAGGTACGAGTTGTGCAGAAGCATGAATACGAAACGTGCAAAATGATAAAAAATGGGGAACCTCCAATTGGTACAAAACATCATGCTTACTTATGTGATTTTCATTGGGTACGAAACATCTTGGGTACGAATTGAATTCTTATTGGGTACGAAACATCTTGGGTACGAATTGAATTCTTATTGGGTACGAAACATCTTGGGTACGAATTGAATTCTTATTGGGTACGAAACGTCTTGGGTACGAATTGAATTCTTATAGGGTACGAAACGTCTTGGGTACGAAACGTCCTGTATTCGAAAATCTTTAAAACCATCTCCTCTTAACATACAAGAGATACTAGTATAGTTTAGATATTTCATGTAAACATACTAAGGCACCTAGTTTTAGATATGCACAATTCGTTGCTGTAGGGGCCAACATGGGAAAATTGCAAGGTACTTAAGTGGGAAATTGCTAAAATTAATGTTTTTGTCAATATATCTTGAAAACTATGAACTTTTTATTGACATTTGTTTTAGAATACTTTTGCACTATGATCATTTTGGTATACCAATGAAGGTTATTTTTTCAAATGCAAACGAATACTAAAATGACTAATTATCTAAAAACTAAAAACATTTAACAATATTCATCATAGTATTGTAGCTATTGACAAAACGATCATTTTGATATATGGATGGAGGACATGGGTTCAAAGATCAAAGGTTACAGATACAACCGAATACTGAAATGGCTAATTATCCCAAGAACTAAATACTTTTTGTATAGGCAATTATGTTAGAATATTATAGGTATTGGTCGAACGGTCATTTTGATATATGATTGAAGGTCAAGGTCACAGATGAAAATTAATGCTTAATTCTTTATCTAAAAAACTATAAACATTTTGTATAGGCATGTATATTGGAATATTATTGGTAATGGTCTAACGCTCATTTTGATATATGAATCAAGGTTTTAAAGGTCAAGGTCACAGATACAACCGAATACTGAAAGTGGTAATTATCTCAAAAACTTTAAATTTTTTGTATAGGCATGTATTTTAGAATATTGTAGGCATTGGCATAACGGCCGTTTTGATAAAGGAATGAAGATCATGGGTTCAAAGGTCGAGGCCATAGATCAAATGAATATTGAAATAGGAAATTATCTGAAAACTTTAAACTTTTTGTAGAGGCATGTATATTAGAATATTGTAGGTATTCATCTTACGGCCATTGTGATGTAGATTTGAAGGCATTGGCGGTTATTTTGGTATATAAATGAAGGTCATAGGTTTAAGGGTCAAGGTCACAGATACAAACAAATACTGAAATAGGAAATTACCTCAAAAACTATAACAATTTATAACAAATTTAACCGCTGGGAATTTGGACATTCTGTTAACCATTGACCATTGAACCTCTGCGTGAAATGTGCACACCCTCAGGTGAGCGTTAAGGCCTATGGTCTTCTTGTCTTTTAGAGAGGAAGGTTTTTATCTAACATTAGACTAGTTTTCTATGAAATACAAGCATTATCAAACACGCTGTGGTAATACAAGATTGGCGGTAAAGTGCACGTGCACGTTCTCATTGTGACGTCATTAGGGAGAGTGTAGAACAAATTTCATAACATAGTTCAGTGGTTTTCTGTAGTAAAATGTAATTTTCACTTTAATTATTGTTTTTTATAATTATAAATAACATAATTGGAAATGTTAGAAATTATTAAACTTGTGGATTTTTTTAATCAATCCAATATTACATAACACAAATGTAATATTCTATTTATCATATAACGAAAGAAAACACAAAAACACCATTTTGTTCGGAAGATACATACATATTATATACACAGTGTGTAGGTACAAACCTCAGTATCATGTCGAGTCCTTTTTTCAAAATTCAACAAGTTTATAATTTCAATATTGCATGAGCACATGAATTAATCAAATGTCTTTTTCTTTTCTTGAATTTAAAAAAAATGACACAATACACTGCATTAACGATATATTAATATATTGTACTAAATGTGAATATTTAAACATTGTAGAATTATGTTTATTGTTGGCGGCCGGAGTTTATACTCTATGCACATGGATGATGATGGATTTCAGCAAATTCTCTCCACTGACACAAAAAAAGCATACGGACCCTGGACAATTGATTACAATAATTTAAAGCTGTATGGCACAATACAGCAAGGAAATACTAGTGTTACTTCGGTAATTTCTTGTAACTACGATGGCAGTAGTAAGATACAATAGTTACAGAGACCAGTTTATTCGTCATCGGAATGGCAGTTCATCATGATATCCTTTATGTATTCGGTATTTATGGCTCACTAGAAACTTTTAACATTTACAATTTCACCGAGAAAAGCAACATTGCCGCTACTCAGGACTTTACAAGCCGTGTGGCGGTTTATGACACTGAAATCCAAGAAGCTGAAGGTAATATAAGCTTTTCAGTTATATCGGACTGATATATAATTTTGATAATTAAATATTTGCTACATCGGAATTTGATTTCGGGATTCTGGTTCTGGCGTAATTGATCCGATATGAAATTTTAACTCGTGTAAACTTAAAAAGATTAAGTTATTACCATGTAAACTCTTTTTTTTAATCATCTGAAATATGGTTGGTCAAAGTTACAGATGAACTGAGTGCTTTTTTGTTTAAGAAGTAGAAGGTCCATATCCACACTTCATAGACCCTTTATAATCATTATATGGGTACGATGTTCAATATGAATAATTTTTTGGTATGTCTTCTACTAATCTTTTCAGATCAAATAACTTTTTATTTCGCTCTGTTGATTTATATTGACGGCAATACCGGTCCTAGATCTTAGATTGTTTTTATTGTTATAACAGTTTATCGTACTATTCTGTAAACGTGTCCAGCCATTGACCTGATTTTGGTATGTAAGTTACAGAAGTTTAATTTTCTTCCCGCTCTACTACTTGTTTTGGAAACGTAAAGTATGTGTGTTAGCTCACTGATTGAAAATATTTAGTTTTGATCAATGTATAAATATAATCAAATTTACAATAAAAAATAAAAGTTAAAAAAAAGAGAATATATTTTTATTAACTTGACATTTATTTAAAGTACGACAATCATTTACTGATTATAAGTTATTTCATTGATAACAATTTCAGATCGAAGCGTCCATCCTTGTAGGAAAAGACCACCAGTGTGTTCGGATGTATGCCTTTTATCGCCAGAGGAACCATACTTTAAATGTGCATGTCCTGAATTTTGGTCCTTAGGCGATGATAAAAGGAATTGCATTGGTATGCATATTTTATCAAATAAAATAAAATTTCATCAAACTAACGTACTGCTGATCACATTGTATGGATTTGATCATTTTAGCTCAAACAATCACATTGAGCTAATCGAGTAACATATCAAAAGCTGTAACTCATATAAAACCGCACAACTAAATGAAACAAAATTAAAAATAATAATACATAACAAAAACACAAATAAATTGTTGACGGAAGAATATTCTGAGCCCTGTGTAAGATGTTTCAGCAACTTTTTAGAATACTTAAGAATCCACACATGGTTGATACGAATGTAGAATATATCTCATATAAGACTGAAGACCATCCTTGACGACCGTAAAAATGTGTTTAAGAATTACTGATAATAATTCAGTAGTGTATTTAGAAGAACCTGCTATAGGTTCAGGAATCTCTTACCAATAAGGCATCGAAGGTTAATTTCTTTCTCTGTTGAAACAGATACTGAGAGCCTTAAAATCTCCCGTTGAGAAAACTGTCACATGGACGTCCAAAATCCAACATGTATTTGCATATTTATTATAGCATGTCTTATATATGCTGCCCCTAACCGTTCTATTGAGGAATACTTTGC
Organism: Anadara kagoshimensis; assembly: GCA_021292105.1. Taxonomy (NCBI): domain Eukaryota; kingdom Metazoa; phylum Mollusca; class Bivalvia; order Arcoida; family Arcidae; genus Anadara; species Anadara kagoshimensis. The sequence goes on from CM037870.1 coordinate 70,903,797, forward strand.
AACTAAAATGTACTTTGCAAAAGTCAGCTCAATTATTAATACAAGTCAACTATAAAACAGATAAAAACAGAGAGGGTAGTTATTAAGACACACTACCCAACATAATGCTAATATAGTTTTAATACATAATTAGATACATTAATACTTCATATTATTAATTAATGAAGTGTGTTTTATTGGTACATTACCTAAAAATCTGTCTCGACAACAAATTCACAAAACTAGGCTAATATGAGATAAACTGAACCAATATGGTATAATTAGGTCACTTTCAAACAACTGAGCCAATATTGGCCCAGGCAAATATTCTGACAGCAATTCAGTAAAAAAAACTGACCACATAGCGCTTCTGAAAATCAAATAGAGATAAGTGTAAATTAAAACTTTCTTTTTCATTGCAAAACATGCTTATTTCATGCGAAAGTTGCTTTTGTTTGGAAAAAAATTTTCAATTAAAAATATCCAACAAAACATACACAAAGTTAGACATGTTTTATTCGTTCGTCTCTCATGTCTTGTTTACAGGCGTTTTTTGACGCGGTATGTTTCAGTGTTTACAAACAATCGGACAACAAAAAATGTGAAGCAGCAAATGTCAGTCAAACATGTTTCTTCTGGTGAAGGCATGGTTGAGGTTTTATCATATGACTCGCTATAAAGAAATTGCTGATTCTGACTTAGGAAACATTCTCTTGGATATCGAGACTGATACCAATCAACACTTGCCAAAATAACAGATTTGTTGATGTAACAGTCGACGATACTGACAAATTTATTGAGAGTATCAAATGTTTATTAATTAAATTATCATTAATCAGGTATTTTCATATTGACCCAGTTATTTGGCCTCTGTGTGTCATATTGGCTTTTGGCCTTCGGACTCGGACGAATATGAATATGACACATCGAGGCAAAATAACTGGGTCAATATAAAAATAAGTGATTAATAATATAATAGTGTCAATGTTGGTATTACAGATGATCCGTGTAGTTATATGTCTCGATGTGACCAGGGATGTAGGAGAACGCTGGAACCTCCTTATTACCGCTGTAGATGTTATAAGGGGTACACACTAGATCATGACAACAAAACTTGTATTGGAGGTAACAATTAATTTTTTTATTTAAGTAATTATTTAGTATATATAATTAGCACTTTGACCTCATAATAATATAGTAGAACACTATTTGAATGCAAAGCAGTTAACGTCTATGAAATTGATTGATTTTGAGTTTTATCGAAAGTATCAAAGGTGTTCAATATAATTTATATACCATAAATAATTGTTGTAAGCACGAATTGTAAGTGTTTACATTAGCATTGTTTTTAAGTCTACAAGGACAAAAAACCATTCCATGTCCAAACCACAATTAAAAAAGTAAAGCGGAAACTTTGAAACTGTCATATAGTTTAAGTGTAAACGTCCATTTGAGAAATGTTACCAAATGCGCTAGTAATTTAAATGTTTTTGATAGTTTGTGCTAATTTGTATACTTATTATTGGTTTGAAAATAAAAATATCAAACAAAAAATGTGTTGTCTATTACAAACTTTAACACTTTGTTGATTGTATCAAAATAAACATAATTCCCACTACTACATATTTATTTCTATACATACCGTTTTTGAATGACGCATATTTGTTGAAATGTAGAATTTGTTTAAGTTTTATTCTTTTTACATGAGACAAAGAGTTCGAAACAATTTGTCAAATTATCCTTTAAATAGTTTTACAAAATGTATTCAATTGGTGCCAAATACAAAAAAAAATTATCTGAATACGACTGAAGAAGTTTACGACTGTTAAAATTAGTGTTAGAATTACTGATGATTTTTAATTTATTTAGACAAACATGTTACATATCATTACTTGTAGGATTTTGTAAAGTTAAGAAATCGATAATGAGCCAGGAGGGTCAAGTTCTCTTCTTTTTAAATGGATACTGAAAGACTCGAGAACTCCACTAGGAAAAAATCACTCCCTGGTCCTATGTAGTATAGCTCTAATATACTATCGAAATTTAAATCTTTTATTAAATTATTTAATACACATCAGGTAGAGTCTATAACAAATAAGTATGTACTAATCTTTTTTTCGACGAACGGTCGCTGAACACTTTTATACTTAGCATGTAATACATACATTACTTGTACGTCAATTTTAGATGCAGGGGATATATTACTTTACGCTTCTGGGACTGAAATCAAGCAAATATACACTAACGTCAGTTATCCTAGAGGAACTCTGAAGAACCTACCCTTGAAGTTTCCTGGATGCAAAATCGACAATATGGTTTTAGATCCTGTGGATAAAAAATTATTTATGACGTCAGAAACTGATTTGTACCGATCGAACAGTTCATGTAAGTTTTTATTTTGTAATACTGTACATGATAATTCACTGAAAGAGGTTTCTTAGCCATAAATCACACATGCATGATATTAAAATGCATTTGTTGAAAATCTTAAAAATAAATTTAGTCTTTTCTTCAGATTGAGCACGACGTTTTACTTAAGCTTTTTTTATAACTGATCCGTATTTGAGACTTAGAAACATTTTTATCAACTTTGATTTATCAAAAGTTAATTTAATCAATCCTGGCAATTACTTGAGGTTTTGATTTGTGGTATCACAGAAAATATCAACAACGACATAAAATGTTTTCCTGATTACATAGTTCTGGACACATATGGATTAAATAATATCAAAATTTGTCACCCTCAAAAAAATTTCTCACAAAGCGATAGATTAACTTGTCGGGGTACATAAAACTACGATCGGGAATCTACCGGGTCACATAAACGCACGCTACGTTTAGAGGTGAGAGGAAAATAACTCGTACATCGCGGACGTCTAGTTACGATAAAATCATGACGATAACATACGCAAATCACAAATTACGAAATGGAATTTAAAAAGATAAAACTGGTAACACTTTGAAGGGTGGCAAAACGTTATGAAAGGCTTTGCCTGTGGTTCAGGGTACATGAATCTTTGACGGGGTATATGGGACCGTGTAACCTGCCAAGGCCCTGTATAACTTATAGTAACTACATGGGTTTAAGTACCTTTACGGCGTCGCCGTCGAGAATGTTTGCTTTATCCTGACTAAAAAGTATCAAACACCTTTGATTTTTCCATTTCCATGTTTTTTAACAATTATCCTACATTCAAAATAAACGAGCGTCAAGAAAAAATCATTCACAGGTCGTCGTTCTTTTACAAAAAGGTTAGCAAAAATAAAAAATATCTGGTGCTGCACAGGGGTTCTAGTTATTTTGTGAAGCCTCATATGACTGAAAACACAATTATTTTGAAGGTACCATGAACAAAATATTTCAACATACTGTTCCATTTTTCCAACAACCAATCAGTACACCAGTGTATCATCGCTTGCTGATTTGATTCTTTATCGTATGAAGCAGAATTTATGCAAAACCGTGTTAAATATGGAGAGAAGATTTGTATGTCATTCAACTTCACATACAGATATATATAAATGACGTTCTATTTATTGATAATCCTAAATGACATCCAAAGCTTAAAATAGTTGTTACCACTGATTTCTCGAGTTATGCTTCATATCTTAACCTTTAATTTAGTTATGAAGCGAAAGGAGTAGTCAAGTTATGGAATAGGAGGTAAAAAATCAAATAATTGCAACAGAAAGTAGTTTATATGATTGTTTTCAGAAAAGATTTTGTAATTCACCATAAAATTTTTAAAAAATTTGAATTTGTGGAATTTGCCAATTACTGTTCAATAGGATTTTTCATTGAAAAAGAGAGATAACTGTATTGTAATTTTTTACACAAATTTTCAAAAACCTGCAATTTAATACAGGTCCGTTCAAAAAGTAGCGCCACTCCTAAATTTCCAAAAAGTAATGTCACCCCTTGTGTATATTAAAAATCATTTGTTTCATTATTTGACCGCATTCGTTATTACAAATTAAGATGAGCGGTTAAATAAGACTCTAAATTACGTATACACAACGTTTTATCCAAATATTAACAAAATAGCATGATATTAAGTGATATTTAAATTCGAATTGTTTTATTGCCAATTAAAATCAATAAAATTAAACTATTTTCTTCAAACAGTTAAATACTTAAAATCAAATATGTCTTTCAGTTCAAAGATTTATATGTTAGAAACAGTTATCTATAATGTAAATTATATAAAAACCCGTTTATATGAAAATGTGTGAATAACATAAAACTGAGTAATATGAAAACGTTTTCTGACATGATCTAAAACATGCAAGCTGGATGTCTCATATTTTGACAAGCATGACATATTTCAACAGGATCTGGCTCCTGTACATTCGTCAACGTGGACGACAAATTTTTGAAACTCAAAACATACCCTTTCTAGAATATGGCCTGAAAATATTCCGTACATGAACTCCATAGAAAACTGAGGAATAATTAAAAGAAAGTAGTAGCTTGGGATAATCCTATACGTTGAAGTAGGTAGATAATAGGGTTACAAAAGTCAAGTGCAAAAAAATGTTTGAGAGTATGCCAAGACGAGTAATGGTCGTAATCAAAGCAAAGGGAGCATGAACTAAATACTAACTCTTATTTATGTTTTTTGACAGAATAAAAACTGTTTTGCATAAAGCAAATTATGTTTACTCTTAAGTTCTTTTTTAAAACAGTAACAAAGGTGTGGCGTTTCTTTCGGGAATTTAGGAGTGACATTACTTTTTGAACAAACCTGTATGTGACTGTATGGAATGTTAAAATTAAACTTATTTTGTTGAATGACTTTATGGAAAACGGTAAGAAGGTAAATTAAAAAAATGTAAGTGAAAAAGTCACGTCAGATATGTTTTGATATACACAAATATGATACAATATAAGTATCTTAGGTTAAAATATAATTCAATACTACTAAAGCATTACTCCGGGTATTCTCTCATAAATTTTTCATTACTACAAATATTAAATTGTGATTAAAATTAAATACAACTAAATCAAAATTGGCTGATCATTTACCTAATATTTGAACTTAAAAGTTCATATATATTAAATGTACACATTAAAACAAACGAGATTGATATATACTAGTGGTTTTGCTTTACAGTTTGTTCAAATAGCTAAAACTCATTACAACCCTAACTGTTTTATTTAACTTATGTATAGGAACACCCATAAAATATTAAAACTCACCAAAACGACCTTTCCCTGATTATTATTTTTCTCACAAACACATGATGTATACATCATAAGAACATTTTAGTAAACTACAAAATATAATCTATTGCAATTAATTGAAGTCAAACTGTAGGTTGTCTGTACTACAGCGAAAGACTACATTCGAAGCTGTATGACAAATATGTAGATTTCAATTTATTTATATACTTGCATTTCTATGCAACAGTATATATGTGATTGCTTTTCGAACTTATTTTGTATTAGTTTCACAGTTAATATCCTATGATAGAGCTTCTTTCCAAAACAAGAACTTTATACAACGAAGCAAGCTGCTTACAAATAAATTGCTGAAGGGAGAATATTTAAAGCCCAGCCTAATCAGGGCCTTTAAAATGTTTTATGGCCGTCATCACAATATACGTGTAGTATGATGTCTCTGTATCTAAAATTACCCTAGATATATTTGACGTCAGCTTGTTCCATTTTCCTTTTCATTCCCAGTGTAATTTTGATTGTTCTTGTGGCGGGTTTAACTATCTAGATAATGTGCTTTCATTTCATACATTGTTAAGTTACCGTAGTAAAGGGGATATCAGAAATGTCATAAATATTTGTGAGAAACATATTATGAACTATGTTGTAATTATATGACCAGTATTAGAAAAATCGAATAGAGCAATAAACAACATTTGAAAACAAATATAGCTGCCTCCACAGTGCAACTGTACTAATGATTACAACGTTACGAAGATTTAAAATATCTGCGTAGAACAATACACAAAATCACGAAAAATGTATTTTAATAAAAATCATTAGCCAAACTAAACACTTGACGTTTTTCATTGACCACAGTGCCAAAGAACCGTTTACCCAAATGAGAGTTTTTTCTAGTTTATTGCATAGAACTTTCTGTAGTAATCATCCTATGCCTTGCTTTTTTGGTCAAAGCACCATCACCAATCTGGTTAAATTTGTCTTTCAGCACTAAACCGGCTTCAATTGGAGCCCCGTGATATCTCTCTCTCTCTCTCTCTCTCTCTCTCTCTCTCTCTCTCTCTCTTTCTCTGTCTGTCTGTCTGTCTCTCTCTCTCTCTTTCTCTGTCTGTCTGTCTGTCTCTCTTTCTCTGTCTGTCTGTCTGTCTCTCTTTCTCTCTTTCTCTCTCTCTCTTTCTCTCTCTCAGGACAGAAATATTCAGCCAATTAAGGTGGTCATTTTTATTTATTATTTATTGATTTATTGATTTATTTATTGATTTATTGATTGATTGATTGATTCGTTTATTTATTTTATTTATTAATTTATGTGCCTATCTGACTACAGAATCAGTAGTTCACGTGTTTAACCTTATATATCAGTTTCGAATGTTTTACTTTGCTTTGGGATCGTGATTTAGTCATGAATAAGTATGTTTGATTTTGATGGATTCACAGAAAAACAAGTAACATTAGATGTTATAATAGATCTTTTTCAGTAAATATCTGGAATACATAATGTACAATTTACAATTAAATGTTTTGGTTGCTTACGTGACTTCATTTGATTTTTTGAAAAAATTAAAACATGTTTTTTGGTGCATTAACCAGTGTTTTGAATTTTATGTTACATACACTGTGTGATTAATTGAGCATATGGATATGGAAGACTAAATTCATTTTAAATTGGGTGTTCAAAAAAATTGAAAACTGGTTTTATTTTATATTTTGAGAATTCAGTAGTTATTTATTTATTGTTTCAGATTCAGATTTGGATAGGATTTTCCATATTTGTAATTTTGATATCTTTACTTTTATCATAAAACAGATTTTTGAATTATGTCTAAATATACTCGAAAATATCTTAATTAAGTGGCGAGGGGGTATAGTAATACCGTTGTCTGTGTTTGTGTGCGTGTGTGTGTGTGTGGGTCCGTCCCAGTTGATTTCAGTTCATTTAAAACAAAACCGTATATCCGATTGAGCTGAAATGTGGTTAGTTAATTTTTTATAATAGTAATTAGTGTGGGATTGCTCGACAGCATAATCGCGCATCCAAAATGACTGCCGTTACTAAAAATATACTTTTTCACCTATTCATGGTTATGTGCATTTACAAGAAAACCGTACATCCGATTGAGCTGAAATTTGGTCAGTTGATTTGTAATAGTAGTGTTGTGGGATTGCTCGACAGCCTTTTAGTATATCAAAGATGACCGCTAAATAGCAAAAAACTATATATGGCTATTACAGTCTTATTTATGTACTCCGTCCCAGTTGATTTCCGTGCGTTTAAAAGAAAACCGTACATCCCATTGAGCTGAAAATTTGTCAGTTAATTTGTTATGATAGTGATTGGTTTGGGATTGCTCGACAGTCTTATAGCATATCCAAGATGGGCGCCGTTACTATAAATAACAAAAACCTATAAATGGTCATAGCCTTATTTATGTATCAATTTTGTAAAAATTATAAACATAGAAAATAATACTCAAGATATTAAACATATTTAACAGGTTGTTTTGTAAAATTTTTAGTTTGCAAAAGTGTGTATCTAAGATGGCCACTGTTACTTTATATAGCAAAACTGATAAATGACCATTACAACCATATTTATGTACCGATTCCGTCAGAATTTTAATAATAGGAAATAAAACTGAGTATTGAACATATGTAATAGGGTTTTCCGTTTAATTTTTAGATTGCGTAATATTTATGAAATATGCAAATTAGGTGTATTTATAGCCTAATTCTTTAATTATTTGTTGTCGTTTTCGATTTATTAAATGGCCAAACCACCTCACTTATTTAACAACCAGTTTTCCATAAAGCCTATTTCAATTTGTATGGAATTCACTGACGTTCACCTTTGCGGGGGGGATAGTGTTCTCTGAACACTTTGTTCATTCAAACGTTTTCTCACATCAAAATTAGTAACTGAAACTTTTTGATCATTTTAATATGTAAATTCTGAATTTTGTCTTAAAAATTCTTAATCATTTATCAAAATGTTGAGATGTTCAAGCTGACATTGAAGCAAAAATCAGAATAAGTTTAGAACTTTTTCAGACAATTGTTTTCATGAAGGCTATCATCCAAACGTATATATATTCACTTCTGTATTCTACATAGTAGGTGTTATTGCCCGGACCCCCTTAAATAGCGTAATAATATTGAATTATGGAATGGAAAGACAATGCGTGGTACCGTATTGAATTATGTAAATTAAATAACTTTTGTTCCATAACAAAGAGGTGCCTGTCCTTTCAAAGCACCCGGTGTTCCACTACCCCGGTGTAAGTTCACGTTTTAAGCCTAATTTTCCAGCTTCAAAGTGGTAACTTTGCATTGTGATCGTGGATTAAATGTAGATTGATGTGTTTCTGAATAATATTGCTATGGAAGTAGTGATTTCTTCTGCCTTTGTTGGATTTCTCAAAATTAATGAATTCGAGAAATGATCTTTCACTAACAATTATAAACACATATAGTTCAATTAAATTCCAACGTGTTTTTAAACTTCCTAATAACACCGAGGGAGCAACTGAAAACTATCAAATATTCTCCTTTAAATGGTATAAATAATACCTCTATTTTACTTTTGATTGATCATTGACTTGATGGTTTGTCTGGTTATTCAACAGTGGTATTATGAAGTATAGGCTTTTCTGATGCACATTTTCTAATATTATGTGCTGTGTGTGTGTGTGTGTATGTGTGTGTATGTGTGTTTTCCTGATATTTCTAAAAAGAAGTGAGAATAATTTGGTAAACTGAATATTATACAATTTTTCGTCAGCAGTTTATGAAACCAAAATTTTCAAAGGATTGTATACATATCCAAACAACTAAAATAAATTTAATCATATTTATTCTCAGTTTTTGAGGGATTTTCAGCTTTTAATCAGCAACAAAACAAGACAATAGTATGTTTCTGAAAATACGAAAGTGGTTCCTATTGAATTTACGATAGCATCGGGGTGCTTATGTCACCAACAAAGATAGTGGTTTAAATAACATATTATACCAGTGTTAAATTTACAGCGTAAGGCGACCATTTGGAAAATTTCCTCAGCAAAGGACCAAAGTTATGATACCAAAATTTTTCAAGGGGTTGAAAAAATTTCCAAGGACCAAAATATATAATACAAAAGTAAAAGTTATTTAAATATTAGCAACATATTATGCATTTCTGTTTTTGTATGTAATATAATCGGAGAAATAATCTATTTAATCCCTAATTTCAGCGTCAATAGATAGTGTACAGCTACAGGATAAGAGTAAGTTAAATTGTTATACAATTTCTAGCTCACAAATATCTTATTGCGTCGTATTAAGACAATGGTATCTATGTCAATATTATTCATACTCATTTTTCTATGATAAAATATAAATATAATTATTATGTAACTAAATACAAGTCAATTTGTTTTATCTAATATTCAATGGATAAGGTATGCACGCCGGATTGTTGAACTGTTAACTGAATGACGTCCTAAAGTGTGCTTTTTAGGTTTAGGTTGGGTGTTAAGAGACTTTCAATAGGATTGAAGTACCTGCTTTTTATCAATTTGCATTTTTATACCACAGCTTCGAAGAGGGGTTTACAGCCTTTCCTCTGTCCTTTCTTCCTTTTGTCCGCCTGTCCGTCCGAAACAAAAAATTGTAACAGTTTTTCTCAGCAACTACTGGACACAGCCACTTTTGTTTTCAAGTTCAGGATAAGGTCCCATACCGAAAGTACCGTTTTTAAGTCATCCAGACATTCCTTTTTATCGACTTAGTATATTTTTTGGTTTTTACGGTAGAGTTCAAAATTTTTGTAACTGTTATAAACTGTTCCCTTTTTGTCATAGATTGGAGAATGGAATGTTTCTGTTACTTAGTCATATTAGTGCCTCCCCAAATGCTGTAGTATACAATAGATTGCTAAGTACACATGCTTTTAATTTTATTTGAGATTATTAAACATGCTATAGTTGCTGATAATTAACATACTTCATTCCTTTAAAATACACTGTATATGCTAAAAAATATATTTTAAAATGTCTTTTATGTTTTAGCTATTTATGACATTGACATTGATTGGCTTCGACGAGTATTGTACATTTCAAGGTTAGATCATATAACGAAGATAAACATATTGAACTTGAACATGGAACGAGAGGAAAAGTTTGCCTCCGGCTTAATTACCAAGGGATCTATATCAATTGCTATTGATGTTTTTCACAGGTAATATACAAATAAATTGTTGACAAGCAATTCAAAGTGCAAAAGATAGACAGTTAAAACAATTGTTAAAGCTACTATTTAAAGATACAGAAGATTTGGTTGTGAAAATAGTGGTGTAAACTACAAACGTGCCAGATATGTTATAACTTCAATGTTTCTATTCTCAACATTCATTTTTATACAGCAATATATTTGCTTTCCCTCCTTATGTTAGAGCTTGTTCACAATACATAACCTTTATATAACGAAACAAACTGCTTACATATAAATTTGACTCGAGGGTTATTTGATACTAGATAAAAGACTAGTTACTGACTGTTTTAAAACAATATGCAAATTTGATTTTACACAAAAATTAACAAAAATGTACACTATAAAGAGAATTTCCAAGACTTTCCATATCTATAATAGAGCATTATGTATTTGTGCTTTTTACTTATTATAAAAACCGTTTTTATTTGTAGCGTTTTGTATGCATCATCGTTCTCTATGTCCGGAAGACACTACATTATCCAAATGAATACTGCCTGTCATGCTCTGGCTGACATACACAAACAAAGAAAAACATTGCCAGCTGCACCACACGTTAAGTGCCACAACGGTAAAAGAATGTTAAACATTGGGAGGATTTTAGTAAAGATGAACAACGATATATCTTCTTTAGCTTTTGATGCCAATGAAGGATTACTGTATTTTGTGGTGCAACACAGAGTTTTATACGTACTTCGGAAGGGAAAGATACAAAAATTGTGGCATCCTCATCGATTCATCTTTGAAATTGTTGCAACTGGTAAATATTTTTTTATTTTTGTCTGGAAAAGGTTTTATTTATTTGGTGTTTCGTACAAATTAAGATAATTGATAGTATTAATTATATACTTATTGATTTATTCTAGCCTGACCATGTTAGCTTGTAGGACAGTGCACCGTATGTAAATGCTTATATGTATATGCCTGTGTGCTAGCAAAATTAACACATAATTTCTACTTCTCACAGAATTTACTCTACAAATTTAAGAAGAAACTGTCAGAAGTTTATATGGACCGGTGCAATTCATAATTAGTGACAAGGGATGCAACAAAACCTGTCAAAAACCGAAGACAGGAGAAATCAGCTGTGATCTTCAGTTTTATTCGTCTAGAACAATCATTTCATAAAATTCGGTTGAAAGATTGCTAACTACTCCACATTATTCATATTTTTGTCAGAACGAACCTCTGTTCCATATTATTCATATTTTTTCAGAACGAACCTATACGCCACATAATTCATATTTTTGTCAGAACGAACCTCTACTCCACATAATTCATATTTTTGTCAGAACAAACCTCTACTCCACATAATTCATATTTTTGTCAGAACAAACCTCCAGTACACATAATTCATATTTTTGTCAGAACGAACCTCCACTACACATAATTCATATTTTTGTCAGAACGAACCTCTACTCCACATAATTCATATTTTTGTCAGAACGAACCTCTAATCCACATAATTCATATTTTTGTCAGAACAAACCTCCACTACACATAATTCATATTTTTGTCAGAACGAACCTCTACTCAACATTATTCATATTTTTGTCAGAACGAACTTCTACTCCACATTATTCATATTTTTATCAGAACGAACCTATACGCCACATAATCCATATTTTTGTCAGAACAAACCTCCACTACACATAATTCATATTTTTGTCAGAACGAACCTCTACTACACATTATTCATATTCAATAACAAACAATCAATTCGTATTGTAATAAAAAACAAACATACTAATCCATGTCCGAATCACAATCCAGAAGCAAAGTAAAAACTTTGGAACTGACAAGTTTGGTTAGACACGTGAACTTCCACCAGGGAAGTGAGGCCGTGTGCTCCGGAAGGGTAAGCACCTCATGTTTAGCTAGCTACACCCGCCACGTGTGTAATCAAAATTGTGTGAAACGGAAATGGAACTATTAGTCCAAGAGATCATGGCTAAAAACCGGGTGAACGAGGCCAAAAGGTTTGACGGTTGATTCTTGTAGTAAAATGTCCCTAGTTACTGAAAACCAATTTCGTTTCCGATTTTTTAATCAGAAACAGTTTTTGAAGAAAAACCTCTGCAAATGTTACATTTTGTTAAAGAAGAGAAGAGACAAGCGATCTAACAAACAATTGTATTTTGTTTTAAACACTTATTGGCAAGCATGGGCCAAAATAATGAATTTTTGACATTTTCGTATTTTTGGGGTAGGGGAAACATAATAATTTGCTACGGTATTAAGGTTCCATATTTTCGAAGTTTTGTAACACTTTTTTACAGGACTACCAATGCTTTATAAAAATATATAGTTTGTCATATTTAATGCATAAACAACAAATTTACAAGAATCGAAAGACGGTAAATATGATAAGAACGCAGTTAAAAACATCGATTTTATCGCTTATTTTAAAATTTTGACACAAAATCGGAAAAATGTCAGGATGTTTTGCATTTTAATCTATCATGTGTCCACAATGAAAGATAGAATGAACATTTTTGTGTTGTTTTAGCCACAAAATGCTTCAAAATCTGGAATTTCTATTTTTTAACAAAATTTAACATTTGCAGAGGTTTTTCTTCAAAAACTGTTTCTAATTAAAAAATCGGAAACGATTTGACACGTAAGAAATTTTTCAGTAACTAGGGACATTTTCCTACAAGAATCAACCTGCAAACCTTTTAGCCTCGTTCACCCGGTTTTTAGTAATGATCTCTTGAACTATATGAGACGTCAAATATATCCAGGGCAATCCTGGACACAGAGACATCAAACTTATTCAACAATACTCTGATGACGGCCATAAAACGTTTTGAGGGCCTTGATAAGCCTATGCTTGCAATATCCCTGAATCAACAATTTATTTGCAAGCAGCCTACTTCGTTGTGCAACAGTAGTGGCAACAAGCTCTACCATAGCGTATTTATTGGGAAACAAATACACCATAAGCAGGAGAAGCAGGTATATTGCTGCATAAAAAGTTCACAATAGAAACATTGAAGTCATCAAGATTGTTACAAAGTTTCAAATGTAGCCTTTCGTGTGCGTCATAATTCAAGTATAAATCTAAATATGAATCATCATTCGTGTCTTTTATTTCAAGCTCACTAGGATAGATGACATTTACATAGTCTCCAAATTTATGATTGTTAAGAAACAGAACGTCATCTATATATCTGTATGTTGAGTTGAATGATTTTGCGACAGTATTATCTCCAGATTTAACAAGGTTCTGCATAAATTTTGCTTCGTAAGAATAACGAAACAAATCAATAAGCAATAGTGACAGTTTGTACCTATTGGTATACCGATTGTTTGCTAAAAACTATATTACCAAACACAACAAATATGTTATCTATCAAAAACTCCAACATTTTGTTGATGGTATCTTCGGTATATTTTTGTTTGGAATCCGTATGCTGCTTGCCAAAACAACCAGAATCCCTGTTCAGAACCAGATATTTGTATCTTGGCTTACCGTTTTTGTAAAAGAAAGACAAGTGAATAATTTCTTTAACACGTTCTTTCAATTAAGAATGAGTGATAGTGGTGCATTGTGTTTAAAAAACCAATGTTTTTGTACTCTTTACATGAGATAAAGTATTAGAAGCAAGATGTTTAAGTAATTCTTTAGAATTTTTGAGTATCCACATTTGGTTGATTCCAGATGTAGAATATACTTATTCTGAATAAGACAGAAGACCATCTTTGACGATTGTCAAAATTTGTGTTAGAGTTATCGATAATAATAATATTTGTCAGAACGAACCTCTACTCCACATTATTCATATGTTTGTCAGAACGAACCTCTACTACACATAATTCATATTTTTGTCAGAACGAATCTTTACTCCACATTATTCATATTTTTGTCAGAACGAATCTTTACTCCACATTATTCATATATTTGTCATTTGAAGTTTGAATCCTCTTTTTCTCATCCTGCCTTCTCCTTTCAAACAATTGTACAATACGGGAACACAGTAAGTTTTAGTTTATGTTTTACTTTTTACATGCTATTACTTAAATACCCCTGTATTTGGTAATCAATGTCATATTTATAATAAATACATACTTACCCATGTCCAAAACACAGACCAAAAAGTCAATTAAAAACTTAAATACTGACAAGTAAGACCCTGTGCCTCAGAAAGGTAAACACTTAGTATTTCTTTAATCCCGCTACATTTAAAAACTAATTTGAGAGTGAAAGCAACTAAGATAATTTTGACTACAGTGGTATCATAATTATCCTTAATATTGAGATTATTGTAATAAAACTTCTAAGCCTTTGATAAGTTGAATTTGCGATATCCCTGGTCAACAATTCGTTCTCAAGCAGCCTACTTCGTCGCACAAATTCCCCGTTATAGAAATTAGTTTTACCATAGCGTATCAATTGTGAAACGAATACATCCAGGAGAAGCAGGTATATATTGGTGCTAAGAAAAGGAAAGTTGATTAAAGAAAATTTAAAGTAATCACGTTTGCTATACAGCTTCGAATGAAGCTTTTCCCTGACATCATAATTGAAGTACAATTCGGAATATGAAGCGGAATGTGACCAATTGGTCATATCATGTGTTCAAAGTTCACTACGATAGAAAGCGTTGATATAATAATCGAAATGTGGTTTATTATTATACAGACATCGTCTATATATCTGTAAATTGAGTTTTATGATTTTACGATGGTCTTCTCTTTAGATTTAACAAAATTGTGCATAAAATCCGCTTCATACGAACCAAGAAACAAATCAGAAAGCAAATGGAACACAGATTGTGCCCATTGGTATGTAAACCGAACATTAACATTATATTACCAATATGATGTCTATCATCTTCAGTATATTTGTGTTTTCAATATGTATGATGTTTGACAAAATAACCTGCTCAGCTCTTGATTTTTTTACTTTTTTGTTACAGATGGTGGGTAAATACTTTATTTCTAGCAAGCAAAATAAAGTACGCTCGTATAAAACTATGCGATAGTGAAAATACATCCTTATGTAATACTTTACCTAAAGCAGTTTTCAAGTGTTTCTTTTAAGAAATACTTGCATAATAACTCTACTAATTTTGTAAGGACTTAAAAAAATTCCCAAAAAGATTTTAAAATAGAAAAGAAATAATGTCAAAGTGATTTTATGTCTAATTCATCAGAATAAATAAGTTATTTAAAAAAATATTGAATAAATCCCGAGAAGACAGTATATTAATAATGAAGGACTAATCTAGAATTGAATTGAATCAAACCAAATAAAATTTATCAGTTGTTTACATCTTTCAAATCTTTTAATCAATTACTTTTAAAATGTTAATGTTTTTGGTACGGTAATTTTCGTTAAATTTCCGACATTTAAAATAAAATTCACAAAAGCTGTATTTTTTACAAATTATAGGAGTTGTGACGATTCGCTTAATTGTAAAACTTATAGTAATCGGACTCAAATGTTTAAGAAATAATTTTGGGATGGCATGTCTAAAATTCATCAGATCGAGGTTGTCAGGTATCACGTGACCCAAATTACCATACTAAACAAACACAAATGGCGTCAGTTATCAGCCTAAAAAACCGGAAAAAGGCCTAAAACGTTGTCGGCTTCGACAAAAAAAAGGAAAAAAGAGTGTGTATGTAAACGAAATTGGCAAAATGCAATGATTAAGCCATTTACAAATTAAACAATAACATGTGCCTTATCTCGACGCCATTTTTCCGCTCTATTTTCGTGTCACGTGATTAATTTGTACGACCTTAATATTGTTAAAATAAATCATGCATATTCATAAGGTGAAATAGCGACAACTGATCGATAAGCGAGAAACTGTCATCGGTACTTAAACCTGTAACATTCTTGCGCAAGTGATTTTGAGTATTTTATAAGAATAATTTTCATTTTTATGCATTTCAAACAATATGTAATACATTTAAACTTTAAGATTAATGAAAATCTATAAAATTGTCTTGCGTGCCTTTTTAAAATTCCGTTCCTTCTTTCTACTCTGGCCCGAGTTCTATAGGTGAGAAATTTTATGCAGAAATTGACTGCAAAATAAAACAGATGTAGTAATGATTACAATGTAAAAAGGATTTCAATAGTGTTACCACTGCCCATTTTGTAACGTAACTTTAAGTTATACATGTACTAGTATAAAGAAAAACTTGGTACAAAATTAAATCCAACAATCTGGATCAAGAAATACCATCAATAAATTATCAAGTATACATGAAATATGATATAAACATTGACATTACTGAAACTGTGCTGACTCGTTCAAATTATTGCTAGTGTAACAAAATCAAAACGGGTTTAGTAATAAGTGCAATCAATTTTTCACACTGAATTATTTCTTTCTATAGGAAATTACCTATATTATATTGAAAAACTGAGTAGGAACATACAAACCTGGGGGCGAAATAGTTACAGAATAAAAAGAAGAAGGATAGACGACAGATCAGTGAAAACTTTAGTGACATCACAAAAAAGAACGTTGGCCATGACAGTCGGAACCATCAAGACGTTACATGATGCAAAAGGTAATATATTTTGAAGGAAAGCTATGTAACTAAGGGCCTACGTAATATCTTAGTGTCAGTCTTATTAAGAAAGCATACTGCACTGTTTGTTTTATGAATATACCGATTCCTGCAAATATTTATATCTCCATACACTTTATTTCCAAGCATTAATATATATATGTATATATCGACGTATAAACAGCTTTAGAGTTATGTGGCATGTTTATGCACTTACAAAAAGAGTTATGTCTCTTGATATTTAACACAAATATGATCTATAACGATCATTGTCGAGAATATGAGTGACACAGTTTTAAGAAAAGTTTATGGGAATATCAACCTGAGCTGCAATTAAATTGATCCAAATCTTTGCCTGTTTAATTCAAATTACAATAAACATTCTCAAAATTAAATCATTAAATTAAGTTTTTTCATTCATTTCGAATCGAAGCGGACGTAATTAATTTTTCCGTATTGTGTTAAATCCGTACACCCCGTGTGAAATGCATGCATCCCGTTACAATTTTATACGCCCCGTGTAAAATTAAGCGAATGAAGTGATAATGTAACAAACCAAACAGATTCCGAACAGTTTAACAAATGAAAATTATGCAGATTATTTCATTTTTCATTCATATATTTTACTAATTTTTACATAATTATAAATATGATTGAATTTAAAATATTTTAAAATTTGAAACTTCTATTTTCACCATAAACTCCTGGATGGAAAAATATATTTCGGAATTTCACGACTGAGCAATTGTAGGTATCGAAAACACAAGTACAGTTTCTCCATTTTACTTCGATCAATATACGATGGAAAGTCAGAAGGATTATAGACAGCGTATTCAGCCAAGCGTAACACACATTTTCTTTACTTATTTAGACAACACAACATTCCGCCATTTTAAAGATACCAAGTTTATTTGTCACGACATATTTGTCTCAAAAGCATTTAAAGTTGGTGACCATCAAGCAATGATGGAAAATCAAAATGTTGAGTTTAGGGCAGCAATAAAGTTCCTCACAATAGAGGAGTCAAATGCCAATGAAAATCACCGGCGCATGGCCGAGGTGTACGGTGACAGTGGGTCTGCCTATTCCACAGTGGCAAAATGGTCAGCTGAATTTAAACGTGGGACCACCTCACTGAAGTATGACCCAAGGTGATGCCATCACAAAGGAAATTTTCACGTCTGTGGAGACCCTCATCATGAACGATCGTCGAATTAGGATTGATGAAATAGATAGGGAGTGTGACATTTTACATGGAAGTGTATACACGGTTATCCACGAGCATCTTGGGATGTCAAAAGTATCCACAAGATGGGTCCTCAGATACCTAAATGTGCAGGATCGCTTCCAAAGACTCTAGTCAAGTCGGGGGCGTCTTGGTATTTATAATGATAACCCGGAGAAGTTCCATTTACGTTAAGTAACTTGTGATGAAACATGGATTCATCATTAAGACCCAGAAACCAAAAAAGAGTCCATGCAATGGAAGCACCCTGGCTCACCCAACTAAAACCCAACCGTCAGCTGGCAAAGTCATGGCCACTGTGTTTTGGGATTCTAAGCGTATACTGTTAACCAATTATAAACCTTCTACAATCTCTATATCTGGGGCTTACTATGCTGATCTAATGAAGCAGCTGAAAGCTGCTATTAAATGAAAAACTGAGGGGAAAGTTGAGCTGAGGGGTATTGCTTCTTCAAGACAATGCTCTTGTGAACAAAACAAGGATTGCACAAGCAGCGATTCGTGAATGCAAGTTCGAACAACTAAATCACCCACCCTTCAGTCCCGATTTGGCACCTAGTGATTATTTCCTATTTAGACATTTGAAATCCCATTTACGGAGAATCAGATTTACTAATGATGATAGGCTTAAGGCTGCCACAGAGGCATGATTTTAGGACCAAACCGAAGACTTTTATATTAACGGTATTTACAGCCTGAAAGAAAAGTGGGCTAAGTGCATCGGGGTAAATGGGGACTATATTGAAATATAATAAAATGTATGGTTTGTTGCGGCAATATATACCCCGTTCTAAAAACTTTTGACCTCCTCTCGTAGATTGTTTTCATAAAACGATAAACATTTTTTTCTATTTCGGCCTTACAACGCATAGTAAATAGGTGTAACAATGAACTTTTGGGGCTCTTTGGTTCGGGTACAAAATGTTAACCATTTCATGATTGGCTGTTGTTTTAATAATCAACGGCATCATTGTACTAAATAGGCAAGTTGTAATAAAAATAAAGATTCGTTCCTGTTTTTCTATGCCATTTCTCTTTAACTGTTACGCAATAATATAATTTTGATGTTATTTTTTGGCCAATTTTATAAGTAATCCATTACAATTTTTTTATTCACGTTGATGTTTGTTTGCTTTTAATTTGAGGAGAGTGATCGTTTTCTCATTTAATTCCGCCATAAATATAAACAAGAAACAGTACAATTATATACTCCCCACGTCGCATAAAGTTGTCAGTTTGTACTGCCATCATTTTAACTTGCGTCTATGCATGAATTTATCTTATGAATATGTAAAAATAGAAACATCACATTATTGGGATTTTTATTCCAGTCTTTTGAATTATTTAAACGTTAAAGTGATATAACCCTATCCCTTACTGGCATTTATCATTGGTTGTATATTTTTTATATTACTGTCGCACCATGTAATTAAGTTTACATCTTGAAAACAATTTCATAATTTTGGTCCAAGCGCTACTTGCGAAACGACTGTCTAGTGTTGTAAAATTAAACTGGTATAATATGTTATTACAACAGTTATTTTACTGTTGAGAAAAAAACAAGGATATTGTAATATTAAGAAATCGTCTAGGGCGGTATTTTCATTGTAAATTTCCTTCGGAGTCTTGCATAATTGAATTGTGTATATTTAAGCCATTTTATATTCTCTCTTCAATTAATTGTTTCAGAGATTTGCCTAAATAATGTTACAGATTGTTTTGGTGTAGAAGGTGGTTGTAAGCATCTGGAATCTAATATGATATGCGACCGAACAAAAGATTGCTATGGTGGATTTGACGAGTTCTATTGTTGCTACAATAAAGCATATTGTGGAATCAGTGGTATTCACGTCAGTTGTTGGGAGCAAGTTCACCGTCAACAGCATTCTATTGATCTATATAAGGACGCCTTTGACTGGAAAACTCATCCATTTTCAAAACTCGTAAAAGACGAATCAATTGCATTTTCAATTTGTCATGTTGTAGGTGAATATATGGATAAAATGGAAAAGGGGGCAATTTGAAATAAATGATTTGTCAGAGTCCCATATTTTACGACAGTTCAGTGGAAAAACAAGTGTATTTAGACACGTTAACTTTACAAAATACTTAACGTTAAATGGTACATATTTAACATCACTGGAAACGGAATCTTTCATTAGCTTTAGTATGCTAACAAGCCTATTAATTACAAACACGCCACTGACAAATATTGGAGAAAAAGCATTTGCAGGACTCAGCAACTTGGTTAATCTTACCATTACAGAGAACAAAGCTTTGACAAGGATTTCCAGTAAAGCAATGTCTGAACTTGCCTCTTTAGAAAATCTTGATATAAGTAATAACGCTATAACTGAACTTAAAGCTGGTACATTCAACGGTTTGACATCTTTAAAATCCATAGATTTACGGGGAAATGATTTGATTATCAGGTCTAATTACTTTCACGAAAACAAGGCATTGGAACATATATATACAGATACCTACATTGTGTGTTGTATGAAACCTGAATTATTAACTACAGACAACTGTCATGCTTCAAAAGACGCTGTCTCAAGTTGTAATGACTTAATTGAAGATGATGTTCTAAGGGTTTTTCTGTGGATAATCGGGATAACAGCAGCATTAGGCAATATAATGGTCGTAGTGAATCGATTTACAGGAGGCGCAAAATCAACAAATGAAACTTTCATTACGTTTGTGACCAATCTTAGTGTATCTGATGCAATGATGGGGTTTTATATGCTAATTATCGCTACTCATGACGCAAAGTTCAAAGGTCAATATGCTTGGAATGAATATGACTGGAAAAACAGCTTTCTGTGTGAACTGTCTGGAACAATTTCTTTTGTTTCAAGTGAGTCTTCTGTCTCTTATATTATTTATTACAATAGACAGGATTCTTGCTGTGAAGTATCCAATCGGAGGTCCAAGAATCACGACAAAACAGGCACATTTGATGTCACTTTTGGCATGGGTCATTGCTTCTGCATCGGCCATTATCCCGGGTCAACTTTATCAAACTTTTTACTCGTATTCAGGAGTTTGTATAGCACTTCCGCTGACTGTCGGTTACTTTGAAGGAACATTTTACAGTGTTGCTGTTTTCCTAGGATTTAACTTTGTAATATTTTTAGTGATTGCTTTCGGACAGCTTGTCATCTTCAGGGAAATCCAGTTGTCATCAAGACGTGTAAGAAATAGTCTTACATCTAGAGATCGGGATGCTGCGACGATGCTCCTAATGGTAGTTATAACGGATTGTTTTTGTTGGTTGCCTATTGGTGTACTTGGTAAGTTAGCTAACGTTATTCGAACAAATCTAAAGTCTATAAGCTTATGTCTTTAAAAAACGTATGTCTTGTAAAACTTGCTATTATAGAAATATTCTCATATACCAATAGGTCAGTTTAGGCAAAATGTCAGCGTCGTTCCCGAATGCTTCATCAAGACCAATAAGATCAACAACACCAATCTAACTAGATCGATATTTTGGCATGTCTGATAAGCATATATTTCAGAACATTGTTTTCGGTTATTTTGTCAAGCACGTATCAGATTTCAGATAAAAATATACCGAAGATACAATCAACAAAATGCTAGAATTTTTGTAAAAGTAAAAAGTAAAAACTTTGGAACTGATGAGTTAGTTTAGACACGTGAATTTCCAATAGGGAAGTGAGGCCGGTGCTCTGGAAGGGTTAGCACTTCCCGTTAAGCTTTCTACACCCGACACGTATGTAATCAAAACGTTTGAAAGGAACATGGAACCTTAGGACATCAAATATATCCGGGGCAATCCTCGACACAGAGACATCAAACATCAAACAACACTGACAACAATACTGTGATGATGGCCATAAACTTTCGAGGACCTTGTTAAGCCTAGTCTTGCAATATCCCTGTGTCAACAATTAATTTGCAGAGCAGCCTGATTCGTTATACAAAGTATTCGTAGTAGGAACAAACTCTACAAAGCGTATAAATTGGGAAACAAATACACCATAAGCAAGAAAAGAAGTATATTAATTTATAAAAAGAAAAGTTGACATTAGAAAAAATGAAGTCATCACGCTTGTCATATAGTTTGAAATGTAGCCTTTCATGGGCGTCATAAATGAGGCATAAGTGTGAATATTAAGTAGAACTGACGAAATCAGTCGTATCTTTTATTTTAAACTCACTACGATATATCACATTTACAAATTTAGGATAAATTCTTTATAAATTAATACGCAATGTAGTTTGTTCCCAGTACGGAAACTTTTACAAAGCAGCAAGCTGCTTACAAAATTAGTTGTTGGTCAAGATATATATGTAACCTATGCCTATCATGATCCCTAATTTTTACGGCCGTCATCACAATATTGTTGATAAGTATGATGTCTTGATATCCAGAACTACCCAAGATATATAATGTTCTATATTTCATGTTTCTTTTATTCTAAATTTCGATTTGCATGTGGTTTTCATAGATAAGTAAACGGGATTATATTTTGTTTTTTCGCATTATTTTGTTCTTTTTCAAATCGTTATTATATAACAGATATATGTTTATATGAATTTAATATCCTGTTGCCAGAGGAATTTTTGTTTTAATTCAATTCGAAAGGCGATATTTTTTTATTTGTATTTTTTTCTATTATAGTAATCATGGCGCTCTGTGGCATAAATACTCCAAATGTTATTTATGCGTGGATTATAGTTTTGTAATGCCTATCAATTCTGCAATCAACCCTTTTCTGTACACGCTCGGACCAGAAATAAAGAAATGGGTAAGATATTTCTATTCAGGTAATGCTGACATTAAATATCGAAATATGAAGTCAGTACTTATTTGAAGAAGACAAATATGGAATGTCTTGAATAACGTTTTTATGTGTCAGTTCAAGTGCATAAAAGAACTGTTTGGCTGCGGATGTTTTTTTTAATTCTTTTAAATGGAACATACCAACATCCATGTTGTATTCTTTGTCGACATTTTTCAAAATGTGAAATTATCAGATAACATTGTTTATTGACACGTTCTAAGATCGGTCATTGAACTTCCATCAGGTGTCATAATTTAACGTAAATCAACTACATTGTGGGTCATTTACCAACGAGTTTTTCTAAAGGTAGGGATGTTTAAAACGATCATTGTAAATCCAATAACGATCACAATGGAGATTACGCATAGTTCAATCGGAGAACAGTCGAGAGCGTCAAATCCTATCCTTCTCATCCAACCTTAATTAATTCGAACACTTTTTTATTCCTAAGGTATGCTATAGAAACTGTATTACTTTTAGAAAAAAATAATGTGTTTGTCAATAACCAGATTCATTGGTAAGTGATGTTGAATTCATACACATGAAAAACGCTGTTGGTTTTCAGATTAATTAATGAATATCACCACTAAAATATGGGTCAGTCGTAAAATACCGTTGTTGAATCAAATTGGGTTTTTTTGGCAAATTTTAATTTTTTGTTAATATAATTCATTGCAAAATGTCGAAATAATTTAACTAGGTTTGTCAGTTTTGGAGGTTAAATAGTAAAATTATTATTCTTATTATTAGTAGGCTGCTTGCAAATAAATTGTTGACTCAGAGATATTGCAAGCCTAGGCTTATCAAAGCCCTCAAAGTTTGATGTATCTGTGTCCAGGATTGCCCTGGATAAATTTGACGTCTCATAATTCCATGTTCCTTTTACACAATTTTGATTACACACGTGGCAGGTGTAGCTAGCTAAACAGGAGATGCTTACTCTTCCGGAGCACTCGGCCTCACTTCCCTGGTGGAAATCACGTGTCTAACCTAACTTGTCAGTTCCAAAGTTTTTACTTTGCTTCTCGATTATGATTCGGACATGAATTAGTATGTTTGTTTTTGATTATTGCAAGTTTAATTCAAGTTTAATTCTGAAACCATTGGTGAATGAAGACATTGCGTTTAAACAGGCAATGAGAACGGTTGAATTTCAATTATTAATATTGTTAAACAAAATGAGCTATTCTAAACCATATACATTTGCAAGTAAATTGGAACTTAAATACAACTTGTATTAAGGTAACATGTGAACAGAACCTTACAACTCATTTTTTTTAAAAGCAAGATATATGTTTTTCCTTTCTATTCTTATTACTATGTCAATCTGCACGTGCCCGGGGAAATTTACTTACCAGCTAGCATTGTATAAGAATAAGTGACAAACACTATCATTTATTATTTTCTTTTATTTGAAGGTGAATCGAAAGTCATTAAGATTAAGACAAAATGCAAATTCAAGAAAAGAAAAAGCTAAGTATATACAGAAGAAACGCGAAAAAGGAACAATGGAAACGTCTGTGTAATGTTCAAACAGGAAGATAAAAATGAACATTTTATAAAATAATGTTTATGATTAACATTGAGCGAAAAGGAAATCGTTCATAAGGCTTTTATTATTGTCACTTAAAAGTAAAACATTATGTGTTATTTTGTGTCTAACAGTAGACAGATGCAAGAAATGAAAGAAAATTTATTATTTTAGATGATGTTAATATTAACCTAGATGTGACACGTGAATATATGTATATACAAATTACTTACGACAAAAGTTTTTTTTGTTTTATCATTTTCTAGTCTCTCAATAGATGGTAGTTCAAAGTACCTCAAATGACGTTTTAAGTGTATTGCAAATTCAGCAAGGTACTCGAATTTTTATTAAAGGATAATAGATCCACGTTAGCAGTAGCTTCTTTCTTTTAATAAATAACTGGAACAATAGCTGGAGAGAGTCAGCTTGCGCAAGGAGTAGTAATACAGCTACGAAAAAAGGACGAGACCTGATACGAAGGGTTGTACATACACACTGTGTATATGATATTTTTATCTAACATTCCCAATTAGGTTATTTAAGATAATACAAAAGTAATACTTTATGTGAAAAAATACATTTTACCACAGGCAACCACTCTAAACTATGTTATGAAATGTTCTGTAGTACTGACGACATTGTTTCTATTTGACAAATCGGAGATTCCCCAATGACATCATAATGAGAAGTGCATGTACATGTGTACTTTACCGCTAATGTATCACCACAGTGTATCATTCTGTATCATGCGTGTTCGATAAAACTTGTATTTCGTCAAATCAGACAAAAAACTAGTCTAATGTTAGATAAATATATATATATATATATCACTGCGTTAGTGCACTTTTTGTACATGTACGATTATTCTAAATAATTTTTTGTGTTTTAAATATTTAATGATAGTGTGTGTGTGTGTGTGTGTATTTCATGTATAAGAAAAGTAATTTATTTGTAATTTATTTGTTTAACTATTAACCACTTTTTTGTACTGTAAGATAGTTGATTGTTCCTTTATTTTGGTTCGTTAAAATATAAATTTAGGCCCCTTTAATTTTTTTAAATTTTAACATCTTAAACATATTTAATTATCATAGGGTTAAAACTAAATTTTTAGCTTGGATACAGAGAAAAACATTTTCTGGCAAACGTTTAACCATAGACATAAATAAATGTTTAAAACTCTTTCACGTTACTTCGTATGGATTTTTCTGTTAATTTGGATAAATTTTACAAGATAAGTTTTGAACGATAAATTAATGATATAAAGACCATACTTGCTTTTTTGAAAACCAGAAACTTAATCCTTATAGGTAAAATTACAATTGTCAAAACGCTAATAACTTCGAAGCTTACGTATTACTTATTAATAACTTGATTAAAACATCGAGCATTTTTTAAATCATTCAATGTTATTTCTGGAAAATGGAAGAATAAAATGATAAATATTCATGCTGTTATAAACGCTCTTAAATTAACTTCGATAAGACGTTTTATTAGTCAAAATTCTAAATATGTTATGCTATGTTCTATAATATATAATCTGTTTTTAAAATTGTCTCTATTTTTGGTGCCAGTTACTTGAAACAAAAACGAACAAATATCACAAACAGAGTTTAAAAAATGTCATAGAGTCCAAAATAAACTGATGTTGATCATTGGATCACTGCAAAAATTGGAACAACAACATAACAAATAAAGAGACAATGAGATTCAAATACTGGATTAAACAAGAAGTCTTATTTGTTTCCGATCTACTGAATGAAAACTCACAATTTTCTTATTATAATTTTACATTTGCCGTCTCATAGTTCCATGTTCCTTTCACACAATTTTGATTACACACGTGGCGGGTGTAGCTAGCTAAACAGGAGGTGCTTACCCTTCCGGAGCACACGGCCTCACTCCCCTGGAGGAAGTTCACGTGTCTAACCTAACTAGTCAGTTCCAAAGTTTTTACTTTGCTTCTGAATTGTAATTCAGACATGGATTAGTATGTTTGTGTTTGATTTACAACGAAATATATAATAAGATCAAACGTTTTTTAATATAATGCCTTAATGAAAGTAATTAAATGCGCAATTCAAGAAATGAAAATAAATATCACAGAAAAAAACAGTGCGTTTAGCACTAATATCAGTCTATTTCACTATAATTCTGAAGTCTAAAAAGAAAGCAAGGGACATAAATAACTGTCTTGTAAAACAAAGTGAAAAAGTGAGATAAAATCGAAATCAGAATTTAATATTTCGGACAGAGTCTGGAAAATATTTGTTTTACAAATTCGAAAGTTATATTTTGATATTACAAATAAAATTGCGATTTTTTTTTGGTATTTTAAAACTTACAGAAAAATTTAAACCTTTCAACTTTTTTACGTTGATTACAAGAAGCTGTATTTACTTATGCAGAATACAAAGGGAAAACGTTGAATTAAATTGGTTGATAAACTACCTAATTGAAAGCATTGAAATAGAACATAATTATGTAAAAAATCAGGAAAAATCCTATTTTATAATCAACACTTAAATAAGTTACTAATAATTCTACGAGACGTGTGTGTGTGTGTGTGTGTGTGTGTGTGTGTGTGTGTGTGTGAGAGAGAGAGAGAATGGCTGAATTTTAAAATACTAATCTGGATTTGCTTTGTATCTTTATAAAAAAGCATTTTATTTAAAACAATTATACGATTGAACCAATTTTGAAATTGTGTTGATGATGTCATTATATCAAAGTGTATTATGACAAAGTCATTTATAATCCTATTGGCAATACAAAGTATTCGAACCAACACAAGTTATTTTACTTATTACGCCAAAAGCCTATGAATACTAGAAATGGGCATCCTTTTGTGTGTGTTTTTTTGTCTCGACAAAATGAATAAATTGGACTGCTTAGTAAAGCATGATATAAAGCCTCGCATTTTTATGAGTACAGTCCGTCATTAACAAAACCCACATTTAGGCACGGTACATTCTGAGTATGTAGGTCATCTAGGATGTTCCTCTTTTACACTTAGAGACGGTTCTTAACTAAAATTGCTATATTATCCGTTGGTTTCTTATAAAATTACCAAGATTTGTGTGTTTAAAAACAAAAATACTAACAAGGAAAAATACAAGAAAATTTTTGGTCATTGCATTTATTTCTGTATATAGAGCCAAAATCCTCAAATTTACAAATATTGTCAGTTGGTTAAGAAGTAAAACACCGGTTTTGGACCTCGTGTTCTAAATCATTGTTATTCGCGCCTGAACCACGCCTGTATAAGTTTGTCCATTTAAATTAAAGTGGCTCTATTCCTTTTAACAAATTTAAAATACTTAACAACTTTCAACACACTTCATGTCATCTGGAATTGGTATTTTTTTTCTCCATGATTTTGTCAAAACTAATGTCAATAACAAGGGTGATAAACTAAATTTTCATTTTCATTATTGTTGATCTAAGTTGAACCCTTAATTATATGCATATAGGGTCACCAGGGCAACAAACTACGAAAGAGAATAACGGAAAAAGAAAACATTAAGCCAAAAACACTTTTTGATGCGCTTTTTATTTCAAAAGCATAAAATGAATGTTTGGTTTAAAAATTTAAAAGTTGAGGAGGTTATTTAAGAAAATGCTGTCTCTAAACATTAAAGACAAACAATAGTTTTAACTTATAAGTCTGAAAGTAAACAAATACATAACAAACTTTCTTATGGTAATAGATATAAATATATTAAGGCTAAATAACCTACTGATATTGTGGGAAGCTTTATCTTCAGGATAAAAATTTACATTTTATATCTAAATATGTTGTTGATAAACAATTAACACCTGTGACCAATACACATTTGGACCCAATGCTCAATACACCATGGTACTTACAGGGCTCACATAGTGACACATTTTGATAGTATCATCATATCCAAATGTAACAGTTATCATTGAGATTCGATTAAGTTTTATATAGATATAATGATATTAAAAATTGTAATACTAACCCTTTGTTGATAAATGTTTTTGGTCTTATAGCATAAAGAACGGTTTATGAAGACCGTATTACCAACAACATAGTATACAGTAATAAGTAAGATAAACATATTTTGTGAGTCGTGACGCCGGAATTAGTAACGGTATTGCAAAGAGAAATCTAGCTTAAGTGAAAATACGTCTGTGTTTGATATTATGTAGTAAAAGGAAATCAAAAGGGTGCTTCCTTGACTTCTTGTAACAGAATACCTATTGACGATGACACTGATGGTCATATGTCAACGTTTTGTATCACTAATTATGACAGCCATTAATTACTAATTGGTCGATAGGACTTTTTTGGTTCGCATATGCAAAACGATGATGTTTTAGCTATATATATTAAGAATCGACTCAAACTACTAAGTAAATTTGAATCAAATTGAGTGTAAAAGGACCTTAATTTGCGAAATCATTGAATTAAAAATCATTTTACCCTGTATTCAAACTGTTTATACTTTATAAATAATGATAATATATATAATTTTATTTATAAGACAACAATGTAAATATAGTCAGTCAAGTCATCATATATACAAAGTTTTGTAATATAATTATGTGACATCACACTAGCAGAACACTTCCTTCAAAAGGTGTTGTATCAGCAATCTCTTTCTCGTACAGTCAGATTAGAGATTCAATTTTCAGTAGGAAATACTTTACCAAAAATATATCTGGACTGATTGATCGAACGAATGATGTCCTGGTCAAATATTTCACTGATATAAAGATATTATCATCTAAAGACATTTGAATCTTTTCAAACCTTTAACGTGCAACGCCTGCCGGACACAAAATATCGGTTTTTAATGTCTCCTCCGAATGACTCATCAACTTTTATTTCTGCATGTCGAGCGCATGGCGAAAGTACAAGAATCCCACACACAAAAAGAGTTCTATACAAATGGTTAACCTTGGTGTTAAATATGAATTGAGGCATAGTGGATAATGGTACGTGGGCGTTAATATAAGTAAAAAGTGTTCAATATTTAGATATCGTATTTAAACTTTTTGTGTATATTATTCTTTGTATCATATTTTATATCTAATAAACAATTTTTCTTAATAGAATATGGGTATTTTTATGTTATTCTTAGTAACATTGTGTTAACGACTTAACGAACTATGTTTTACACAATAATACCCAGATTGATAAGTACTGGTGGGCAATAATAAAACACGAATGTTTAACTTCTTTGGTGGAAGTTCACGTGTTAAATCAAACTTGCCAGTTTTGTCTTTGGAATGTGGTTTGGTAATGGATTGGTATTTTATTGTTTGTGGTTGTTGTTTGGAGATAGATTAGTATCTTTGATTTGTAGATTGTGATTTCGACATGTATTCGTATGTTTTGGATTTGGGATTGTGGTTTGGACATGGACTGGTATGTTTATGTTTTGCAGATAATTGTTTGGACATCAAATCGTATGTTTAGATTTGGGATTATGGTTTTCAAATCGATTGGTATGTTTATGTTTGAGATTGTATTTTGGACATGGTTTGGTCGTGGAATGACATGTTTGTGTTTGGGATGTGGATTGAAAATGGATTGGTATGTTTGTTTTTTTAGGGGATTGTTGTTTAGACAAGGATTGATATGTTTGCATTTTGGGTTGTGGTTTGGGTAGAAATTGATTTATTTGTAGTTGGATTGTTGTTTGGACAAGGATTGATATGTTTGCATTTGGGTTATGGTTTGGGTAGAAATTGATTTATTTGTAGTTGGACTGTTGTTTGGACATGGATTGATATGTTTGCAATTGGGTTGTGGTTTGGATAGAAATTGATTTATTTGTAGTTGGACTGTTGTTTGGACATGGATTGATATGTTTGCAATTGGGTTGTGGTTTGGGTACAAATTGATTTATTTGTAGTTGGACTGTTGTTTGGACATGGATTGGGATAATGGTTTTGGATTACTTCTTTATCAGTTTATAAAATTGTTGATCTCATTTATCACCTTGCATATAACCTCTGATGACCGTGACCTATATGATTATCATTTATTAGCTGATTATGTCGTCCTTCATTGATGTGATTGTTTAAAGAATCAACTCGGTTTTTAATTGATATGTTTGTTTCTAGGATAGTAATTTGGACATCGAATGGTATTTTTGAGGGGATTGCGGTTCGGATATGGATTAGTATGCTTTTAATTGTGGTTGAGACATGGATTAGCATGTTTGTTTTATATTAACTGCTTTATCAGTTAACAAAAATATTCAGCTCACTCATGACCTTGCATATAACCTCTGACCGATGACCGTTATCAGCTGATTATATCGTCTTTCAGTTGATAAATGTGATTATTTAAAGAAACAACTCGTTAAAGAAAGTATTGTGAAACAAAAGATTAAGCACTAGACTGAAGGTATTTATTGATAAATAAACAAAATACTTTGAAACTTGTAAAACTGAACATGTACCTTGTACATGTGTCGGCTTATATTCTCTTAAGATTTAAAGTGACTGAAAACCTAACAACATATGCTGAATGAGATTATTCACATGAATTAAAAAGTGTTTATTGTAGAAAAAGAATAAGTGGATTTTATAATGGAAGTACTCATATGAGAATTTGATTGAATTAATTCGTGGTTTTTTCGCCATCACAAATCTTACGGGAAATAAATGTTGTTGTTGTCAAATGTTGCTTAACGTGGCATCTGTATTTGTTAGCTATCCGCGACGAGAATTACGTCATAAATATCTATGAATAATCCATGAACAAGTCCGTGTGTATGTTAAGTGTGTGTTTTATTTCTACCTTGTACAAACGCGCATTCAGGGAGACTTTAAGGTGCTAGACTACTAAGAGAGTGCGTCACAGACAAGAGTACTACTCCCGACGTCACATTATACTGACATCGGATGAACCAGCAAAGACCAACGGCAAGGGAAATTCACTTTCATACATTTGGTCTGAGCGGGACTCGAACTCATAGTGGTGGGAGACCCTGAATTTGCAGACTGACGTCTCATCAATTCGGTCACTTAAAATGAAAGTGATCTACAATATTGTTTTTGTATCATGCTAAAATTTTACTATTTTGGATGGGGCGCATTAACGGTGTGTTTTATCATACTCAAAGTATTTCGTTTCTATCGAAGCAGTCAGTCAGATAAAAGAAGAGTAACATGACTAAACACAGATCTTCGGAAACTGAATTGAAAAAACCTGTCTCAAACTAGGGTCTTTTGAAATGATAGACTTTTATGTTTGTGTCACAAATGTGTAGTGTTCGTCGTCTACAAAACCATTGCCGGTACGTGTCACTTATAATCATCATCTCTGCATCCAGTCAAGATTTCACATCGATTTATGATACAATTTTAAAGAGCAATATGAACAATTTAAATATAAATTACTCACAAGTTGATAATTGGTCGAATTAAAGTTAAGAGATATATGTTTTGTATTTGAAGAGTTCCGACCGTAAAACGTGGATTTTACTGTCGAGGTCTACCTGGCGACGCTTGCGGAGCCAGGTAACCGATATTTGCGACAGTAAAATCCACGTTTTACGGTCGGAATTCTTCATATACAAGACAGTTATCTCCATTCTAATGCAAATAAATCGATTTCATATTGAAGGAAATCCCCACTGAGTATTTTTAGTGCAAGACGCATCAATACTGGGATAAAATGAGGGACAAGGCTGGGGAGGAAAATGGGTAAGTCCTTTATTAAATGTTTCTCGTCCAATATAGGGTTGAATCTGCAATGTACTTTTACTCTGGAGGCTTTTACCACTTAAAATATCAGAGTATGAACGCTTCTGTTTGTCAGAAGAATCGGCATTATAAGAATCTAGACTTGCCTCGCATTTATGGCCAGTAATTTTCGTTATTTCACGGTTTGGGGCACCAGCATGTGCAAGAATTTTCACTGTACTTGCCCTTACAGAATGGTTTGTGTACACCCTACTCAACTTTGCAGCTTTGGATATTTCTTTCATGAATCCAGTGATAGTTTTTTCTCCAACTGGTCTGCTTGTGTACCAGATGTGTCAGTTTCTTTAACTATAGGGCGGGGTTACTGGAAGAGAAAGTTTTATCCAGGATTTCTCTTTTGTATGTACTTCTTAAATGCCAATACAGGGCAATCTTTTTCACCTAAGCCTTATCACTGAGATCACCCTGGTGATTTTTAGTTGTTTCACTAGAAATCATTTCCACGTACTCAATGCCAAAATCATCAGTTTTAGTCTGAAATGTAGTATGAGTGAAACTCCTCAGGTTTTTCCTACTCCTTCTACCCAAGTGTAAAACAAGGGAAAACCAGACCTTATACTGTAAAGATTTGGCAGAATCAATTGACAAAATTTCAGAACTTCTCAGTTTTTCCATGTCACCTTCAGTTATAGGGGGATAATGTGTAGTTTTGTCTAAACCTTCTGCTTGGATTTTTTTTCAACATAGAACTAAACATTTGATTAGACAGGTGAAAGTCAGAATCAGTCAATATATTAAATTTCTTGTTGTGAGGTGGCAATGAAAGGTGTCTTTTAATGGCCGCACGGATTCCAACATGCTTTTTGCATACAATTTCCCATCTGCATTGCGCACTTCAGAATAAAATTGCTTCAAGGTTTTGTCCAGTACAGGCACAGGTAGGTCTTTAAATTTGGTAGACATCTTTCTGGCAGTCAACCATTCTATAAAAAAATGGAGTGATTTTGATTAAACAGTTTTCATATATTCAAGTTTATTAAATAAATTTTATAAACATGATGATGATTATACTAGTATGAAAATTTTAAAAATTGAAATTGAATAAAATCAGAAATCATTATTATTATTATTAAATATGTTTATTTCAAGAGAGAAATTCATTGATTTATTTACTTGGTACAAGGTCAATAAGCAGAGGACCGTAACTCCCAAAATATGTGTGGCCACTATTTTTTGTTCTGTTTTTTTAACATATTTTATTAGTAATTATTACTGTTATAACTTGTTATCAAAATAGTAGGGCATCATCTCCAGGGGTGAAGCTTAAATATTTTGAGTTAGGGGTTCAGCTTACTTCAGAAAATAAGACAATAAGTTGTAGTAGTAACAAATAGCTAAAATGTGTAAACATTAAGGTGTCTAGACTGATTTTTATTAGCCAGTATGAGCTACGGGGCTCCTGCTAATCTCCATCCAGGATCCCTTTGCCTATATAGAATGTGAGGAAATGTGTGAATTAGAG
Source organism: Anadara kagoshimensis (assembly GCA_021292105.1). Lineage (NCBI taxonomy): Eukaryota > Metazoa > Mollusca > Bivalvia > Arcoida > Arcidae > Anadara > Anadara kagoshimensis. The sequence goes on from CM037870.1 coordinate 70,937,529, forward strand.
TTATCTCCCTTTGATTGTTTATGTCCCTCGAGGACCCATGGTTAGGTTATTATTATTATTAGAATTATTATCATTATTCCACATTATGCAATTTATAGCACATAGTTCTCAGAAAATAATAGAATAATTAGTATTCAGTTCATCTCTCTTTCTTTTCCCTCTCTCTCTTTCTTTGTCTGTCTGTCTCTCTCTCTCTCTCCAAATTACACGAAATAATCTTCACCGTACTCTCTCTCTCTCTCTTCTCTCTCTCTCTCTCATTCCGTCGTCTGCTAAGCTATCAGGGCCGGGGTATCGATGTATGCAGTTTTGTATATAATTGTATATAATATATATATATTCGATAATATTATAAAGAGAAACAAAATTAGAATTACCTAAAACATCCGCAACACTCGTTTCAGTGGAGTCAGTCAATGACCCGACATCTGCTTCTAAAATAAAATTTGGCAATTCCGATTTATCAAAATTCTCCGTCATCTTGTTTGTAAACAAACGCACATGTACCGGCGCGTAGGAATACATTGCGTAATCGTAACCTAGATAGCGCGCGACATCTTAACTCCGACCGTAAAACGTAGATTTTACTGCGGTCGGTGTCCAATCAAAATTGTGTTTACAAAAAGTTTGCATTAGAATACATCTTTAATGGTTAAGGTAATGTGTTTTATTGCTGTTCTCTTCGGTGATTCTTGAATACGGATAGTTTGATGCAGAGCAAAATGGCAATATCAATACTGTATAAAAAAGTACACTTCAATCGTCAAATTTTCGCAGGCAGTTTAATTATGCCCCATGTATTTGTGTTGTTTTATTTTCACGAATATACCTGTAGTCGAGTGCTTAATCTTAAGTGCTGAAGGGGGATATATAGCTTTTGTTAACTGATAAAGTAATAAATCAAAAACAAAGATAACAATTTATGCCCAAACCGCAATTAAAACATCCAAAACAAAACAAACATACCAATCTATATCAAAACCCCAATCCCAAAAACAAACATACCATTCCATGTCTAAACTACTATCCAAAAAAGCAAAGATACCAATCTATATCCAAAGATTCACATAAACGAACATACCATTCCATGTCCAAACCATTATCCAAAAAATAAAGATACCAATCCATGTCCAAACAACAATCATAAACACAAACATTCCAATCCATGTCCAAACAACAATCATAAACACAAATTAAACATATCAATCAATGTCCAAACAACAATTCCAAACACAAACATACTTATTTATGTCAAAACCACAATCCAGAACACAAACGTACCAATCAATGTCCAAACAACAATTCCAAAAACAAACATATCAATCCATGTCCAAAGAACAATCCGAAACACAAACATACCGTTCCATGTCCAAAGAACAATCCCAAAAACAAACATACCAATACATGTCCAAATAGAATCCCAAACACAAACATATCTATCCATGTCCAAACCAGAATCCCAAACACAAACGTATCAATTCATGTCCAAACTACAATCCTAAACAGAAACATATTAATCCATTTCCAAACCACAATCCTAAACAGAAACATACCAATATATGTCGAAAGCAAAATCTAGAACACAAACATATCGATCCATATCCAAACAACAATCCCAAACACAAATATATGAAAATGCATGTATGTCGAAACAACAATCCTCACAACAAACATACCAAACTATGTCCAAAATACATTCTCAAACGTCAAACACAAACAAATCAATCCCTGACCAAACCACAATCCCAAATCTAAACATACGAATCAATGTTCAAACCACAATCTTCAAAACATAAATATTCTAATCCATGTCCAAACCACAATCCAAAATCCAAACACACTAATCCATGTTCAAATTACAATCTCAAAAAACAAAGATACTAATCCATCTCCAAATAACAATCCCAAACACAAACATACTAATCCATTACCAAACTACATTCCAAAGACAAAACTCGCAAGTTTGATTCAACATGTGAACTTCTACCAGAGACGCTAAGCATTCGTATTATATTATTGCACACGAGTACTTATCAATCTGGGTATTATTGTGTTAAACATATTTCGTTAAGTCGTTATCTTTATGGTTATATCGAATTCTATGACCGTCAATAAACAGATTAAAACAAATACAATTGGTTACTTTTTACAGGATTGGTCACTTTTTACAGGATTTTTAGTTAACATTAAAATTTAAGTACATAATATTTACGTGTAATAGTTCCGTTCAACTGCATGTTAATGTAAGTTCTACATTGATAATAAAAAAACAAACACACTGATCCATGTCCGAATCACAATCCAGAAGCAAAGTAAAAACTTTGGAACTGACAAGTCAGGTTAGACACGTGAACTTCTACCAGGAAAGTGAGGCCGGATGCTGAGTTATGAATAACAATTGACGGGTCACACCTTGAATATTGGTAAGCGGAAGATTTTTCACGAGTTTCCATCATTAATCCCATTAATTTTTTATAAATATATTTCCATAAAAATAAAATGTAGGGGATGATAAACTAGGAGTCTCTAATGTGTATATATAGGTAGATGGAGATCGCGATTCCAACCATTTAATTGCTATAACGCCATTGTTAACTTGCGAAAATAAAATGTTCTTCAGTATTCATCGCGTTTCAAGTGCATTGAAAAGTCAACAATTAGATAACCTAGTCATGCAATCTATGCGGTATTTTTAGAGAAAACAAATAACTTAATAATACACATATTTTTAAGAGAAATTGTTTTATTTAATTATATATCATTATAATTATATTAAATTAATATACACAAAAAAGTTAAAATGACATATCTAAATATTGAAATGCCCATACAACACTTTTACTTATAGTAACGTCCACATGATATTATCCTCTATGTCTTCTGTCATATTTGCCATTGTAACTCATTTTGAGTTTTCACTTTGTATGTAGGAGGTCATAGGTTCAAATCCAGACGAAACCTACCAAGACATGAAAATAGGTAATGACTTTTCTTTCGCCAAGAACTCGGTATTAATAAATAAAAGTCAAGGGACCTTAAGAAGATACCTGAAAACCGATTTTCCATGTCACGACAGGCGTTGCACGTTAAAAGACACTCCCTGCACATTTTCCAGAACGCATTGAAATTTCTGCCACTTTACCTATAGCAATTGATGTACAATATTGATATATTAAGATTAGTGACATATTTTGATGGGACGCCATTCATTCAATAAAACAATCAATGAATCAATCCATGGATATATTTGTAATTACTCCCTATTTAAAGTGAATTGCTAACCTTATTATACAAGGAGAAGACATTGTTGATATAGCTTTTTTTGAATATTCTGCTAATGACACATAATTACATTTGAAAATTTGTTTTAAATATGAATGGCTAGATAGTCAATATATGACTACATCTACTTTTTTGTGTGTCAGATAAAAGTTATTTATATTTTTAAATTCGATTTTCACAAACAGGGTACTTCTTATATTCGAGTTTACCAAGTACAAAAAAATAAAATGCTTTTTAAAATAAAGTACAAACAATATGATGAATATATTAAAATATATTAAATTTGGAATGATTATACCGTGTAATTAAGCTTTAAGCCGAATTCATATTTTATTGTATAAAGAATTGTATAGCAATCAATAAAACGGCATTATACAAATAATTAATAACAAATAGACTTTTCATCACTAGTAACTTCCTCATCAGTAGTGCTTGGAGCGTTTAAGATGGTAAAATGGGAAACATAGAAACAAAAAACGTATTCTTACTCAAAATGAAAGGAACAATCAACAATCTCACATTACAAACAGATTGTTAATAATTAAACAAGTAAATAACTTATAAACTAATATACATACAATGAACACACATACATTTAATATTAAAAGACAAAAAACCGTACATGTATATATAGTGCACCAACACATCCATATATTCCATATATATATATTGTCCAAAAATGATTTCAATGATCTATATATATATATATATATTGACTAAAGGCTTAAGGCCCATATCACAATAAAAACAATAAAATACAATCAATGACGGTATAATTGATAAGATGTGTAATAATACATGACATTTTAACACTAAATACAGATTTCTAAATTACAATATTTGTAGACCTTTCTCGTAATATATAATAATATATAATGCATAATATATACACATGCTTAATTCTTTTACATCAGTAATGTTTTTAAAGATAAATTTTATATATTTGTTTTTATAGGTCCGTCCAGAAAGTTTGGAGTGCCAAAAAAGATTCATAGCTAGGCACGGGTTTGTTTGCAATAACACACTTTAAAGTTACGTATATGTGACTTACCACTAGATTTAACCTCTAATTGGTGTAAATTTGATGCAATGAAATTGCAAAAGACACGGTTATCTCCCTTTTTGCATTTCAGACACAAAACTGACGTCATTTTGGAAAAATGATTTCAGACACTGAGAACAAAGCATATGTTCCAAAACATAAATACATTTATTTTCTACGTCAAATGATACTATATTAAAAAAAAGTAATCGTTAAATACACTCACAAAAAATCCAATTTTACTAATTTTCTAAATATTTTAGTATTTTCAATACAGAATAGATTGTGACTGATAAATGTGCATGTTTATCTGCGAAAGGGCTTGCATTTTAGTAATCACATGAAATTAAGTTATAATAGGCTTTTTCAGTATTTTCTATTTCTATATTTGAAATAATAAGATTCCCCATTAATCTTTTCATTTGTTTTATCACTCGCAATTCACCATAACTAAAGTTGAACTTTTTGTCAAAAATGCCATTTCAAAAACATTCGATGTAGTATATAAATATAAAAATTAACCAATCATCAACTACTTAGACCGTCAAAAGTGCTTTTTAACAAAGGTAACATAAAGGGAGCTCCAAACTTTCTGAACGGAACTGTATATATAATCCATTAATATTAAAACACTTTTAAAAAACCCTACATATGTACATAGTGAACCACCAACTCACAAATATATTACATATTATACCAGTGTGAATTTTCCAGCACTAAATTATCCAAAGGACCCAAATACATTTAACAAAATTAAGCTAAAAAATACTTTGCATAAGGGAGTTTACCTTAGTTTTTGAGAATTTTGATTCTAAATGAAAGTAGTATATTTATAGTGTATATTACTCATAAATATTATAAATACATTTAAAATACTCAATCTTTTACAAAATAATAACACAACACATACATGTATATATTATCAATAAAATAATATACGAATATCTACCGACTCATGTTTAAATAATTGTTACAACTTTAAACAAATATTTAAAAAAAATAATAAAAATAATACTATGATAATGAAGATAAGTATGATTTCTTTGTATTGACAATTATTCTGCTACATTTGTCGTCCCATAATTTTATATTTCTTTTATTCTCGTTGTTGAAGATAAAGCGGCAGTAACTAGTTTAACAGAATGTGCTTACCTGTCTAGAACACCAGATCTAATTAAACCGTGAAAGTTAACGTATGTAACTTGATTTGCTAGTTTTCAATTTTACTTTGCTTTGAGATTGTGGATTTTTTCATACGGATTAGTATATTTGTTCTTTATTTAAATATGTATTTAACAGGGACATTTTTCTTATTTTCAATATATTCTTTTTTTCATAATAATGTTTAAAAATGTAAAACAAACATATCAATCGGTGTCCTAAGTTAGGTGATATAACGCCAAGATGAAACATAATTCAAAATCTAGTTAAGGTACTTTTAACATGTCTGATCGATTCATATAGAGGTAGCAATCAGGGCCCTAGCAACTCTAGGATAAGCCCGTCATTGATTTTCTCCAGCTATTGTTTTCAAGGGAAGAAGCTACTGCTAAAGTGGATCTAGGATCCTACAATCATTATTCGAGTATCTTGCTGAATTTGCAATACACCTAAAACGCTATTTGAGGTATTTTGAACTACCATCTATTGAGAGACTAGAAAATGATAAAACAAAAATACTTTTGTCGTAAGTAATTTGTCTGTACATACATTCACGTGTCAAATCTAGGTTAATATTAAACATCATCTAAAATAATAAATTATCTTTTAATTTTTGCATCTGTCTACTGTTAGACACAAAATAACACATAATGTTTTACTTTTTAGTGACAATAATAAAAGCCTCATGAACGATTTCCTTTTCGCTCAATGTTAATCATGAACATATATTCTGTTATAAAATGTTCATTTTTAACATCTTAGTTGAACATTACACAGACGTTTCCATTGTTCCTTCTTCGCTTTTCTTCTTTATATACTTAGCTTTTTCTTTTCTTGAATTTGCATTTTGTCTTAATCTTAATGACTTTCGATTCACCTTCAAATAAAAGAAAAAAAATAATAGTGTTTGTCTCTTATTTTGCGACGATGATAAAAGATGCTAGTAGATAAATGACCCCGGACAATCGAAATGGAAAAGTAATATCTGTCTTTGTAAGGGACTTGTAAGATTATGTGTACATGGAACCTCCAAACAATTTGTTCCAAATTAATTGCAAATAAGTTTTAGAATAGCTCATTGTTTAAGAATGTAAATGATTAAAATTAAACCTTTATCATTGCCTGTTTAAACGCATTTGTTAAGTCAGTGATGATTTCAAATTAAACTTGAGTTCGCCTTACTATTAAACCCCTAAAACTAATAACCCTAGTTCGAAAATTTTGGCTATTTGCAATCAATCATATTTACAATCAATTAAATTCGCAAAAAATACCAATTTGATTCAAAAATGGTTACTTAAGACTGGCCAATATGTTTGTGGGGTGTAAGGATGTTCATCAATTAATCTGAAAAACCAACAAGTGTTTGAACTCAACATAACTGAGCAATCAATGGGGCAATTGACAAACACATATTATTTTTCTAAAATTGATATAGTTTCTTTAGTTAAGAAATTATATACAGTCTGCTAATTGATTAAGTTTGGATAAGAAGACTAAGATTAGATGCTCTCAGCTGTTGTCTGATTGAACTATGTGTAATCACCACTGTTATCTTTTTTGGATCACAATGACCGTTTTAAACAATCCCTTCCTTTTGTAAAACTCTTTGGTAAATGATAAGGGTATAGTTGACTTGCTTTAATATATGACACATGTTGGAACTTCAATGACCGATTTTGAAACGTGTCAAAAAGTTTTATTACCTTCATCACGGTATTGTTGATAAGTTTGATTTCTTTGTGTCAAGGATTGCCCTGGATTGATTATGCACGTTGCAGGTGTAGTAGCTAGCTTAAAAGGAGATGCTTATCCTTTTGGAGCACCCGGTCTTACTTCCTTGGTACAAGTTCACGTGTCTAACTTAACTTGTCAGTTCCAAACTATTTTACTTTTCTTCTGGATTGTGCTTCGGACATGGATTAGTATATTTGTTTTTATTTTAACTTTTAACCGATAGTAAGCCTTTAAAAAAAGTTGACACTGAATATTACGTGAATGTTGGTATGTTTAATTTTAAAGAAAATATACTTTTTCTGCTGCTTAATATTTTTCTCACTAAGACAGTTTTTCATGTACTCGAACTCACACATATAAACGTAATAAAAGACATTCCATATTTGTCTTCTTCAAATGAAAGTCCTGAATTCATATTTCGATATTTAGATATTTAATGTCAGCATTACCTGAATAGAAAGATCTTACCCATTTCTTTATTTCTGGTCCGAGCGTGTACAGAAAAGGGTTGATTGCAGAATTGATAGGCATTACAAATACTATAATCCACGCATAAATAACATTTGGAGTATTTATGCCACAGAGTGCCATGATTACTATAATAGAGAAAAAAGATACAAATAAATAAAATGTCGCCATTCGAATTGAATTGAAACATAAATTCATCTGGCAACAGGATGTTTAATTCATATTACTGTGAATTCACTATCTTTCTTTGGGCTCAATTTCCGTTGTTTTCGTGGATTTTCATATCCACGAATTTACATCCACAACGAAGAGTTAAAGTTCAGGTTTGAAAAAATTAAAGTAGCAAGTATACTAGTATATGCCTCCGACGGTGTACTATGATTCCGAGGAGGTAATGATGTGTGGCTGTTTAATTTAATTATGAAAATTATTTAAGTACATATATCATGTTTAATAAACTCTTAATTTATTTTCTAAATGTTTATTTTTAATTGGGAACAGGTCAGGATGATAGGGACAGACAGGTTTCTAGCTGTAACTTTCATCATCAATTATGACCATTCTCGTTTAAATTCCAATCCGATAACATATTAATTAAATAAACAATTCAACAATCTCTATAAACCTGTATTATATTTATTATTACTAAGTCAGCTGTTTGATTTTAAAAAACGAACCTTCATTCGAATCGTCAAGAGCCGCCATTGTTACTGTCGTAAACAGCTGATCAGGTCATCAGAGGTCAATAATTAGAATGTTCATTAAGTTGACGATTTCACAGAAAAAAACCATTCAGTTTTGCGTAAAGGAGTTATTAAACACATTATAATTGATGTTCTATGTCTAAATTAAATGCCGCTTAATTGTACAGGTAGATCTACTCAGGCCAGGTGTCACATCGCTTGTGAAGTTAATTGTTACGGATATACTAATTACAGGTACTTAACGGCTACCCGAGACTTAGTCATTAATCCGCGTCTCTGTCACGGTCGTTTGTTTTAATAATTCCACAAATTACTCATTCTATAGGTGCCAATAAACAAACAAATGATGATTCCTACCCCTTATCAAGGCTCAAAGAACAAACTACTTCTTTGACATTTAAGTAAAACCAGGAATTTACGTCCCAACGAAACGCAATTTTTACCGATTCCACGAAAAATAGACCCAACAAGTTCAAAACCATTTACAGTAACATATAGCTGTTATATAGAAACGTTTGACAATAAAGAACAACATAATGGGAAAAACAAACAAAATATAAATCTCCTGTATAGCTAGCTATACCAACCATATTGTGAAATCAAAATTAAGAATTAAAAAAACATTGAAATATAGAACATCAAATATTTTTGTGTAGTTCTGGATACAAAGACATCATACTAATCAACAATATTGTGATGTCGACCGTAAAAATATAGGCTTGCAATATATTTGGGCCAATAATTTATTTTGTAGACAGCTTACAGCAGTGGGAACAACCTATACCATAGCGTACTACTTTATAAATAAATAGGAGATGAGATATGTCTACATGTAAAGTAAAATTTTACGAAACAGTCGCATCTCAAGCTCACAAAAAACTCCGCATTCAAAAATTCTCCAAATTATGAATTATAAGGTTATAAAAACTAATCTACATATCTGTATGTGGTGTTGAATTATTTGACGAAAGTCTTTTGAAAAGATTTAGCAAGGTTCTGCATTATTTCTACTTCATACGAATAAAACACATAACAGTTTGTGCCCAATGACATACAAAGTTTTTGTTGAAAATTGCATAACTAAACGCATCAAATATGTTTTCTATTAAACATTCTAGCATTTTGTTGATTGTGCCTTCGGTATATATTTAATTGAAATCGGTAACATGCTTTACAAAAAAATTAAAAAAAAACAATGTTCTGAAATATGTGCTTAGCCGACGTGCTAAAAATATCGATTATCTCTAATTGGATTGGCGTTATGGATCTAGTTGGTATTGGTGAAGCCTTCAGCAACGACGCTTTACCAAAATTGACCCAGTGGCATCTGAGAATAATTTGATAATAATAATGTTTTATAACGCATGCGCTAAACAAAGACATAAGCTTATAGATATTAGATTTCCTAAAATAACGTTAGCTAACGTACCAAGTACACCAATAGGCAACCAACAAAAACAATCCGTTACAACCACCATTAGGAGCATCGTCGCAGCATCTCGATCTCTAGATGTAAGACTACTTCTTACACGTCTTGATGACAACTGTATTTCCCTGAAGATGATAAGCTGTCCGAAAGCAATCACTAAAAATATTACAAAGTTAAATCCTAGGAAAACAGCAACACTGTAAAATGTTCCTTCAAAGTAACCGACAGTCAGTGGAAGTGCTATACAAACTCCTGAATACGAGTAGAAAGTGTGATAAAGTTGACCCGGGATAATGGCCGATGCAGAAGCAATGATCCATGCCAAAAGTGACATCAAATGTGCCTGTTTTGTCGTGATTCTTGGACCTCCGATTGGATACTTCACAGCAAGAATCCTGTCTATTGTAATAAATAATATAAAGAGGACAGAAGACTCACTCGAAACAAAAGAAATAGTTCCAGACAGTTCACACAGAAAGCTGTTTTTCCAGTCATATTCATTCCAAGCATATTGACCTTTGAACTTTGCGTCATGAGTAGCGATAATTAGCATATAAAACCCCATCATTGCATCAGAAACACTAAGATTGGTTACAAAATTAATGAAAGTTTCATTTGTTGATTTTGCGCCTCCTATAAATCGATACACTACGACAATAATATTGCCTAATGCTGCTGTTATCCCAATTATCCACAGAAAAACCCTTAAAACATCATCTTCAATTAAGTCATTGCAACCCGAGACAGCGTCTTTTGAAGCATGGCAGTTGTCTGTAGTTAATAATTCAGGTTTCATACAACAGACAATGTAGGAATCTGTATATATATGTTCCAATGCCTTGTTTTCGTGAAAGTAATTAGACCTGATAATCAAACCATTCCCCCGTAAATCTATGGAATTTAAAAATGTCAAACCTTTGAATGTGCCAGCTTTAAGTTCAGTTATAGCGTTATTACTTATATCAAGATTTTCTAAAGAGGCAAGTTCAGACATTGCTTTACTGGAAATCCTTGTCAAAGCTCTGTTCTCTGTAATGGTAAGATTAACCAAGTCGAAAAGTTTTGCAAATGCTTTTTCTCCAATATCTGTCAGTGGCGTGTTTGCAATTATTAGACTAGTAAGCATACTGAAGCTAATGAAAGATTCCGTTTCCAGTGATGTTAAATATGTACCATTTAACTTTAAGTATTTTGTAAAGCTAACTTGTCTAAAAACACTTGTTTTTCCACTGAACTGTCGTAAAATATGGGACTCTTTCAAATCATTTATGTAAAATTGTCTCCCTTTTCCATTTTTATCAATATATTCACCTACAACATGACAAATGGAAGAGGCAATTGATTCGTCTTTTACGAGTTTTGAAAATGGATGAGTTTCCCAGTCAAAGGTGTTCTTGTTTAGATCGATAGAATGCTGTTGATGGCGAACTTGCTCCCAACAATTGACGTGAATACTTCTGATCCCACAATATGCTGTGTTGTAGCAACAATAGAACTCGTCAAATCCACCATAGCAATCTTTTGTTCGGTCGCATATCATATTAGATTCCAGATGCTTACAACCTCCTTCTACACCTAAACAATCTGTAACATTATTTTGGCAAGTCTCTGAAACAATTAATAAGGTATTATAAAATAACTAAAGCAATACTTACTTATGTAAAAGGCAGTATAACGAGTTATGAAATGATCGAGCGGCAGTATTTGGACCACTTTGGTCACTTTGGTATAGACCGAGCCGCAGGCGAGTGTCATATCAAAATGATGTCCATAAATTTTCATAGTGCTCTGTACATAAGTATATACCACTTTTATTTCATTGAACTAAACCCAATCATGATCAATCATGATCATAGGAGCGGTTTTGTAAAGGTTAATGTTTGTGCATTGCCCAATAATTGCTTTGAATAAAGAATGGAGGAACAAACTAGAGGAAAGTAACAATATTATTCGGATGTGAAATGATAAAGGCAACAACTTTCTCGTTTTCAGCAGCATTTTATGGCATTTTTGAGAAGAAGGTGAAGGGGCTGTAGATATTTCTAAAATAAAATTTTTTGAGTAATGGAGTCTTATGTGATTTATCTATCTCACATACCAACAAGAGGACCAATAAGGCCTTTACTACTGATCACCTGAACCATAAACAGCACAAAACACAAGAAACACTACATTTCAGGGGCAATAATATGTGGATATTTAGATGTTTTTAAACTTGCTACTTAAATAGATTTTGTCATGTAAATCATTTTCACTATTTATCTTTCTCTAATAATTCTCGGGAAAAATAATCAAAAGCTATAAAAACACAAACATTTGACCTTTAAAAGGACAATAACTGCTAAACCATTTTTTACAATTTTTGAAATCTGATATGTACCTAGAATTTGTCATGTTGATTATTTTTGTATTAATACTTCTTATCTATTTCTAACCATTTTAATGAAAATAGTAAAAAACAACAAGAATCATAAAAATTATTTCAGGGGTAATTACTAAAGCATGGATGATCATATTTTAATAAATTACATATTATACCAGTTTTAATTTCACAGCACTAGACGGCCGTTTCGGAATACAATTCCTCATCAGTAGTGCTTGGACCAAAATTATGAAACCAAAAGTATTTAAGATGTTGAAAAGCTACCCAAAGGACCAAAATTTATTTTACCAAATTAAGCTAAGGAAATACTTTGCATGAGGGAGTATGCCTTAGTATAACTTGCAAATTAGTTAGATTGTGTCATTTTGATAACTTTTGTAATTTATACTCCAAATTTATCTCTAATTATTCTCAATAGAATAACCAAAAAATTTAAAAAAATGCAAAATATATATATTTAAGGGGCAATATATCCTAAATTGTTTGTCAGATACTTTTGAAAATTCATACATAGCTTGAATGTGTTATGCCAATCATTTTGAAATGAAAAAATGCGTTAAATATATTTAGTAACAGCTAATATACAGTCAAAAACTGACAGGTCTAAAACTAAGTCATGACTTTGACCTTTGAGCATGACCTAATTTCTAAGGTCATTTCAAAAGAACATCATATCTGAAAACCTCATGTCATTATTTTTACCAATAGTCAAGATAGAGCTACTAAAAGTTGTTTGCAAAAATTAGCAAAAATTAACCCAACAATGCATAATCTATTTTTCGACCAAATTTCACGAAATGAACGAACTTTAAGCATGAGGCTATGTAAAATCCAAATATCACATCAGTTTTTGCCTCCAATGAGCGGTTCAAGTGAAGAATTTTTTTAAAGTTTTATCTATTTTAAGTAACATCGGCCATCTTGGATATCCGATCGCCATGATTTGAAAAAAACTATAGAACTCTAAGAGTCTGTCAAGGACCTTTCACGGCAAATTTTGTTTCAATTGGCAGAGTTATTTTCTTCGGAGAAGAATAAAATTAAGTAACGCATGCACGCACGCACGCTTCGTCATGCCATAAGCTCACATGGCCTTTTGACCAAGTGAGGTAAAATGAACTTTTCACAAAACAAATTAAAAAAGTTCATAATACGCGAAAGTCGTGAATTGAATGAAAATAGTTTGAAGATAATGCGATAAAAACGGTATTTTTTTTATTTTTTCTATGTCGCACACAAAAGTCAAAAAATGTTCAAAGTCGACCCTTTTATAAATAATTAAAAAAAAACGTGCAATTTGAATGAAATTTTTCCAACCCAATTTCTGAATTGAACAGCTTGTGTTGATACGACACTTAAGTTGATAACTTGAGTCGAGGTCAAAGTATATTTTAAAGAATTAAGAAAGCAACGGTATTTATATATTTGTTCTTGTTAATAAACCAAATTTAAAGTGTTTACATTTTAAAATCTTTAAACTCAAACCAATATTTCAATACATAAAATTGCGCCGAATTGCACGTGCACAATCATCCGATTTCATTGATCAGGTATAAAGTCAATGCATATGAAATTATCACTTATCCAATCAGCGTTCCGCATCTCCAGATACACAAATGATACAATGTTTATTTACAGATACAACATGCACTGAAGGTAGTCAGTGTTGCGTTATTAAGGAGTGTTATCTGACGTAAGTAACTAAGAACTTTTGACATATTTTAAAAGAAGGACATAGGTTTTCGACTGCGAAAGCATTGATTTGCACTGACGAATCACACACGACACTGTCACTAGAATATGATTTGTAACAGAGCGTTTATGGTCACTATGAACATAAAGATAGTATAATCCCGTAAGCAAAACGTGTTTTACGTCTTATTTCCTCTGATCCTAACACATGTTTATGCCTGACGGCACGGAATAAACATTCGTAATGGTCAAAGGAAATTAACGGACGCTATTGGTGTTTTCGGGCGGGATGTACACGTTTAACAAGAGGAAGGAAACACAAGAAAAATTACTGCCCCGGCTGTCAGTCTGTAGATCGGCATTGTTATATGGTTTAAAAAATATACATATAAACACACACAACACCCTGTCTCCTCCCTCATGTAAAAGATGTTAAATATCGGGGCGTTATATGTTATATTTATTTACGATACGTTTAAGGTTGAAATTAATTTGATTATAGTAATATGATTAAGCTGTTTATCGTATAACGAAAACATAGTTTACATTGATGGAAGTAAAATTGAGAAACTGTACTTGTATTAACGATAACTACAGTTGCTCAATTGTGGAGCACTCATACATATTCCATCTATCCAGGCGTTTAAAATTTTGAAATATTTTAAATTTAATCTTATTTATAATTATGTGAAAATTAGTAAATTGCATTATTCCCATTTCTTAAAAAAGTTTGAAATCTAATTGTTTTATTGCCCAAATGTATAAACACATTCTCTTAATTTCACACTGGGTGTATGGATTTTACACTGGGTGTATGGATTTCACACTGGGTGTATGAATTTTACACTGGGTGTATGGATTTCACACTGGGTGTAAGGATTTCACACGGGGTGTATGGATTTCACACGGGGTGTAAGGATTTCACACGGGGTGTATGGATTTCACACTGGGTGTATGGATTTCACACTGGGTGTATGAATTTCACACTGGATGTATGGATTTCACACTGGGTGTATGGATTTCACACTGGGTGTATGGATTTCACACTGGGTGTAAGGATTTCACACGGGGTGTATGATTTCACACTGGGTGTATGAATTTCACACTGGATGTATGGATTTCACACTGGGTGTATGGATTTCACACTGGTGTATGGATTTCACACTGGGTGTATGGATTTCACACGGGGTGTATGGATTTCACACTGGTGTATGGATTTCACACTGGGTGTATGGATTTCACACTGGGTGTATGGATTTCACACTGGATGTATGGATTTCACACTGGGTGTATGGATTTCACACGGGGTGTATGGATTTCACACTGGGTGTATGGAATTCACACTGGGGGTATGGATTTCACACTGGGTGTATGGATTTCACAGGGTGTATGGATTTCACACGGGGTGTATGGCTTTTAAACGGGACATCTAGAATTTACAAAGGATGTATGGATTTTATGCAGGGTGTATGAAAAACATGGATTCGTCCGCTTCGGCTCAAAACGAATAAAAATAATCTTAATCTAAGGAAATGCCACATAACTTAAACGCACTATTTATGCGTGGATAAATATTTTATTTATTAGAAATAATGTTTAAGGATGCATTATTTTTGGAGACATGCGGTATATTTATAATATAAAATGTACTGTATGATTTCTTAATAAGACTGGCACTAAGATATTACGTAGGTCCTTAGTTACATGGCTTTCCTTCAAAACATATTACCTCCTCCATCATGTAACGTCTTGATGGTTCCGACTGTCATGGCCAACGTTTTTGTTTGTGATGTTACTAAAGTTGTCACCAAATATTCTGATTTGTGGTTTTTCGATCGTTTGTTTATTCTGTAATATTTTCCTCTCTGAAATTTCTTGTTCGCACCATGTTTTTCAATCCAATACAAAGCATTTCCTAAAGAAAGAGATAATTCATGTGAAAAAAAATAGATTGTACTTATTATTAAAGTTCTATAATTATAATCACAATATTAATGATATGTATGACACCACTGTACTCAAAATTATTCTGCTTTCACTCTCAAATTAGATTTCAAATGTGGCAGGATGAAGCAAGCAAAACAGTAGGTGCTTTCCTTTTCGGAGCACCGGGCCTTACCTCTCTAGTGTAAGTTCTATGTATGTTCTTAGTTTGCCAGTTCCAAAGTTACAATTGACATTTTGGTCAGTGAGTTGGACATGAGTAAGTATGATTACCAATTAGCATGTAAATGGTAAAACAAAATCTAAATCTCTTATATCTGTGCCCCTGTATTGTACAGGTGTTTGAAAGGAGAAGACGGGATGAGGAAAAAAAAAGATTTAAACTTCAAATGACAAAAATACGGTACGTTCTCCTCTGCCGAAAACAAAACATGTCATATCCAGCTAACTAAGAATACTTAGTTTATTAAAAATATGTTCAACAGTTAAACAGGTGTACAAATATAACAGGTATATTTTCACGGACGAACGTACGGATAAACGTTGTTCAATATTTTAAGATTCTAGAAACGAACGTTTAAAAGTCATTTTAGAAATTTGTAAAAATTCAACGGAAAGCACGTTACTCATCTTTTAACCAAATTTTACGAAATGAACAAGCACTAGGCTAAAGAGCCGTCAAAAGAAACAAAAGATTACATCTAATTTCTTTTTCTATCAGTTTTTTTGCAGCCCTATGTGATCAATTATGATTTACACCCATCCATATAAACGTCTGAATTTTTATTAAAATTTGTCGAGTAGATTCTGGGAGAAGTAGAAAACGCATGTTAAGTTTGCTAAGCCATATACATATACATATATAAGCATTTACAGACGGTGGGCTATCCTACAGCCACGCATGGGCTTAGGTCAGGGCAAGAATTAATCAATGAATTAACTATCAATAATTTTACTTTTAAAAAAACACTAACTATATATAAAAAACTGTTCCAGAAAATTTAAACAAATAATTACCATTTGCAACAATATTGAGGATAAATGCATGGCTTTTCAATTGTTTTGGCTTTCCCTCGTTTAGTACGTATAAAATTGTGTGTTGTGTCACAAAATACAGCAATCCTTCATTGGCATCAAAAGCTAAAGAAGATATGATGTCATTAATTTTAGTTACTAATATCCTTCCATTCTTAAATATCATTTTACCACTGAGACACTTAACTTGTGGTGCAGCTAACAATTTGTCTCCTTGGTTGTGTCTGTCTTCCAGAGCATGACAGTCAGTATTTATTTGGATAATGTAGTGTCCTCTGGACATAGAGAACGATGATGCATACAACACGCTACAAATAAAAATGGAATATGTAATAAGTAAATAATACAAATACATAATGGCCTAATACAGACATGGAGAGTCTTAGAAATTCTTTTTTAAATGTACATTTTTGTTAATGTTGGTGTAAAATCAAATTTGTATATTATTTGAAAATAGTCAGTAACTAATCTTTTAGCTAGTATCAAATAACCCCCGGTCAAATTTATCTGTAAGCAGTTTGTTTCGTGTATAAAAGTTCTGTATTGTAAAAAAAGCTCTGTCACAATGTTTATTGTAAAACAAATACACCATTTAGAGGAGAAGGAGATGTATTCTGTATAGAAAGTATATTACCTGTGAAAAACATCAATAGCAATTGATGTAGATCCATTGGTATTAAAACCGGAAGCAAACGTTTCCTCTCGCACCATGTTCAATAAATTTATCTTCGTTATTTGATTCCATTTTGAAATGTAAAATACTCGTCGAAGCCAATCAATGTCAATGTCATAAATGGCTAAAACATAAAAACTCATTTCGAAATACATTCTTCAAATAGATTTTTCATCATATACAGTGTACTTTTTTATGTTAATTATGCGCAACTATAGCATGTTTATTAATTTCTAAGGAATTATTTAAGAACTACTTTGTGTATGCATGAGGTGTACTTAGCAATCTATTGTGCACAACTGCATTCGGGAAGGCACAAATATGACTAAGTAACACAAACATTCTATTCTCCATTCTCTGACAAAATGAAACCAGTTAATAACAGATACAAAAACATTTAACTCTTTACCGTAAAAACCAAAAAATAAAGTCGATAAAAAGGAATAACTGGTTGACTTGAAATCGGTACTTTTGGTATGGGACCTTATACTGAACTTAAAAACAAAAGTTGCCGTGTCTAGTAGCTGCTGAGAAAACTGTTACAATTTTTGTTTCGAACGGACAGGCGGAAGAAAAGAAGAAAGGATAGATGACAAGCTGTAAACCCCTCTTCGAAGCTGTTCTATATAATTGCAAACTGACAAAAAGCAGGTACTTCAATCCTATTGAAAGTCTCTAAACATCCAATCTTAACCTAAAAAGCACACTTTAGGACGTCACTCAGTTAACAGTCCAACAATCCGGCGTGCATACCTTATCCATTGAATATTAGAAACCAATTTGACTTGTATTTAGTTACATAATAATTATATTTATATTTTTTCATAGAAAAATGAGTATGAATAATATTGACATAGATACCATTGTCTTAATACGACACAATAAGATATTTGTGAACTACAAATTATTACAACTTAAACTTACTCGACAAATTTGTATGCTTTAGCTGTACAGTATCTATTGATGCTAAAATTAAGGTATAAATAGGTTATTTCTACGATTATATTACATACAAAAACAAATATGCATAATATGTTGCTAATATTTGTAAAACTTTTACTATTCTATTTTTAATGTCACAATTTTGGTTCAAACACTGCTGAGGAAATTCCCTTAATGGTAGTCTAGTGATGTAAAATTACAATGGCAATGGTATAATATGTAATTTAAACCACTGCCCCAGTATCTCTGCTGGTAAACTAAGCATCCCGAGGATATCATAAACTCAGTAGGAAATGCTTTTGTATTGTCAGAAACATACTACTGTCCAAACTATGCTGCTGGTTAAAGCTGAAAATCTCTGAAAAACTAAGGTATTCTCCCTGATGCAAAATATTTCCATCTCCCTCATGCAAGAGGGGGGATGTTTTAATTTTATTTTAATTCTTTGGATATGTTTACAATAATTCGAAAAATTTTGGAATATTTTCAGGCCATTCTAGAAAGGCATGTTTTGAGTTTTGAGAATATCTGTTGTCCACGTTAACGAAAGTACAGCAGCTAGATCATGTTGAAATATGTCATTTTTGTCAGAATATATGAGGCATCCGGCTTGTATTTTCAGATCACTTAAGATATAGCTTTCATATCTCTCACTGTTTTATGTCAATCAAACTTTTTCATACCTCCTACATCGTTTGGAGATATCATTCCCCAAACCTGCTTAGGACGAGCTTTTGCAGTTACCATATTATTTGAAAATCAAACTCTAACAGAACGTATTGATTTGTTTTTTTTTTTTTTTAGTTTAATGGATTTTAATTAACATTAAAACAATTCGAATTTAAATATCACTTGACAACATGATATTTTTGTTAATAATTAGTTAAAACGTTGTGTATACGTAATTTAGAGTCTAATTACATCGCCAATCTTAATTCGTAATAACTAATGCGGTAAAATAATGAAACAAAAAATTTTTGATCATACACAGGGAGTGACGATACTTTTTGAGTAGACCTGTATTGTAGTGCAAGTTTTTGAACAATTGTGCGAAAAATTAACAGTACAGGGTTATCTCTCTTTTTCTATGAAAAATCCTATTGACAACATTAATTAACAACTTCCAAGATATTGAATGAGTCAGATTTGTTATTGTGAATTATAACATCTTTTCTTAAAACAGTCATATAAAAAATATTTCTGTTGCAATTATTTGATTTTGACCCTATTCTCTAGTAATTGGCTAGACCTTTGGTTTCATAACTGAGGTATAATTCAATCCTAATTCGACGATCATTCATAGTCTAGTCTTAATTTAGAAGTTACAGGTGGGTGTCTAACGACACTTTCAATTCACCATCTTTAGGCCAGCTTGATAACGTCTTGAGTACGTTTTCGTACGGGAGGTCTAGGATTTTGTTGTTGTTATGATTGAAACAAAAGACAACTAAGTTTAGAATTTTCAACAAATGCATTTGTATTATCATAAATGTTCGATTTAAGGCGTACATTCCTACATTATTACTTACATGACATGTACAAATGAAATTCCGACGTCATAAATAGTCTTTTATCTACAGGATCTAAAACCAAATTGGTTAATTTGCATCCGGCTTCAATGGTAGGTTCTTTAGAGTTCCTTTAGGATAACTGACGTTAGTGTATATCTGTTTGATTTCAGACCCAGAAGCGTAAAGTAATATATCCCCAGCATCTAAAATTGACGTACAAGTAATTTATATATTACATGCTAAAATAAAAGTATTCACTGATCGTTCGTCAAAAAAAGATCAGTACATACTTGATTAATAGAGACTCTACCTGATGTGTATTAATTAATTTAATACAAGATCTTAATTTCGATAGTATCAATCAAAACAAACATACTAATCCATATCCGAATCACAATCCAGAAGCAAAGTAAAAACTTTAAAACTGGCAAGTTAGGTTACACACGTGAACTTCCACCAGAGAAGTGAGGCCGGGTGCTCCGGAAGGGTAAGCACCTCCTGTTTTAGCTAGCTACACCCACATGTGTGTAATTCAAAAATGTGTGAAAGGAACATGGAACTATAGGACGTCAAATGAATCCAGGGCAATCCTAGACACAGAGACATCAAACTTGTCAACATACTGTGATGACGGCCATAAAACTTTTTGAGGGCCTTGATAACCCTAGGCTTGCAATATCCCCGTCAAAAAATTAGAGCTATACTACATAGTCTAGAAGACAAGAGAGTAATTTTTCCAAGCATAGTGGAGTTCGTTATGCTTTCAGTATCCAGCAAAAAGAGGAGGAACTTGACCTTCCTGACTCGATTTGGATTTTAAAACTTTACAAAAAATCATACAAGTAAAGATATATGGCATGTTTGTTTAAATAAGCTACAAAATCATCATCAGTAATTCTAACACAAATTTTGACAGTCGTAAACTTCTTCAGTCATATTCAGATAAATTCTTTTCTGTATGTGGCACCGATTGAATACGTATTCTAAAACTACTTAAAAGATAATTTGGCATCTTGTTTCTACCTCTTTGCCTCATGTAAAAAGTTTGAGATGAAAAAATCTGACCACGAGATTGAAATTCCTTATCTCGGTCTAAAACGAGTAATTGATTATTTATTATTAAATAATTAATATTAATTTATTATTTTTCTCGCATAAATATGTAGATTTTAATTGTAGACAGGGGATGTTTTAAACTGCAAAGCAAAGATTTTGCTCTCGGATGAATCCCCTACTTCAGAGAAAGCAAAATCGCAAATATCTTGCAGTTTGTCAATGCGACGGGTACAAATCAATAAATCATTTACTCACATTAGGCAAGTCGTTGCTAAATTTCCCAATTTCAATCCAATTCATGCATTATACCTCCTTATATGCACTAAAAATGTTCTGGTTGGGTGTTTACATTGGTAAAATATTGACAAAATGGCGGTGCCTTTCGTGTGACGTAATGATTACGGTAGAATAACTATTTACTTAGGAGCGTAAGGGGAACAATGAAGGGTAGATCATAGATTGGATCGAGTTAAAAGTTTTAATTTACGTTATTTTTATAAAGTTTGAAAATGAAGAAAGAATTTTCAATTCATCAATTAATCAAATCAATTTTGACCATACTAGTTACGCCAAGCTGTTCTTGAACTGCACTAACCTACGTGAATAGTAAACTCTTCCGTCGTCGCTACGTCACGTAGAAACTGGGTAATTGACATTTACATCGATGTACGTTTCAGAGCGGATGAACATTGTATCATTTGTGATAGCCGAAACTGACTGTCAACCAGTGTTAGGTAGATTAGACGAAATTAAAAATTTACTTCAGTGTTTAGTAGTTATTAATCGATTTTGGATTTTTATAACTTAATTAAAAAAGTCCCCGTTGTACTAAGATAACCTGCAATTGCTCACGCGGGATGCGATTTGAAAAAAATATCACACCCCCTATCCCGTGAGATTAACCTGCCACACATGGGAGTAGATTATCTTTATTTTGATACAATCAACAAAATGTTCAAGTTTGTAATAGACAACGTATTTTTTGTTTGATATTTTTATTTTCAAACCAAGAATTAGCATACCAATGAGCACAAACTATCAAAAACATTTAAATGACCTGCACATCTCAGATGCACGTTTACACTTTTTAATTGTGCTTTGGACATGGAATGGTTTTTTTGTCCTTGTAGACTTAAAAACAATAATAATGTAAACACTAACAATTCGTGCTTAAAACAATTATTTATGGTATATAAATTATATTGAACACCTTTGATTCGTTCGATAAAACTCAAAATTAATCAATTTCATAGAAGTTAACTGCTTTGCATTCAAATAGTATTTCTTCTACTATATTATAATGAGATTAAAGTGCTGATTACATATATACTAAATAATATTTAAATAAAAAAAATAAATTGTTACCTCCAATACAAGTTTTGTTGTCATTATCTAGTGTGTACCCCTCATAACATCTACAGCGGTAATAAGGAGGTTCCCGCGTTCTCGTACATCCCTGGTCACATCGAGACATATGTCTACACGGATCATCTGTAATACCAACATTGACACTATGAAGTATTAATGTATCTAATTATGTATTTAAAACATAATTTATATCGGTATATCAGCATTACGTTGGGTAGTGTGTCTTAATAACTACCCTCTCTGTTTTTTATCTGTTTTATTGTTGACTCGTATTATTAATTGCGTTGGCTGTTGCCAAGTACATTTTAGTTGCAAAGTATTCCTCAATAGAACGGTTAGGGACAGCATATATAAGTTAAGGCATGCTATAATAAATATACAAACACATGTTGGATTTTGGACGTCCATGTTACACATTTCTCAAGTTAAGTTCTTGATGCTCTAGGAAGAACTTAACTTTCGATTCCTTACTTGTATTTCATTTCTAAACTTATTTCAGATTCTTAAATCCACTACTTAATCATTATCAGTAACTGTAAACACAAAGTATTAAAGTCGTCAGGGATGGTCTTCAATCTTCTTGAGATAATGTCTATTTTATACCCCGTATAAACCATAATCAAATCAAACTTCTAATCAAAACCAAACATAAAAATCCATACCCAAACCACAACCCCCCCCCCAAAAAAAAAACCTTTGCAATTTAGATAAATCTCGTTACGTTCTACAGGGAAGCAAAAATATGTGATCTGGAAGGGTGGGCACCTTCTGATTAACTAGCTATACCCGCCACGTGTAAATTGAGAAGTCGAGGAATGTAGAAGTATGGGACGTCAAAGATACCTAGGGTAATTTCGGATAGAGAGACATCATACTTATCAAGAATATCGAGATTACAACCAAAAAACAATTTTTTGAGGGAGTTTATAAGCCTAGGCCGAAAATATTCTTGCAACATTAATTTATTTGTTTCTTTGCTTTTTGGTTATTATTTTTTATGCGTCGCTTAAGGATCTCTCCTCGCAAAATTTGTTTCATTTGGCATAGCGGTTTCGTATGAAGCTTTAGATATGTCGTTAGCTTTCTCTGTAGCAACTTCAGCTAAAATAATTAATCTATAAATTTTGATCTGCACATAAATTGCTTTAATGAAATTTAATTTAATTTTATAAATATTAAATATCCATACCAGTGCAATGTCTTTTATCATCACCTAAGGACAAAAGTGCAGGACACGCACATTTAAAGTACGGTTCCACTGGCGATATAAGGCATACATCCGAACACACTGGTGGTCTTTCCCTACAAGGATGGATGCTTCCATCTGAAATTTTAATTGATAGAGGCTTTATAATATGTGAATAATTGTTGCAATTGGAATTAACTCAAGGTAACGAAAATATATCTTATTTTTAGACCTAGTATTTGTGATTTATTATTAATTGAATTATAATTGAACATTGAACAAAACTAATTGTTATATTTTAATTTAAAAAGCAACTAGCCTATACATTGGTCTAAAGACGAAAGATTTCATGAAAATCCGGAGAGCGGAATATAACTGCTGGATCTCATTGTTGCACACTTAATCACTTCAAAGGCTGTAAACGATATAACGCAATATTGTTATTACAAAAAATAATCCAAAAACAAGGGTCGGTATTTCCGAAAAAAAAATCAATCAACAAAGGGAAACAAAGGATAAAATTGATCTGATACATCGTAGAAGACAAACAAAGAACACTTTAAAATGTACATCATAGCTCATACTGATTATATAGGGTCTAGCAAAAACGTACAAAATGGTGTGAATGACGAAGTTTGGATGTTTATTTTATACTTTCTTAAAGAAAACATAAACCAGTGAACGCATCTGTAGTTACACTTAACCAAATTGAGATGACTTAAAAAAAGTTTAAACGGTGATAAATCAACATATTAACGTTTACACGGGATAAAATGTAAATGGGATCACTTAAGTCTGCTTCATACTGCATAATAGATGTAGAATGCAAATAATTCAGAAAATATGTTCAGAAAAATGTTTCAAAAATCATGAAGCATAGCTCAAATACAAATCCAATTCCATGGTAGTAAAATGTTTCAGTATTACGTAAAATAACTATATTACTTTCAGCTGGTTGGATTTCAGGGTCATAAACAGCCACACTTCTTATAAAGTCCTGAGTAGCAGCAATGTTGGTTTTCTCAGTGAAGTTGTAAATGTTAAAAGTCTCTATTGAGCCATAAATACCGAATACATAAAGGATATCGCGATGAACTGCCATTCCGATGACGAATGAACTGGTCTCTGTAACTTTTGCATAATTACTGCCGTCGTAGTTACAAGAAATTACCGAAGTAACATTAGTATTCCCTTGCTGTATTGTGCCATACAGCTTCAAATTATTGTAATCAATTGTCCAGGGTCCGTATGCTTTATTTGTGTCAGTGGAGAGAATTTGCTGAAATTTATCACCATCCATGTGCATAGAGGATAAACTCCGGCCACCAACGATAAACATAGTTCTACAATGTTAACAAATTTATAATTAGTAATCAGATCAAAACCAAACATAGTTATCCAAAAACCTTTTGTGATAATACAAACCGTCTTCTCTATAAGAAAAAGCTGCCACATGAGTCATTGGTGACCATCGTGAGACATTTCAACGCACGCTATGATGTCTACTGTAAATTATTTCAGACACACTTTACTTTTTTATTTTATAACCATAAAAAAAGAAATCGTATGATATGGAAAACATGTCGTTTTTTATTTGTTCTATGGAAAATTCAGCATATATTTGTCATAATTATACCCATAAAACAATCAATAATCAGTGGGCGGACATTGAAATGTCGCACGCAGGTTACCGAAGTAACAAAAACGATATTACACGTGTGTAATGTAATTTTTATAACATAGCTTTATTATATGACATATTGAGAAGATTATATAATTGAAAGATAATATTGTCTATAGGAGGAGCAGTATTTTATATTATAATCATAAACTATGTGATTAAATATTATATTTTAAAACTCTTAAACATCGTAGCAATAAGCAGTTTAAACCTAATAATCCATGTCCGAATCAAAATCCAGAAGTAGAGTAAAAACTGAAAAACTAATAAGTTACTTCACCAGGGAAGTAAGGCCGGGTGCCCTGGGGCGGGGGGTAAGTATCTCCTGTTTATCTAGCTACACTTGCCACGTGTGTAATTAAAATGAGTGAAGAAAACATGTGACCATGGGAAGTCAAATATATCCAAGGAAATCCTGTACACAGAGACATCGTATACATCAACACTATTGTTATGACTGCAATAAAATTGTTTGAGGGTCAGTTGTTTATTCCAAATTGTAGTATGTTTATAAACTTCATAATACCTGTTATATTATATTATAAATATACAAACCGGATAAAAATAAACAACAAAAATATGAACTTTTTGCTAACTCTTCAAATGTAAAACTGCTACAGCTAAATGTATACTCAGAAACAAAGATTCATTGACTTATACTTACGCATGTCTTGGATCAAGAACGATCTGCTGCACGGGATTCATCGACCGTAATAATGTTGAGTTTTTTCTTTTTATGCTACTAACTTGGAGATTAAAATCAAGGTCAATTGAATATAAATTAGAACCAATCCAGTCTACGACCATTGTCGATGCTCGATGTGAAGTTACTTTTGTACTGTCTAGTGTTCCATTAAATTGCAACGTCGCTTTTTTAATGTTACATTCTCTGTATAAGCTCCAAAATATTGATCCAACCTCAACCAAAATACTGAACGAATCAATTCCGCGTTTTTGTTGTTTAACTGGAGATCCTAACTTATAAATGCTATCATAAGTACTAACAATCGTCGTTGGCATTCCTGAATATAAAAAAGAGGTAAAATGTGTTATTCTGGACTAGTTTAAACAATATTTTATTCAGAAAATAGAAATAAATAAGAAAATGTACAAATAAATAAATAAATCATTGTACCATAAAACATGATTAAATAATTGTAGTTTACTGTTAAGTAATAAGTTATTTTATCAAAAACGCTTAGTGCTTTCAATATATCTTTGGACAATTGAAACTTTAATTATTTTGTGTGTCGGAAAGTAAATCTGGATCACCATATAATAATTTTTCAGTGGAAATATTCTAACTCTATTCAAGTCTTAAGATAACATTTTTACGAATAATGTTGTATTTTGGACATTTTAGTAAAAACTAAAAAGACTCTACTTCTCCACATAAACACCGAGAACTATAAATCACTTTTTATCAAATAGGATTGCATTTCATTCTATATCTAGTGTGTTGAATTTGACCTTTGCGTGACCCTGAAAAAAAAAGAAAGAAGCTATGTCAATTAATTGTTTAATTTTGACAATCGTCAAAGATAGTCTTCAGTCTTATTCAGAAAAAGTATATTCTACATCTGAAATCAACCAAATGTGAATTCTCAAAAATTCTAAAGAATTACTTGAACATCTTGCTTTTAATACTTTATCTCATGTAAAAAGTATAAAAACATTTGATTTTTATACACTATACACCACTATCCCTCATTCTAAATTGAAAGAACGTCTTAAAGAAACTATTCACTTGTCTTTCTTTTACAAAAAGGTAAGCCAAGATACAAATATATGTTGCTGAACAGGGATTCTGGTTATTTTGTCAAGCATCATACGGATCCCAAACAAAAATATACTGAATATACCATCAACAAAATGTTGGAGTTTTTGATAGATAACATATTTGTTGTGTTTGGTAATATAGTTTTTCAGCAAACAATCGGTATACCAATGTGTACAAACTGTGCACCATTGCTTGCTGATTTGTTTCTTTATTCTTATGAAGCAGAATTTATGCAGAACCTTGTTAAATCTGGAGAGAAGACTGTCGCCAAATCATTCAACTCAAAATACAGATATAAAGATGACGTTCTGTCTCTTAACAATCCTAAATTTGGATACTATGCAAATGTCATCTATCCTAGTGAACTTGAAATAAAAAAAGGCTGATTCCTCAAGTTCTGCTTCATATTTAGACTTATACCTGAATTATGAAGCACACGAACGGCTACATTTGAAACTTTATGGCAAACGTGATGACTTCAATTTTTCTACTGTCATCTTTCCTTTTTTATGCAGCAATATACCTGCTTCTCCTGCTTATGGTGTATTTGTTTCCCAATTAATACGCTATGGTAGAGCTTGTTCCTACTACGGAGACTTTGTACAATGAAGTAGGCTGCTTGCAAATAAATTGTTGACTCGGGGATATTGCAAGCCTAGGCTTATCAAGGCCCTCAAAAAGTTTTATGGCCGTCATCACAGTATTGTTGATAAGTTTGATGGCTCTGTGTCCAGGATTGCCCTGGATATAGTTCCATGTTCCTTTCACACAATTTTGATTACACACGTGGGGGTGTAGCTAGCTAAACAGGAGGTGCTTACCCTTCCGGAGCACCCGGCCTCAACCCCTGGTGGAAGTTCACGTGTCTAACCTAACTTGTCAGTTCCAAAGTTACTTTGCTTCTTGATTGTGATTCAGACATGGATTAATATGTTTGTTTTTGATTAAAACCATAAAGCGAACCATTTTTTACATCTTGGGGATTTTGTTCCAGTCTCCAACGGCTTGAGGGAGAAATGAATTGTAATGGAAATGTGTTCTAAAGCGTGCTGTAAGTAAACGATTTTGCCTAATGTCGTAACGATGAGTATAGTCATTATGAATTAAGTTTGTAAAATAGTAAGTTGTCAGTCAGTGGTACATTTTCTAAAATTGTTTCAGTCTTAGTTTCCTCCGTCTGTCGCGTAATGTGTCCAATCCAGTCTCTTTGTACCAACGAAAAACGCTTGTCAGCTTACGAGTCTGGCTGCATCTAAATTATTTTTTCAAGTTCTGTCAAGTTGTTATTTATATTGTCTTATACAGCTTTGTTGTCTGCCTTCAAAAATTACTTTATTCAAATAGGATTTAATTTTTTAATACACCCCGATGCCAAACCTAAAGCTTTAATTATGTCGCAAAATATAACCCTTATTCCTTTGTCAATATCGAGCGTTGTGGAAATGCCATTGCTAATGTTTAAAAATTGATTTACATCTAACCATCTGGTCTGAAACCAGACTGAATAGGTGTAATGATAGAGTTGTCCAAATTGAACCACCTGGTCTGAAACCAGACTGAAAAGGTGTAATGAAAAAATTGTCCAAATTGAACGCCTGGTCTAAAACCAGACTGAAAAGGTAAGTAGTTGTTTAAACATTTATAAACGCAACGTTCCATATCCTTACCGAAAATGTTTAACGATGCAATTGGACGATAATACTAACATTACGGAAATATAATATTGTTTATGTCCTGCCAATGACGAAATATTTGAAAATGCATTTACTATAAACTTCATTCCTTAGATTTAACTGCAATGAGTGGAGAAATAATCCTTATATAGAAACAACAGCGTGCGATCCACGTCAGTCTATAGACATAATATAGTTTGTCACCCTTCAAAGAAATTTCTCGCATAGCGATTGGTTAACTTGCCGGGGTACATAGAACTATGTTCGAAAATCTGCCTGGCTACATAAACGCACGCGGCGTTTAGCGGTAAAAGGGAAATAGCTCGTACAATGAGTACATTAATCTTTGACGGGGAACATGGGTCCGTGTAACCTGCCAAAACCATGTATAACGTTTTTGTCACCCTAGTACTAGTTTGGTCTTTTTAACTTCCATGTCGTATTTTGTGTGGCTTGCGTGCATTGTCACCATGTGTGTTTACCGTAACTAGACGCCCTCAATGTACGAGTTACTTCCCTTTTACTGCTAAACGCCGCGTGCGTATTACTTACAGTGCATCAAATATAGCTTCAAGATGTGCATTTCAGGCGTAGGGAATACAAACATTCACTATGTTGTAGTCATCATTTTTTGTACATTTTGTAGCTCATTTTTTCGGACAATATGTTATATGTTTACTACATAACTGATGTCATGTTAACAGTCAATGAAGTATCCCAATCAATAAGCAACATTGACAGTCAAACCGGATTTTGCGACAAATAAATTCAATATCTTAAGCGCCAAAGTAAGAAAAGTTTTGCTTGATGAAAATAAATACTTATATCGGCATGATCGCCTTGAGTTCTTGGTTGATGACCAATCTCAATTGGTTTAACATGACTGTCTGAAATTCGAATGTAAAATAGGTAGTAACTCCCAGGAACGATCTGTATTTTACATTTTGCCCATCTTCTTTTGATGTTAATGTTTTGTACCAAGTGTCATAAAATAGTGTCTCATTGATTTTTGAGAATTACTACGGACATGTGTCTTGATAGACGGCCGAACTTGGAATTTAATACCCCCTTTCTTCGTTAATTACAATACAAAGTCTTAAGCGTTTATTTGGCTGATATAAAATTCTTACCTGTGCACTGTGTATCCAATTTGTTCAGAATGAATTCAACGAAGGAGCTAAATCCCTCAATACCATTGATTTGAAGCATGTTTTCCGAGGCTGGATCAGTAGCAATATCCTCCAGCTCCTTTTTATTTGTCAAACCTACACCTACAGCATAGATATGAATACCTTTTCTCTTAGCCTTTTCCGCTTCCTCTTTGATCCCAGAGTGATCACTGGATCGACCACCGGTAATAAAAATAGCAATATTTGGTGCTTCTTTGCGGTCGCCATTGTTTTCTGTGAACATTTCATTGTGCATTACAAGCAGTGCATTCGTGGAATTTTTGCTTCCATTTGTATTAAGTGGTATATCATCAATAGTCCGTTTAAAATCCTTTTGCCAATGAAAGTCGATCAGCTGCAATGCAATATGACTACTTGAATTAAACGTCATAACTCCAATGCGAACGTTTCCGTATTCTACATTCAAGTAGTTCTTTACTATAGACGTTATGTTATCCAGTATAATTCGGAAGTTATCCTTTCCCATGCTTGCTGAAGAGTCGATGACATACACTAGGTCTATTTGAGAGAACAGACAGTCTACAATGAACAATAAAAATAAATTTTAAAATATCAAGCATAGAAAAAAGAGCTATGATACTGAAATAGCCATAATAATCTAAATAAATAAATCCAAATACTGATGAGGTTTTTAAGATTTTGTTGTAGACGAAGGACGAGGCATACACGGCCCGGATTCTAATTTCATCAAAACTTCTTAAATCTACTTTTAAACAATATTATGCCAAGTAAAACAGTAATAATGACTTTTAATTAATCTAGCAATCACATTAACGGACTACATGTATAGTTATGATACATGACATTACAAATAAATCCATAGACTACAGAGTGATCTTATAAAGAACCAATCAAATCGTTCATTATGTAAACACAGGTAGCATAACAAATACAAAATTGATTCGTCAATACAAGCCAGGCCGAGTATGCCATGACGCGAGAGTATCGCCATCAGTCCTTAAAAAAACAGGTTTCAGTTGCTTGAATCATTAACGAATTAGTTTTATTACGATTTTCTTTAGTTTGCTAGGATTTTCATTTAATTTTAACCTTTTAAAAGGTTCATATTAGTTCTGAAATTGTTTAAAATTCGAATTTTGACTAATCAAATAATTAAACTAAACTATTAAGGCTTCGAACAACCTATCCCAGATTTATTTCATTACATTAGAATGCACTGTAATATTGTAAGATTTTTCATATAAAAATTGAATTGTCTATGACAATCTATACGCAATCTAAAAGACCACATTGTATAATTTTTATTCACGCAAATGTAGACCTTGAATTATTCGTATTTGTTGACTTCACACGTGACTTTTCTTTCTATTTGTTTGTTTTATGTTTTCGTAATGTTTGTTTCTGGAATGAATGGTGTGAACATGAAAGGTTTGAAATATTTACGACACATATGTAATTTTTATGCAAATAGTACTTATACCATACTTGGTATATATTGTATACGTTTTTCTTTTTCTCTGTCTAAATGACTGTTGTTAAAATTCTGTCCTTCAATTGTAGAGGTCTCAGGGAGCAAAATAATAAGAGAAAAGAAGTCATTGATTTCCTAAAAGATGAGAAACTCAGTATTTAACTCTTGCAATACTCACTTCATTGAGAAGGATAAGACAGAAGAATGCTTCCTTTGGTGTTTATGACGTTTATTTGTCATGCGACAGAAGCAATTCTAGATGGTTATTGAAAACAAATTTTGGATTCAAGGTTAAAATTAAACTAAAAGATAACAATAGAAACTACATTATTCTAGACGTTTTGATAAAATAAATATGCAATAACTCTAACAAATATATATGACCCAGATGAACCAAATTTTATACATGATTGAAAATAAACCATACAAGACTTAGATAACGAATTTAAATAATGGGATGATTTTAATTTAGTAAAAGAGTTATCACTTGCCTATCGAAATGACAAGACAATAACTACTACTAAGAGTTCTATAATTTATTAGACCCTTGGAGAATTTATTATAACGGCATTAAACGCCATTATTTATTTTGTCTAACCCTCATAAAGCCAAGCGTTTAGTTTTTATTCTTGTTTCTGAAGAAGTTATGTCATTGGAATAAACAAGGCTATAGATCCGATCATTCTTTTGTTGAAATTCAACTTCGCTTTATAAATATTGAAATGGGAAGGGATTTCTGGTAATTCAACAAATAGTTTGTTGTACGACACTTATTACGTGAAGGAAATAAAAAAATATTGTTAACTTAGTACAAGAATATTCAATTTCAAACAATGAAGAGAAGTGACTATCATTTAAGCATTAATGATAATAAATAATCTGGATTTATTATTACTTGATATAAGAGTTAAAACAATGGAATACAGTGGAATACAGTTCTAGAGAAAAGGGGAACTCAAAAATGAAAAAGAAAACCTGGAAAAACAAATTAATAGAAACTCTGAATTAAATGCTACCTTCCCAACCAAAGATAATCAAAATGAAATTAAAAGATTACATAATGAGCTGAACAAATTAGGGAAAATTAATTAAGGTTGTTATGCGAACAAGGGCAAAATGAACTGAATATAGTGAAAACCCAACCCAACCCAACCTTAAATCTAAAAAAGAGAAATTATATTAAAAAAATGTAACCGGGGTTGATAGGCGATTCAAGTATACCTCAATTAAAAAAAAATGTTCGAAATTGATTTATTTTTATTTAAAAAACTGTATACGAACAACGACCATACAATAGATGTTTATTAATATTGTATTTTAATTACGAGGATATAAAAAAATAAGTTAAAAGTTAACTTCTTGAAATGGAAGGTAAGATAAAATATCGCCTGATCCGGATTTTTTTAAACGATTTATCATCATTTCTTATCAATTCTTCTAATTATAGTTTGGAACACGATGAACAATCGATAAACCCAAAAACAAAACTATACCATTACAGCCTAAGGGTGAAAAATAGAACTATTTAAAAAGCGTGCGACCTATTGCTCTTTTAATTATATTATACCAGTTTTATATTTACAGCACTAGACGGCCGTTTCAGAATACAATTCCTCATCAGTAGTGCTTGGACCAAAATTAGGAAACCAAAATTATTTTGAAAATGTTGAAAAGCTACCCAAAGGACCAAAATATATTTTACCAAATTAAGCTAATACCGGAATAAGGAATACTTTGCATGAGAGAGTTTACCTTAGTTTTTGAGAAATTTCAAATTTTAACTTGCAGGAAATTTAGACAATTATAGTATATTTCTGACAATAATACGAAATTATTGCCTACTGAGAATTTGATATCCTCCGGGCACCAGCCACCAGCAGAGATATCTGCTCAGTGGTTTAAATTACATATTATACCAGTTTTATATTTACAGCACTAGACGGCCGTTTCGGAATACAATTCCTCATCAGTAGTGCTTGGACCAAAATTATGAAACCAACATTATTTTGAAGATGTTACATACATACAAAATACATCCCAGCTGTATGCAAACAGAATAAATTCAGTATTAAACTATTTAATACACGAAAATTAAAATGGCTTGTTTCCTGAGGCATAACATTTTCTTACAGTTTTCAACAGTTCCCGAGGGTGTCGACCATAAGCAAGAGAAGCAGGTATATTACTGCATAAAAAAAAGAAAGATGACAATAGAAAAAAGTCATCACGTTTGTCATAAAATGTAGCCTTTCGTGGGCGTCATAACTTAAGACGTTCCGGTATTTTTCCTCATTTTCTTACGTTTTTCATAACTTATGACAGGCATGAGACGCGTTCGTGAAGCACATAAGTTTCAATTTATGCATTTCCTAACTCTTTCCTAGGTTCAAACTTAGTCATTGAACGAACTTAGGAATGAATTTAGGAAACGTACTTGAACCGCGCCCCTAACCTTTGAACATTAAGCGCTTTCCATATACACTGTATATCTTTTTTCATGTTCGTTAAAGTTAAATGTTATCAGTGTGGATGTAAAATAACCGTATCTGAAATATTTATCTTTATCTGATTTAAACAAAATAATAAATTATTAAAATTTTGACTTAAATGATAAAGTAGGAATTATAAGGGTTTTTAATACTGTTATTTCCCCATAGGACGTTAATTTTCTTTTCAAATGGTATTTTATATCCACAAAAACTGGGCACTATGAATATAAAATATTCTACAGCATGTTTTTGTGTTGAAACAGCTATCATAGGGATTGTCCTGTAAGTAAAAAGCTACGTAATAGGCAAAATGTAGGTTCAGAAGACATATTTTAATTTTAATTTTTATCTCATCAGACTTCTTTGCAAACTCGTAATCGTTAAGAAAGAAATTCTTAATAGTAACGTAAAGTTTATCTTCTGAGGAGAACAATTTGAAAATTATTATCAATGACAGAACCCCCATATATATTTTGACATAAATAAACATTCATATAATGATTGACGTGCAAAGAAAGAAACATTCAAGCACAACCTGCTTTTCTTTTAGCCAAAATTTAGAAAATGAATATGATGCTTATACTTTTCAGTAATTTATTCTTTATAAATGAAAATAGATCGTTTTGGATATCGCCAAGCCGCAATGCCTCTTCGAAATGTTTGTTGGTTCTATATTTTAACACAAAATTAACCGAAGAGTATGATCCACTTAATTAATTTGTTCTTCATAATGAAAATAGTCGCATACGGATATATTCCCTTCAACCCGCATCGCCTCTTTGCAATTTTTGTTGAAATCCTAAAATGCCTAAACATTTTTAAAAACAATTAGCCGACGGTTATTATGGACAACTTTTAAAACATTACCAATCCTTAGGTTCAAATATTACTGTTATTACATGACCAATTTTTATTTGCACTTAGATAAAATACTCAAATAATGATAATGGGCGTTGGGGATATTGTGTAATTTTTACTATATGAATAAAAAATGGAATTTCTAAAGTCTTGATTTCCATTTTTTTCTTTTCTAATAAATCTAGGTATTGACCTAATCGCTTGTTGTGGAATGAATGGTGCCACTGTAACAGGGTATAGATAGGTAGATCAATATTTAATTGAGATAGTTACAACATAAGCCACAAAAGTAGCATTATCAAAAACCTTATTATTTTCTTAACTATTTATAAATATCTACCTTGAACTTGGACATATTTCCATATCACCACAAGAATTAAAAATTGTGTCCACAATTTCATCTTGTATGGTTAAAAAGGTACTGCTACAACAAGCATTCCGGCAAACAAAACAACATCAGTATTTGTATTGTCAGTAAGTATTAAATGTTGAGCAATGACATTTACAAGTTTACAATCACACCTAAATATCTGTCTGTATTCAGCAATAGCTTCATCCATCTAAACATAATTCTTTTGGGAGATTAATTAATTGGCATTTAACAATAGTTTATATGGTAGACTGAAGAGGATAGAGGTTCATGTCCTTGACATTCTTCTTTGATGTTTCATATATATAACAAGGCAGAAAATCTAAAAATTAATCTTCACAGAATTTTACATAGGCTCTTCAAAATACCAAGAGCAAATTGTGTTTCGGTTTTGTTTTTTGAAACCTTCCGCGGTCGAAAAAACAGGATTACTTTTTGTCAAGTGTCCAAACCCGGAAAAAAAACCACATTCAGTGTCGTATTTTAACGGTAAAATTTGCATTTATGGATGATAGCGCGATATAAGCACATATTTTATTAACTTAAAACTTCGTATATATGATAAAATCTTAGATTACAGTTCATACTTAAAAATAATCCTCGATTTTCCCATGGGACCCGATTTCTCTTGAAAATATGCATGATATTCAACTCGATTTTTAAAACGTACGTTTTTTGTACCATGACTATTTGTTTTTTCAAATATGGAGATAATGTTACAATACCATTGTTATTTATTTAAAAAAGTTATACCTGGTACATAAATTGTGGATATTTAAAAAAAAAGCAAAGAACCAAGAGCCTTCATTCGTCGTCAATGAAAACAAAAATGGCCGTGAGCTTCAATGCACACTGAATATTATTAAGTGTCGTATTTTAACGATAAATTGGAATTCGTGGGTGTAAACGCAGTTAAGCAGATTTAAGATAAACTTTCGCATGTATGAACAAGAGGCCCATGGGCCTTAACGCTCACCTGAGGCTAAGTACATATCACATGCAGAGGTTCAATGGTCAATAACATTTATTAAAGAGAACTCCTTATTTTCAGCAGTAAGGCAGAATTAAATGCAAAGATTTTTGCAAATTAATCATACCTTGTCCCGAGAATGCTACATATAATATAAATATAGTCTAGCTACAATACATTATTTATAACAGCTAAAAATATAAAACTATGACCTTCATCTAGGCCATAACCTTCAATATTCGAATACACATGCCTATACAAAAAGTTAATAGTTTTCGAGATAATTAACCATTTCAGTATCCTTTCCCATCTGTAACCTTGACCTTTAAACCCATGACCTTAATCTATATATCAAAATGATTGTTAAATCGACTCCTACAATATTCTAATATACATGTTTATAGAATTTTTTTTATAGTTTTTGAGATAATTAACCATTTTGGTATTCTTTCACATCTGTGACCTTGACCTTTAAATCCATGACCTTAATCTATATATCAAAATGATCGTTAAATCAATTCCTACAATATTGTAATATACATGTCTATACAAAAAGTTAATAGTTTTCTAGATAATTAACCATTTCGGTATTCTTTCGTATCTGTGACCTTGACCTTTGAACACATGACCTTTATCTATATATCAAAATTATCATTGTGCCATTACCTACAATATTCTAATATGTATGCCTATAAAAAAGTTAATAGTATTGCAGATAATCAACTATAACGGTAATAGTTGTACATCCTTGACCTTGACCTTTGAACTCATGACCTTGATCTATGTATCAAAATGGTCGTCATGTCAATACCTACAATTAACTGAAAATCCCATTATCATCTAAAATGTTTAAAAAATAGCATTTTAATCAAAGGTCAAAAACAGGGACATGACCTTGACCTTTGACCATGCATACTTTGAAAAATATTCTCGATTTTCTGATTTCTCTTCAAAATCACTGTTAATCATAATGAAATTCAACTCGCTATTTATGACCTGTACGTTTTATGTACCATGACTTTTTATCTTTGAGATATTGACATAATATTACAATTACTGTAATTTATTTCAATAAAGTATTATACCTGGTGCATGCGGTGTGAATATCTGAAAAAGCAAAAAACCAAGAGCCTTCATTGTTCGTCAATGAAAACAAATATGGCCGTGACCTTCAATGTACTGCCTACCACTGGTACAGATACATTGTACATACATTTGACGTAGTGACGTAAACATCGTGTTTCGCTTCATCAAACATGACTGCTGCATGCATTATCGATTTTTCTACCTACATACACTGTCAGCTGTCCAGCATGTTTACATTGTGCTGACTTCTAATCGTCACAGTAACACACGTACACAAAGCAATATGCCTGACTAGTCCAAATAATCAGCAATAATATTTGTCTATGTGTATGTGTGAGAGAGCTCGAGAACTCGAGAAAGAGAAAGAGAGAGCATGTGTCTGATGGGGAGGGTAGGCTTTCTTGAGGAAATGCATGATTATGCAACAAATATACCAATTACAAGTCATATACATGTACATGAATGTTGCATAAATGAAAGTGTAAACAAGTGTAGACAAGAATTACATTAAAAACTTATTATAACTCCACGAAAATTTAGTTTATTTTTATATAGTTTTTATTTTTATACTAATTTTATCAGTCTAAAAATGGGTCTTATCATAATTATAAACAAAATAATGCAAGTTATGAGTTATCAGTGAAAACATGTTAAAATCCATGGACTAAAACAAAATCGGCAAGAAATCCCATAACATACCATAAGTGAAATAACGTGTTTGTTGCTGAATATGAGAAAGTTTATAAATGTCTTACATTGCATGTGCCAACTGATCATGCACCCTAGTTGCAGGACTTCTGTCCAAATTTCACAAAAAGTCAAATCATTTTTCATATTGAAATAATCAGTATGTGGAATCTTTCTCTGGTTCCATACTTATTCATCATCTAAATTAAATGACAACTTATGATGGGCAGCTGCAATTTGAAATACTCTGGCTTTTAAGTCATCGTCAGATGATGGACACATGTGTTGTTGTAGGTATGATATGACTATATGTGTGTAACTCACATTTACACACATCTGTCAAACTAAATTAAACAAATTGACTTTAATGATTTGGCTCAGTTGTGGGTGTTGAATCAAGATAATAATGGACAACTTGCAATGTTTTACACATATCTGTTTATGGTTGAAGTTAAATTATAGTTTCATTTCATTATTTAGCAATTTCAATTATTAAATTAGCAAAAAGATTTTGCCCCTCTAAAGTTTTAAAGCAAAAGAATTAGAGCCTGTCAGGTGCTACTTTGAATTTTCATGAAATAATATAATTAAAATGTGCTAATTTTGCATTATTTTAATAACAATTCTAAATCAGCACGCGACAATTTCTTAAAAATTCAAAAGTAGCACATAACAGAGCTAATAACAAAAAAATAGCAAAAATGGAACCACGTGTGTTATTCTGTGTTTACAGGATAGCTTAGATCATAGATGTATACGTGTATCTACACTGTATGAGTCTAGTTTATGTGCTAATTTTCAGTTTGAATAAGATTTCAAATGATTTTTTCTGTTAAAATTAGGTTAAACTATTAAATGGGACTGTATTATAAAGCATGAATTCATGCTGTGTACCAAAGAAAAGAATCTGGGGATTTTACTACATAAAAATTTGGAAAAAAATAATTAGACCCAAGGCCAGTACCAATCTTGTGATGAAATTCAAAATGTATATATTAACCAATTTAGCTAAATCCAAGTTGAAAGATGTCCCTCACATAAGGAATATTTTATACAGAAATACACAGACCTGGTCAAAAATTAATGGTAAACATTTTGAGTAAATCCATCTCTCGTGTATTTTTTGAAATATAAAATAAAATAAGACGGTTAAATGTTATTTAGCACCAAAATGGATTGAAAGACTGCATAGCCTACAGGCCAATGTGTCCTGAGTACATACAGACCAGCGTATTGGTGTATGTTACATAGTGTAAAAGACATAACTGTCGTGTGCAATATACAAAAGGTCATCAGCGAATGCAAAAACTAGCTTTAAGGCGGTAACGGTGCTTTTCTAAGATGGCTGCCTGAAAGAAGACTCAAACATCCGGCAAAATAGGCTTGAAATGTGAAGAAAATCACTATTTTAAGGGTAAAACGTACTTTATTTCAAGAAAAATCCAAACAGCGTCTCTCGATTATCAAAATTTACACAAGGTGTACCATGAGGAAGCTGCTGTTGCATTATTTATTGGTCAAATGAGCCGGAAAAGGGATCGACCCGTGATCACATATTCGACATTGTCATAGATTTTTTCGACTTAAAAACTTGTACCAAAATATTTAATGTACGAATTATACATCAAAATAAACATGAGAAATAGTTCTTTTCATTTATATTAAAACATCTTTAGTGCATGAGCAAATGATTGAAAGAGATCACATTGTTCAAAAAATATTTTTCTATTTTAGGCAAGTGTCCCACATTTAATCGTTATTTAAATGGTGAAATTGCCACCAAATTTGAGTCAATCTTCCTTTAATAAATTATAATTATTCAGAAATTTCAATAAAATGTAATTTGTCAACAGTGGGTAAGACAAATATTTCATTATTACCTCGCTCGTGTGTATGCCGTTTTGAGCTTTTTTTCACGCCTTCTGGCACATTCTACGCCTGCAAACTTGTTTAATGTATTAATGCGTAAGCCGGGTTAGCGTTTCCTCTGCAATGACCAATGCATTTTCATTTTTAATATAATGCTGTTTTATCTAACGCCATTAAAACTTAATTATGAAACTGAAGAGTTTACTTTGTATTTTGCTGTTGTACTTTATTAAATTTTGAGGAAGGGTAAATATCGCATCAGGTCCATCTATTTATCCAGTCAACTGTTCATCAATGGTCAATTTTAATGATTCCCAATAACTTTTGATAATACGAATTTTCTCCCTCAATATGGTCATCTATATCATGTGAGTCCCAGTGATATTTTATACAATATTCACCTGTCAATAATAGTGCGCAGCAATATCAATCCGTATTACATTTATACAATTATATATACAGACGTTCTTATATGAATATTTATATACAGTCATGTACATGTATATGGCTTGTAATTGGTAAATCTGAACATTGCATAATCATGCAGTTTTAAAATTCCTCAAATCCTACCCTCCCCATCACACACATATTCACACACACACACACACACACACACACACACACACACACATACTGATTCTTTGGACCAGTCAGTCATATTGCTTTGAGTGAAGGTCAACATCAGAGGTCCTACCATTCCTAATCAGTCAAACCTGTCTATAAAGGCCACCCTTTATGGGCAGGTGGCCCTTATATGTAGATTCAAATAATATGAATAAAGAATAATTGGGATACAATTCTACTGGCCTTTATAAGCAATTGGCCATTATATAAAGGTGGCCTTTAAGGCAGGTTGGACTGTAATATTGAATTTATTAAACTAGTTGAATAATGTTGGTCGAATCTTTTATTTTATTTTTTAATGTAATAAGTTTTTCAACAAGTTTACTAAATTTAATTTAGAAATAAATTTCAATTTGTTGTTGTTTATACAACCAAAACAAATCGAAAGTTATTTCTCATATTTACAATATTAATCTTTTATATTTCTACTCAGAATTTGCGAAAGGGCGATTTTATTAGTATTACAATAGTAGTTTTTATTTCTCATCAACTGGTTCTTTCTGTGCACCCAAATCTTCAGAGCGTTTATTTCCGCCTTATTGACGTCACACATCCTTTTAAAGGGTTTAGCTCCGCCTTCTACACGTGCCCTAAACAAGGGTGTTTTTTTCATGACAGAATTGGCTCCTCTCCAACTTTCATTGCCGGAACTACTTTTCTGACCTACATCCCAATGTTGTCCAAATAATTATTCATAAAGTTGTAAAAGTATCACATACACTTATTTGTTGGGTTTTTTTAAATTATACATTGAATTATAAGAAATGAAGTTAAATTTTCTTTTTGTTATGGAAGTATGAAAGAATTGGACATTTTGCACACGTAACATAATTCGCCATGCGAATTATTCAGTGTGAAAAATGTCTAATTCTTTCATACTTCCATAACAAAAAGAAAATTTAACTTCATTTCTATAGTGTTGTAACTTCAAATCTCGTGCGACTTGAAGAGCAGTTGACGGCGATTCTAGAAATGTAAACATTATTCTTGTCAATAGGTTTATGTAGAAAGAAAATTAACGATTGTAAATATTATCACGTAATCAACAATGCGAGATTCTATTTATTACATAATCAAAATAAAATCGTGAAAATGCAACCCGTCTTCTCTAAAAACAAGATGAGAGACCGCAATGCACAGAAATCATGTGACCAAAGAGTACTTCTAAATTTTTATGGATATAACTAAGCCAAAAATATAATGCTGACTTTTTAATATAATTTCCAACTTATTTCACTTCTTTTTATGATATTAAAGCGACTAAATGAAACGTGTCAGTGAAATAATCAACAGTCGACGTCATAGCGCGCGCACATTTGAATGTCGCGCGCTAGTTACCAA
The DNA here is from genome assembly GCA_021292105.1 of Anadara kagoshimensis. Classification (NCBI taxonomy): domain Eukaryota; kingdom Metazoa; phylum Mollusca; class Bivalvia; order Arcoida; family Arcidae; genus Anadara; species Anadara kagoshimensis. The sequence continues at coordinate 70,979,192 of CM037870.1, forward strand.
GGTCGTAAAAATTTTCATTACATCAATTTATTGTACAGAGCATTAAGAAGATTACAATAAGTAATAACACCATTTTCAGTTTATTTTTTTACTTCAATTTACTGCTTATTCGACAAATTTTTATAAGTGAAAAAATCAAGGTCATAGTTTCTACTATAGATATTCTATTTTATTTTAGAGCACTAGACGGCTGTTTCGGAAACACTTCAAAATCAGTAATGATTGGACCAAACTTATGAAACCTAAATTGGGGGTTAGAAGAGTATCAAAAGAACCAAATTATATTTAACTAAATGAAAAAAGCATACAATCCATGTCCGAATCACAATTTAGAAGCAAGGAGAAAATTTTGAACTGAAAAGTTGGGTTACACACGTAAACCAGGGAAGTGATATCGGGTGCTCCGGAAGGGTAAGCGACTCCTGTTTAGCTAGCTACTAGTATACCCGCTATGTAGAAAAATGTGTGAATGAAAGGAATATGGAACTATGGGACGTCAAATATATCCAGGGCAATCCTCGACACAGGGACATCAAACAATACTGTGATGACAGCCATACAACTTTTAAAGGGCCTTTATAAGCTTAGACTTGCAATATCCTTAAGTCAACAATTGTTTGCGAGCTACCTGCTTCGTTGTACAAGATTCCTGTAGTAAGAACAATCTCTATCATAGCGTATTAATTGGGAAACAAACACACGATAAGCAGATAAAGCAGATATATTGCTACATAGAAAAAGAAAGTGGACAAATAGAAAGATTGAAGTCATCACGTTTATCATAAAGTTTCAAATGTAGCCTTTCGTGGGCGTCATAATTCAGGTTTAGGTCTAAATATGAAACAGAACTTGAGAAATCAGTTGTATCTTTTATTTCAAGCTCACGAGGATAGATGATATTCACATAGTCTCCAAATTTATGATTGTTAAGAGACAGGACGTCATCTATATATCTGTATGTCTCAAGATTTAACTAGGTTATGCATAAATTTTGCTAGGAATAGAGAAACAATCAGCAAGGCCCTCAAAAAGTTAATGGCCATCATCACAGTAATGTTGATAAGTTTGATGTCTCTGTGTCCAGGATTGCCCTGGATATATTTGACGTCCCATAGTTTCATGTTCCTCTCACACGATTTTGATTACACACGTGGTGAATGTAGCTAGCTAAACAGAAGGTGCTTACCCTTTCGAAGCACCCGGTCCCACTTCCCTAGTGGAACTTCACGTGTCTAACCTGACTTGTCAGTTCCAAAGATTTTACTTTGCTTCTGGATTGTGATTCGGATATGTTTTTTTATAAAATATGCACCATAACTCTCCATATTGAAGAGGCTGATACAATAGTTTATCAGATATTTGCTTTGCAATTTCCAAATCATTCGATGATTTATCAACTCTCCTCACTCTGATAAAACAGACATTAAAGCATAAGATATATATCATGTTGATTCCAAACTCGTAATATATATATATATATTATTGATGAAATATTATTATCTCTATATATGTTAAATGTCAGTCGTTTTATCAGTGTAAAATAAATTGTCATTCTGTACAAATAGATCATTCAATATTCATATCTAGGGGCACGTTTTTGCACAAAACGTAATATCTCGATCACGAGTTTCGGTTAACGTTGGTCAAAATATTAGAATTAAAAAATCTGATAATAGAAAAACCAAAAAATGTAGACATATTTCGTATTAACAATCCACCACTGACAATACAACATCATTGTTCAATCATTATAAAACCGCCTCGTGGGCTCAGTGATAGAGTGTCCGTCTCCAAGAGGGAGGTCGCATACTATTAAGAGGTCAGAGTATCGCATGATCACCCAGCGCCAAACTAATGTGACTTGAGGAGCGGTATGCTTGGCTGCAGTGCACTGAGTATGCTAATAAAAGACAGGCAATAAAACAAGCTCAAATAGCTCATGCATACACAAACTTATACTTAGATTAAAAAAACTTGCTTTTGTCCAAACTAATTTACAACAACTATAGTCATAATTAAAGAACACAAAATGGGGATAGTTTATAACCACAAACATATGAAGTGGTATGTTTGTGTTTGATGCATAATCCTGAGCGCTCCAAAACAGTTTTCAACGGCAAACGCTCCTAGACTTAACCATGGTGAAAATCAATTCATCTGACGTCAAAATGGAGCGCGTGGAGCAATGTCTTTATGAAGTGGCAAAGTATAGTCGATGTCAAATACTTTATTGAAGGAGAGATATTGCAATTGTAACTATAACTCTTTAATCAGTAGTAAATGGATAGTAATTAGAATATGGATTAGTATGTTTGTTTTTACTTTGCTTTCGAATTGTGATTAGGATATGGATTGGCATGTTTGTTTTTGAGATTGTAGTTTGGACATGAATTGGTATGTTTGTTTTTATTTTGCTTTGGGATTGTTAATAGGATATTAATTGGTATATTTGTTTTTACTTTGCTTTGGGATTGTTAATAGGATATTAATTGGTATGTTTGTTTTAATTAACTTTTGGATTATGATTGGAACATGGATTGATATTTTTCTTTTTTGGTATTGTAGTTTGGACTTTGCTTTTGAGATTGTAGTTTGGACATGGATTGTTATGTTTGTTGTTACTTTGCTTTCGGAATGTGATTAGGACATGGATTGGTATGTTTGTTGTTACTTTGCTTTCGGATTGTGGTTTGGACATGGATTGTTATGTTTGTTGTTACTTTGCTTTCGGATTGTGGTTTGGACATGGATTGTTATGTTTGTTGTTACTTTGCTTTCGGATTGTGGTTTGGACATGGATTGTTATGTTTGTTGTTACTTTGCTTTCGGATTGTGATTAGGACATGGATTGGTATGTTTCTTGTTACTTTGCTTTCGGATTGTGGTTTGGACATGGATTGTTATGTTTGTTGTTACTTTGCTTTCGGATTGTGGTTTGGACATGGATTGTTATGTTTGTTGTTACTTTGCTTTCGGATTGTGGTTTGGACATGGATTGTTATGTTTGTTGTTACTTTGCTTTCGGATTGTGATTAGGACATGCATTGGTATGTTTCTTGTTACTTTGCTTTCGGATTGTGGTTTGGACATGGATTGTTATGTTTGTTGTTACTTTGCTTTCGGATTGTGGTTTGGACATGGATTGTTATGTTTGTTGTTACTTTGCTTTCGGATTGTGGTTTGGACATGGATTGTTATGTTTGTTGTTACTTTGCTTTCGGATTGTGATAAGGATATTGATTGATATGTTTGTTTTGGGGATTGTAATTGGACATGGATTGGTATATTTGTTTTTACTTTGCTTTCGGATTGTGATTAGGACATGGATTGGCATGTTTGTTTAAATTAACTTTGGGATTGTGATTTTGGGATTGTGGTTTGAACATGGATTAATTGGTCTGTTTGTTTTTACTTTGCTTTTGGATTGTCATTTTGGATATGGATTGGTATGTTTGTTTTTACTTTGCTTTCGGAATTTGATTAGGATATGGATTGGTATGTTGGTTTTAATTAACTTTGGTATTTTGATTCTAATTTTTTGTATGTAAAAAGATTTCTTATTATGGGAAAATTTTTCATTGTTATTTGCTTCTCAAATTTTAGGTTGAAAAATGCTATTTTGTTACACATTGTGTTAAATTTCAGATTCTTTCTCTTTTTAATTTTATACCTACCTCTACATTTATCTACAGCCATGTCCCATAATGCTTCGCATTGAACTTGCTCCTATACAAAATGTGTTATAGACAAATAATTGATCAAGACTTCTACAGTTGTTGCTACTGTTTTCATTATATATTAACTTGTAAGCCAAGGGGCGTATACTAACTATTAGTTGAACGCAAGTGAAGAATCCATAGTACCCAGATAGCCTAACATCGGTCAGTACCCAGATAGCCTAACATCACTTAGTACCCAGATAGCCTAACATCGGTCAGTACCCAGATAGCCTAACATCTGTCAGTACCCAGATAGCCTAACATCGGTCAGTACCCAGATAGCCTAACATCGGTCAGTACCCAGATAGCCTAACATCGGTTGGTACCCTGATAGCCTAACATCGGTCAGTACCCAGATAGCCTAACATCGGTCAGTACCCAGATAGCCTAACATCAGTTGGTACCCAGATAGCCTAACATCGGTCAGTACCCAGATAGCCTAACATCGGTTGGTACCCAGATAGCCTAACATCGGTTAGTACCCAGATAGCCTAACATCAGTTAGTACCCAGATAACCTAACATCGGTTAGTACCCAGATAGCCTAACATCGGTCAGTACTCAGATAGCCTAACATCGGTCAGTACCCAGATAGCCTAACATCGGTCAGTACCCAGATAGCCTAAGATCGGTTAGTATCCAGATAGCCTAACATCGGTCAGTACCCAGATAGCCTAACATCAGTTAGTACCAAGATAGCCTAACATCGGTCAGTACCCAGATACAGATAACCTAACATCAGTTAGTACCCAGATAGCCTAACATCAGTTAGTACCCAGATAGCCTAACATCAGTTAGTACCAAGATAGCCTAACATCAGTTAGTACCCAGATAGCCTAACATCAGTTAGTACCCAGATAGCCTAACATCGGTTAGTACCCAGATAGCCTAACATCGGTCAGTACCCAGATAGCCTAACATCAGTTAGTACCCAGATAGCCTAACATCGGTTAGTACCCAGATAGCCTAACATCGGTCAGTACCCAGATAGCCTAACATCAGTTAGTACCCAGATAGCCTAACATCGGTTAGTACCCAGATAGCCTAACATCGGTCAGTACCCAGATAGCCTAACATCAGTTAGTACCCAGATAGCCTAACATCGGTTAGTACCCAGATAGCCTAACATCGGTCAGTACCCAGATAGCCTAACATCAGTTAGTACCCAGATAGCCTAACATCGGTTAGTACCCAGATAGCCTAACATCGGTTAGTACCCAGATAGCCTAACATCAGTTAGTACCCAGATAGCCTAAATCGGTTTTGATTTTTTTTAACTATGGTTTTATTATGTGTTTTAGAATCTTTTATTTTATTATTATATAGGTAGAAGGTCATATTGGATAGGGTTGAGTGTGAAGGTACACGAGCGATTGTGGAGTTAAGTGATTGGTTTAGAGGTCAACATGACAATCATAAAGGCAAAGAAGAATGTATTCATCTGTATACAAAGGTATCATTGGAATGATCAATTTTGTGACAAAATGGCTGGTTTCGTATGCAAGCAGCAGATTGCAGGTAAATATTTAGTTATTCAATGTCAGTATTGTATTTAAATGCGTTAAATTGTGATGACAGAAGGGACCGCATATGATCACATCGCTCGTTGCTCAGGTAAATAAAACATTGCTATGACGCCATGCTTTGTGTTTGTATGCGTATCAACTAGCCTAATCGCCAGTTATTACTTGTAAGTGTCCAGTAAGTTGATACAACTGTACATTAACTAACATAAACTTCTGGAACAACCGCCCGCACTTCCGTCATGAAGTTTGCTGGTGGTGCTTACCCTTCTGGAAGAACCGCCCGCACTTGTTTGCTGGTGGTGCTTACCATTCTGAAACGACCGTCCGTACTTCCGTCATGAAGTTTGCTGGTGGTGCTTACCCTTCTGGAACAACCGCCCGCACTTGTTTGCTGGTGGTGCTTACCCTTCTGGAACGACCGTCCGTACTTCCGTCATGAAGTTTGCTGGTGGTGCTTACCCTTCTGGAACAACCGCCCGCACTTGTTTGCTGGTGGTGCTTACCCTTCTGGAACGACCGTCCGTACTTCCGTCGTGAAGTTTGCTGGTGGTGCTTACCCTTCTGGAACGACCGTCCGTACTTCCGTCATGAAGTTTGCTGGCGGTGCTTACTCTTCTGGAAAAACCGCCCGCACTTGTTTGCTGGTGGTGCTTACCCTTCTGGAAGAACCGCCCGCACTTGTTTGCTGGTGGTGCTTACCCTTCTGAAACGACCGTCCGTACTTCCGTCATGAAGTTTGCTGGCGGTGCTTACCCTTCTGGAACAACCGCCCGCACTTCCGTCATGAAGTTTGCTGGCGGTGCTTACCCTTCTGGAACAACCGTCCGTACTTCCGTCATGAAGTTTGCTGGCGGTGCTTACTCTTCTGGAACGACCGTCCGTACTTCCGTCATGAAGTTTGCTGGCGGTGCTTACTCTTCTGGAACAACTACCCGCACTTTCGTCGTCACGTTTGCTGGTGGTGCTTACTCTTCTGGAAAAACCGCCCGAACTTGTTTGCTGGTGGTGCTTACCCTTCTGGAACAACCGCCCGCACTTCCGTCATGAAATTTGCTGGCGGTGCTTACCCTTCTGGAACAACCGTCCGTACTTCCGTCATGAAGTTTGCTGGCGGTGCTTACTCTTCTGGAACAACTACCCGCACTTTCGTCGTCACGTTTGCTGGTGGTGCTTACTCTTCTGGAAAAACCGCCCGAACTTGTTTGCTGGTGGTGCTTACCCTTCTGGAACAACCGCCCGCACTTCCGTCATGAAGTTTGCTGGCGGTGCTTACCCTTCTGGAACAACCGTCCGTACTTCCGTCATGAAGTTTGCTGGTGGTGCTTACCCTTCTGGAACAACCGCCCGCACTTGTTTGCTGGTGGTGCTTACCATTCTGGGACGACCGTCCGTACTTCCGTCGTGAAGTTTGCTGGTGGTGCTTACCCTTCTGGAACGACCGTCCGTACTTCCGTCGTGAAGTTTGCTGGTGGTGCTTACCCTTCTGGAACGACCGTCCGTACTTCCGTCATGAAGTTTGCTGGCGGTGCTTACTCTTCTGAAAAAACCGCCCGCACTTGTTTGCTGGCGGTGCTTACTCTTCTGGAACAACCGCCCGAACTTGTTTGCTGGTGGTGCTTACCATTCTGGGACGACCGTCCGTACTTCCGTCATGAAGTTTGCTGGCGGTGCTTACCCTTCTGGAAAAACCGCCCGCACTTGTTTGCTGGTGGTGCTTACCATTCTGGAACGACCGTTCGTACTTCCGTCGTGAAGTTTGCTGGCGGTGCTTACTCTTCTGGAACGACCGTCCGTACTTCCGTCGTGAAGTTTGCTGGCGGTGCTTACTCTTCTGGAACGACCGTCCGTACTTCCGTCATGAAGTTTGCTGGCGGTGCTTACTCTTCTGGAAAAACCGCCCGAACTTGTTTGCTGGTGGTGCTTATAATTACCCTTCTGGAACAACCGCCCGCACTTCCGTCGTCACGTTTGCTGGTGGTTCTTACCCTTCTGGAACAACCGCCCGCACTTCCGTCATGAAGTTTGTATGTTTATTTGATTTGCTTGTTTTCAACTGTGATAAGAACATGTCAATACGTGGTGAGTTAAACAGGAGGTGCTTATCTTTCCGGAGCAGCTGGCTGGTAAAGGTTCACGTGTAAAACCTAACTTGCATGTTTCAAGTTTTTACTTTTATTCGGAATTGTGATTTGGACATTGATTGATATGTTTGTTTTTTTTATTCTTTATATTTACGCATTTTAAATAACTCGCTCGTATGCTTTATGAGCACGTTCGTTTTCAACGTACAATGTAGATATTTTGATTTTTAGATTATGATTTAGAAATAAACCAATATAAATAATGCTAAAAAACATACTTTTCTGTTGTAAATATTACCAAAACACCACACAACACACAAGTAAAATAGGATAACATGACAAGTTCAACATCATTTAAACGACATTCTCTGTAATAACCAGATGATTTAGCTATATTACGGAAATGACATGTCTAAGATTTCGGTAAAATTGTATTAACGTATTGCGTACATATAAAAACAAAAAAATTCCCAAACCAAATTTTAAAACCTTGTTTTACACACTTGGCGTGTGTGGCTAGCTAAACAGAAAATGTTTACCCTTTCGGAGCACCCGGTCTCACTTCTCTCATCACATGTTTAACCTAACTTGCCAGCTTCAAAGTTTTTACTTGGGATAGTGGTTTTAAAATGGATTGGTATGTTTGTTTTTGATTCCATAGTAACCAGCAACAAGTTAAAAGTATACATTTGTATACATTTCAGTCAACTTGGGTGCATAACGAACATGCTGCTAAAATATAACCTTTAATTTGGAGTACCTTCTATATTTTTATCGTAACTTTGATTGTCATTCCTATATTGTTTACGTCAAAACTGTATGAGTGTACAAGTTTTTATTTTCATCACTTATATATAAAAAATCAGAACATTACCCCTCATTGGATGCACTTTGACATAGATTATTTTGAAAATGCTACTACTTGAATAATATCATAATCGGGGTTTTTTTTATTCGGAAAAGGTATTCTATAATGAAGGAATTGTTTATAATTCCAGTATCTTTTCAATAGCACCGACAACGAGCCAATGGATTATTTTAGCCTGTGTATGGTACTCTTCTTTGATTAGATCTCATATAAAATCACATATTGACTGGTATAAAATAACAAATTAAACAAAATAGTGTTCCACATTTTCATTCTAGTTATATAACTAGATCTCACATCAGAGAAATAACTTTTTATCATCAATATGACGATTTTTAAACTTAACATTTCAAATTAAAAGCAATATTCTGATTGACAAAAAAGTCTAAAGAAAGCACTGATATTACAGATAAATGCATATAATAGTTACAAGAATATTTAAACTTGTCCAGATTTGACTATCATTATTGTCTGTTTCGGTGTACCACTCTGGCTGCCATATCTTTCTATAGCTTTTACTACATTCATACCGCTTACAACTGATCCAAATACCACGTGTTTACCGTCTAACCTAAAAACAATAATAATAGTATGTAAAAACAAATGATGATCTAACGACTTAAAATTAGGTAAGATTTGATCTACCCAAATTGATAGAAAACGTGTATATTAATACGTGTTACGATGGCTGCTGGTGTGGGGTAATTTTTTCACGTCATGTTATTTCATTGTTGTAATTACACACCTGACGTATGTAGCTAGCTAAACAGGAAGTGTTTACCCTTCCGGGGCACCCGGCATTCCTCTCCTGGTGGATGTTCGCGTGTTTATATATACATACAATTACTTTCAAAGCAAATTTATATCTTCACAGTTTCAAACATATATTTTTAAGCAACACATCTAAACAAATATACACACAAGACGACTTCTTACCATTCTGTCTTCACTGTTGTTATGAAGAACTGAGATCCATTGGAATCGGGTCCAGAATTCGCCATTGATAAAATACCTGAATTAAATAAATAAATGTCAATTCGTACAATCTACGTTTGGAATACCGTATGCAAGTTTTGTTGTAAATAAAGTACATAATAAAACATCATTGTTCTAGAACACAAACCAATGGACACCGTTAAAATACCACTGTTAAAAAAAAACAAGGATACATATTACAATAACCACGTGGCTGAAAGCATTCCCTGTCCAAAGAGCCATTAACGACTATATGTATAATTATGCTTATCGTTCATTAATTAAACCTTGTATAATGTGTATAGTATTACAAGTACATGAATCTTGTTGATTTTCATACTTAAGTTGCCATGACAACAAGAAACATGTTGAGTTTACGATTTTTGTTGGCTAATGATCTTCATTTCAAAATACAAGTACTTGTATAGATCATACGATACAGGTATGTTGACTTATTACGTCAGAAATGATGATTGTTTTCCTCACTGGAAGTAAATTAGGTGGAATGATTAACCCCTCTAAACATATCTTAGCCACGCCAATGGACACGATATTGTTATTAGACACAGTGCCCGTCCAAAGTCACAGATATGGGTGCTTTATAAACAATAATTGTCTCATGATATTTGAATCTTATTAGACCGGTTATCTTCTATTGGTTTATTATTTGTAATCTTGGTATAATTATATTTATTGAATACCAAATATTATTTTTTTAACTTTCACAAGTACACTGGATCTCATTTAATCATTATGTTGTTATTCCTCCCAATTTGGCGGTCGAGTGGTCTAATGCGCGCCTGTTTACGGGTCATAGATAGCCACAACCTGCTTGGATCCAACGCGGGACATTCTTATTTTGAAAAAGTTTGCCCGTCAGTTCGCTTGACGGAGGTCGGTGGTTAATTTTTTAATTTGATTTTGGAATTGTGATTTGAACATGAATCGATGTTTGTGGTTGAAAAATAAGGAGAAAAAAATGAGAAAACTAAATCCAACAAGTTTGCAATGATACACGTACCAGGCCCAGTATGGTTTAATTTAAAATTCTCATCTTTAAAACTTTCTCCATATATACTTTTTCCACCAGTTCCATCATGCATTGTAAAGTCTCCGCCTTGTAACATAAAATTTGGTATAATTCTGTGAAATGTGGAATTCTGGTATCCGAACCCTTTTTCACCGGTGCATAATGCTCGAAAGTTCTCTGAAATGGAAAATATATGTTTCATTAATGCTGTAACAATATTTATAAAGAGAATTAATTACAAGTTTCGAGATAAGGATAAGCAAATTCCGATCGAGTGGTCAGATATTTTCACCACTGTTTACGTATTGAAGACTTCGTCATGAATTGATGAACAACTCCTTAACGCAAACGTTATAGGGTAGTACGCAGTATGCAATTGAATTGGCCCATAAATCAACCATGGACAGTTGGTAAAATGGATGTATAACAGATAAATTGTTGAGGTTTAACCTCGAAATGGCATAGGGTCTAATCTAAGAGAGATTATTGTGTACACCAGGCAGCTCGGCCTGTTTACTTTGGACGGGACAGATTTAAACAATATACACAACCAACTGAAAATGGAATGTGGAACGTTTACTTACCAGCTGTTCGTGGTACTACATCTGAGCGTAACTGTAAAATTAATAATATAATAATATAAATATTGCTTTATTAAAAACAGTCTCGCATACCATGTACACACACAGGCTTAACAAAATACAAAACTGTAAAGCGTCATTCAACTGGCTGGCTAGTGGTAAGAGTAGATGGAGACATGGATCAGTCTAAAGAGAGGACTGAAGGATTACCCTTAGTAATTTTATTGTTAACCGGGTTGTAGCGTAATAATACGGCATACTTCTTTTAAGAGCTCAAACATCCATTTTGATATAGAAAAATACAATTAATATAAAGAAATGGTTTTCTGTTTACATTTGGGAAGATCGTTACTTTCTTAGCTTTTAATTAGACAAAGCACCTGTCCCAGAAGGAATATAACCATTAACTTGGTAGATAAAATGTCACAAAGCACCTGTCCCAGAAGGAATATAACCATTAACTTGGTAGATAAAATGTCACAAATTAAACAGATTTAATATTCTTTAGCCACTTAATGTCAACATAACATAAGTTGAATGCACATTGTGTGGCATATTAAATGCACTTTTTCAGTGTGTAATATTATATAAAGTTTTAAAATAAAAGCATTAGGTTCTTTATATGACAGTCCTCACGGCAGATGAATACGTATCTATTGTGTCTTAATGGCAAAAAGATGTAAATATAATGTCAATTCGTGTTTTAATGTCATTATAAAACTTGTCAGGACGATTAAAATTTTACATAGACGGACACTGTTTTACTGATATCAAAAATAGCTTGGTCATACGAAAATATAATATGCATTTAATTTTCAATAAAAAAATCGTGAAACATATTATGCCAAAACCGTCGGTTTATAGCGTACTTGTAAACTAAACATTGCACTTATGTTGTTGCAAGAACAATAACTCTCAGGGGAAAAAGCAACTCGGGTTAAGGGTATGCGCATCTCCTATCTATCATTGTTGCTTTACACCAAATTTCGTGGGATAGTGCTTCATAGTTTTGGAGAATTAGTGCAGACGACAAGATTTTGGGACGGGTAGATGGACGGATGGAAACTCGAATTTCATATCTTCTTTCTTCGAATCCCCGCCGGATAAAATTTAGATTTATATATTATTTCTGTCAATGCCAATATCGGATTTTTAATCGATACGTTATCTGAATGCACTGTGCTTCTTCTAAAAGTAATAAGAGATGAAGAATAATTAAAATGGAAGTGGAGAAAAGACACTTTACGTCCCAGTTAAGATTCTTTCACTGACATCAAGACGACCAGTTCTGAGATGGTAGAGAAAATTGGAGTATCCTTAGAAAAATCACCAACTTTCGAGAAATTATGGTCTAGCTGATTGGGATTTGTGATTTGTGAGAGGCGCTTTAGAACAATTAACCATAGAGCAACCCCCAAAAAACTAAAAAAAAATAAAACAAGCAAAGAAAATGAATAAATAAATAAATTGTTCATAAATATCCAAACAATGACAAATTCATACAGACAAAGTTTTTTAATTGGCTTTAATGAAATCGTTAAATATTTTATAAACTATACAACACCTCAATGATAATTCTGCCAAGCTCCATATTCCTGTCATAATCAACTATATCCATATAACACTTGGGTAGATTTGTGGGCGGTGGTGCCACTGGAAACTGTGATTGATCCACTGGTGGATGTCCTATCATCTGCATATACAGGCTAAATGGTATTAGTTGTTTCGTTATAAAGAAATCCATGCTGGTGTGATGTTGAATCAACTTTGTTGTCGTGAAGAACAATGGTGAACTAAACAATGGATATTCCTTACTGTCCTCCTCCGACCTGGATACTGTAGAGAACGACTATCAACTGGACCAGGATATTTCCCCGTTGTCCTCAGATCAACCTGATGATGGGAACTAGACAAAAGATATCCCTCCGTCGTCCTCGACTCGACCTGGCTATTGTAGAGAGAGACAGTCTAGGGACATTGTGTATAATGATGAGTATAGAGCCCCAGGCATAATTAAGATATATTTGTGTCCCTATATAAAACATATACATGTCTTGTACTGACATATAAATTGTAAGATTGATAACCATCCAGACTTGTCCATCAGAATGTGATCAATAGTAACCAATGGTGTCTACGATCATACCTTTAATTTTTAATTTTAAATCCATCATTGTTGATTAAGTATCCTTATGTCTGGGTTGGTACCATGTATAAGTGTGATATATGTCTAATTTTGTGTTAAATTGTGAGGTGTGGGAGGGGAAGTGGTAAGATCGATCGAGACCCGCCGAAAACAAACACGTATGTTATATGTATAGGTCTTCATAAGTTAACAGTTTGCAGTCTCAGTTTAGAAGATTGCGTAAATGGAGGCTTGAACTTGATCTTAACTTGTCTTTTAAAGATACATGTAGATTAAACACTGCGTTATCAAAATTAACTAGAATTTTTTTGAGAGACAAATAGCCCCACTCCCAACATTTAACGTTTTCCGCGCGACCTTGACCTTTAGGATATGGCCTTGGTTCAAGGTCATGACACACAGGCTTTGGACCATAATTAGTCAGGCCAAAGTAGCTATGACGTATGGCCCGGACACGATTTTACACGGACAAACAGATGGCCAGACCTATATACCACAGGCGCTTGGGTCAGGTTTTTTTCAAATTATTATTTTATCGACCAAGCAATGATCTATTTTGCTATTTTATCATATCTGACAACGTTCTGAACTAAATGCAAATAAATCATTGCTTGGTCGATAAAATAAATTAATAAATTTAAAAAAAAAACTTACCCCAAGCGCCTGTGCTATATACTAGTAATGCGTGGGGGGCTATAATTACGGTGTCATAGCAACGTTTTGTAAAATTAACATTAATGACAAAACTCTTAAAATTTGTAACACGTGAGTCATATAGAAATAAACTTAAAGTTAAAGTGTACCTAAATCATCGTAAATTAACATTTAAAGAAAGCTTTAATGTATCCGCCTGTCTGTGTGTTACAATAGAGTATATAACTCTCTTACATCACTGACCTCACTGGCCAGATTTATCATCATCCTATGTAAACGCGAACAGTTTATTCACGTGAAGCTATGCATATCGCAATTTAATTATTATATCCAACGCAACAAAATTATTTTAATTTTTATTGCCGGTTCAACAATAATCATCTTACTAAGATGTTCTTTATTTTAGTTTTGAAGATATAAGGTGTTAGTTGAAGTTCATTCCCAACTAACTAAACCTATGTTTAATTTGTTAAAACTGTTTTATTTTTAGTTTGATGAAAGATTGTAAATAAATTTGCTAGATTTACGTCAAAGAAAACATGAGGCAGGTAGCGCGGTGCTCCAACAATCAGAAGGCGATTCAAAACAAGTAAACCCGGAAGTAAATGTCGTCACATGATCCTCGATCATATTCGACGTCACAGTGGCACAGATAAACAGCCATATAGAATAACGCAGGAGCCTTGGTAAGCTCTAGCTGTAGTTTTAACCAATTTAATCGATTGAACAAAAAATATTTTATTAAACATGAGGGAATTTACACATGTGAAACACAGACTTGTGTGGCACAGCGAGAAGCGTGTCGCATCTCCTTGACGGTCTCGGTTTATACTGTATTAGTCGATTGCACAAAAAGTATTTTAGTAAACAAAAGGAATTCACACATAATGTAGGTACACGTACAATAAAGTTCATCAGTTGAACTGTTCACTTCCTGTTGCTCAGTGCTTTTCTCCAGACACTCCGTTTTCTTCCACCATCACAGAACTGATGGCTTGTAACAGGAGGAAAAAAACACCACTTCCTCACCAAGGGCCCCGCCTGGGGATCGAACCCGGTCCTCTATGGTAAAAAGCGAGCATTCTACCATAAAGCCAAAAGATCTGGACCAGAAAGTCTGGTAGTAAATGACTATTATACTGTTATATACAACACCAGGACTAGCTCAGCCCCGTTACAGACATTGGCAGGTTAAGAATCTTGACTGCCTTTTAAATTAAGAACTCAACTGTTGATAAATATAACTTATATGTTTTACTTTGTTTAGGTACCAAGCACAATGGTGGATTCAGAATCTCCATTAACTATGGATAAAATAAATGAAGAGTTGGATGAAATCATATTACAATTTTTTGACACTTTAGAGAGTAGAATGCAGTTACAAGCAAATTTAGATGAACAGTTAAAATCAGGATTTCTTCAAATGTCAAGAGCTAGATACAACATGGGGATAAAGGCAATTGGTGCATCACAGTTCAATGAGAAGGAAATGGCATCTTTATATTCAGTTGATGTAGTAGATGATAATGGTTCTACAAATAACAAGTTTTTATTAAATCAGCAGGTGCTTGTAGACAACAAGATTGATAAGAATAGACAGAAGGAACAAACGTCTATTGACAAAACTAATATGTCTGGTCTTCGTAAAAGAAATGTTTGTCAACAGAGTGAACAAACTGAAAAGGACAGTGATGACAATAAAACTGTTGAAGTTGAAACCCTAGGTCAAAGGTTAAACACTGAAGAGGTCAAAGTTGACAATCAAGCAGCTGATAACAAGAATGAGAAAGCTGGAACAATAAGTAAACAGGATCCATTAAAGTGGTTTGGTGTTCTAGTTCCTCAAAGTTTAAGACAAAGTCAGAGTAATTTTAAACATTCTGTAAATACAGCTGTCCAGATTGTGAATATACAGGAAAAACTGCTTCGGCTTAAAGAACAGTATGTTGAACTTATGAAACAGAAAACTGCTAGCTCCTAACAAAAGTACATGTACTTATTTATATTTGAATCTTATAGCAGACAGTTAATGAGAGAGAGATAATTGCATATCATGGTAAACAGGAATACTTTGTAAGCAAACAGAGAGAGAGAGAGAGAGAGAGATTAGCATCAGCAATATATTAAGCAATATTAAATTTAAGTAACCAGAGTTGTATAATTAATCAGAGAAATAAAATGTCAAGGTTGTAATAAATTAAATGAGCCTAACCTTCAGTGGTTCAGAATCTAGTCATTAATACATTATTTTTGTCTTAATTCATCTGGCAGCATGTGATGTAAGCTTAGGAAAAGGAAATAAAAATGTGTGGTTTTATCACTGTAGATGTCACTAGCTGTAGATGCCACTAGCTGTAGGTGATGTTACAGACATATGAACATAACCCATGCTTTACTTGCATTGCAGTACAAGTACTTCATTGTCTAGCTGTCACATATGTTGATCATAAGTGGGAGGCCGTGAGTTTGAACCCCAGCTTGGTCTGACCCTAGACTTAAAAGTGGGTAGTGACTGTTCTTTAGCCAAGCAATCAGCATTATGAAATGAAAGTCCTGGTTCTTTCGGATGGGAACTTAAAATAAACCAGGTTCTCACATGTAATGGTAGGCATGGCACAATAAAGAATCCTGCTGTATAATGCCATCAGCACATGTACAGGCAAAATTTGTGCACCTTTGTCCAAAACTGGCAATGTCTTGATATAAGTAAAATATTCTTGACTGGGACGTTAGAAATACTCAACATATTTTGATGATCAAGTGCTAGTCTGCATGTTTACATATTATGTATATAAAATCCTAAACCAATATCCTTTTTATATTAAATAATACATCATGGTGGAATCCATATATATACCGTAAATCCTCGCATTTAAGACAGGGTTTTTCACCTTGAAATTTATTTTTCGAGGTGGGGGGGGGGGGTAGTCATCTTACAGGACAGGTACACTTCCGAGGGGCAGAAATTCTTGAGAGAATGTCCACATGTACCATATCTGACCAAGACCTTAATATCACAATGAGGGCTTTACCATACTGTAGGGCCAAATTGGCTAAATTAAGGTATGGAAAAGTAAAGGAATAATTATGAAACTGAAGGCTATGCCACTGCTTATGATGTAAACCAAATAGCTTTCCATCCAAATGTTCATGTAGTCAGTTAATGTGAGATCTACATTACAGTAGAATGCTCCCTCTGTATGTGGGAGATTGGGGTTCAAACCCTGGCTTGGTCTGACCAAGGCTTTGACACAGGCAGTGACTGTTCTTTAGTCAACCACTTGGCATTTAGAAATAAAAGTCATGGGGTTCGTCAGAGGAGACCTTCAAAAACTGATACCCAGTGTGCCCGTAGGCATGGTCTGCTAAAGAACCCTCCCTGCACATTACCCTAATAATAAGCACTCTGGAAAGGACAAAGATTTCTGCCACTTCACCTGTAGCTGGTGACATCTTGATATAAGTGAAATATTTTTTACTGGAACATAAAACCCTGATTTAATCAATCTTCAATATCTAAGTACATTACATAGTAAATGACATTTAATAGCCTTTTAAATTTAACAGCATTTTATAATTATATATAATAATCAAAAACAAACATACTAATCCATATCCAAATCACAATCCAGAAGCAAAGTAAAAACTTTGGAACTGACAAGTTAGGTTATACACGTGAACTTCCACCAGGGAAGTGAGGTTAGGTGCTCTGGAAGGGTAAGCACCTCCTGTTTAGCTAGCTACACCTGCCACATGTGTAATCAAAATTGTGCAAAAGAATCATGGGACGTCAAATATCCAGGGCACTCCTGTACACAGAGACATCAAACATCAACAATACTATGATGATGGCCATAAAACTTTTTAAGGGCCTTGATAAGCCTAGGCTTGCAATATCCTGGATCAACAATTTATTTGCAAGCAGCCTATTTCGTTGTACAAAGTCGCTGTAGTAAAACGTGGAAACAAAAGTGAAGTACATCATTGTATATTTCCTTTTATTCTCCATCAAACACATCATTACAGCATACAAGTGTAAATGGTATATCATTTATACAACAACACTCGCTAACATAAAACAACAACACTCACTAACATAAAACAAAATCTGGTTATATTGCACAGTATTCTAAAAATGGAATTCAAAAATACAATATATTCATAGGATTTTCACCTACATAAGATGATTTCAAAATAGAAAATACATTTATACAGCTATAGAGTACTGTTAATGCCATCATAAATAAATCGGACCCCGGCATGTTGGATCGGCTACTAGTATCTGTGATACAGACATCAATTGCTTAATTTAATAAATCCAAATTTTCAAGCTAGTATATCAAACTGGCATAAAATACAAAGGTAAAAAAAGTATGGTAGGTCATGACCTTGACTACCTGACTATATAATCATTATTTCTGTAAACTGTTTATAATCATAAAAGATACTAGTATACAAAGTATTTTTTATCAAAATCAACAACATTTTCATTATTACAGTTTTCAGTTATTTCTACTGGTATTCCAGGAGGTGTAGATAGGTGTGATTGTAAATTGACCTGGCTACCTAAACTCTAAAAACAATTACTGTATATTGAGAAATGTCTGTTATGTATTAATATTCACAATTTTGTAAAGTCTCAAAAAATTGTGCCCCTAATTTTCCTACACATAAAAAAATACAATGGGCTTACCTACTAGTTGTCAACTTTGAGAGTAAGTACATGAATGTTAAACTGCAGAAGTTTCTACCTGTAAATATTTCTCAATACAGTATTTTATTATGATAAGATAATACACATTACTCCCTTCTCTGCATATGTAGAGTTTTATGTATACATGTGACCTTCAGGCTGACCAATTCGACGGATATGTACCATGAAAACGGATAAACGGACAGATCAAATAAAAAGGTCAAATTAGATAGATTTTTTCCATTTTGACAGGTTTTTTAATTAAAGTACTAAAAAATCAAACTTTTTGTATGGAAACTGTACCAAAATCAAACACTTAACAATAAATAATTACCTAAATGGCAATCTTGTGCACTTAAAATGTATCAATCTGGACAAATAAACAAATAAATTTGATTGGTCAGTCTGGGCCTTATGTGTGTTTGTGCAGACTAAAACATCCCTGTACTTAAAGACATCAATGTAGATTATTTAACAACTTTTTCATTAAAGTATACAGCGTGGGTCACTGACAAATACACTCAAATTTACTCGTCATTTATAACAAACATTATAAACAATTATATACTAAGTATACAAAAAGGTCCTTACATTTATCCCATATTAGCACTTTCAACAGTCTAGTATAAATGTTTACCCTTTTACACATGAAGCATTCACAGAACTCTAATACATGTGAATAGCTTAAACTGATTTTAACAGATCAATATTTGTCAAATCAGCTAAATATCAGTACAAGTTATTTTATCATTGTTAGGATTTAATGCCTACTAAAACTACAGAATTTGACCAAAGTGATTTGTGAAATATACATGAAATATTGAAACTATCCACAAATTAAGACACTCATAAGTTTTGCATGTATTTTTTAATCTTGTTACTTCCCTGACTTTATATGCAAATAAATCAACACAAATATTTTTTTTTATAGGAACTTGATTGGTGCGTCACATGACAAACTCTTTTGCTTAAAGACATGACAAGTTGACATTATTACCATGACTTGTATTCAAAATAGACCAATGAAAATGAAAAAAAAATCATGAAGACTTGATGACAATGAAATATGGTCTGATGAACATGGGTAGTACCTTTAGGTTTTGGTTTTATAAGATTATTTTATAATCATAAAGGGTAATAAAGAGGCATAGTCCTTGGTGCTGTTGGATGCAGTTTTTCCCCAAAACCATCAGGGACCGGAATACACTACCACCAGATATCATCTGCCAGTACCAAGTTCAACATATATCTACATGTACATTCTCACTTGTTTAACTTACAGATGTTATTTTAATTGTAAATATACTGTAGAACCTGTAGTTTTTAATGAGTGGGAACATTTTGTTGCATCACCATTCTTTTGAAGCCCATTCTCACATTATAAAATTCAACATAACATGTTATTACATCTTTTCAAAGTCCAGTTAATACTAGTTTTTCTGTAAGTTCCTCATATAACTCCTGAGATCATTGTAACTTGTCAAAATATGTTTTTAATCAACTTTTTAACAATATGTCAGCACTTAATCATTGACTCATGATTTCAGAATTTGGACCAAAAAGTTTTAATTTGCTCACATGGTTGTACCGGTAATTACAATAAATACACTACTATCAAATATCAGCTGCCAGCCGACAGTAGTTGATTGAATCTACATTCTTACCTCTTGTTAATATAACTTGGAGATCATTGTAACTTTTCTTTTTTATGATAATCAACTTTTTAAACAATATATCAGCACTTAATCATTGACTCATGATTTCAGAATTTTGACCAAAAAGTTTTTTGTTCACCAATCCATGTTCACATGGATGTAATTACAATAAATAAAGGAATGATTATTTAACAAATACAAACGTACAACTGACTGAGATTATTTCCATGCTCTACTTAAAGCTTTACGTCCGGCGAGTTTCTGATACAAAACTGACTAAAAACATACCACCTAGTACTAAACTTATAAAATAATAATCAAAATCTTCTTTTAATACATCAAACATCTTAGACGGAGTCACTCTGGTAAAAAATAAATCTGAAATAAAGATAGAAATAATTAGTTTTAATTAGCTTTAGTGTAAATTATTATTGTTTTAATTTAAAAAAAAAACATAATATAGGAGCAGTTGCACCACCTTGCCTACTACACACCATATCACGATTGTATATTCAATATACAATTCCGAAATTATTTTACACATATTTTCTGTCTGCAGATGGAAGAAGACTTGGCCACTAACTTGATGTTTCAGCAACATTACCCAAAGAACCAGCCTGCTACCACTTTCACATTCATCTTAACTTTAAATCTGGCTAATTTGAAATCTAATACACATGGAATACTTTTGTTACTTTTCAAGACATTTATAAATTTAAGGCATCAGTTTGAAAATAACTCCAAGCTTATTAATCTATATTCTTATTTTGTTGAAACCTTATTTATTTAAGAAATAAGGTAATTTTTCAATGTCTTCATGAACTTGCAAAGTGTAATAGGCTGTCTCAAATTGCATAAAAGGCAGATTTCTTATATTTACAATATCTATAGAAATTAATTTTTTTGCCGTCTCACATTTCCATGTTAATTTAAAAAACCTTTTCATAAAATCGATCATCTCCTGTCAGTCAATGAGACCATTTGACATCTGATGTCATGATGTGAGCAAGTGGAGCAATGTCTCTTTGAAGTTGCAAACTATAGTTGATGTCAAATACTTTATTGAAACAAAGATATTGCAACTGTAAATATAGTACAATAAAATATTTCTCAAAATCTGCCAGATTGAAGTTAAGAAACCTTAGTTAAGGAATGATTGTGAACCTGGGATTGTTTTGATTTCAAAGACAATTCCATTAATTAGTTATATAAATGATATAACAGATTAAATATCAAAAAACAAACATACTAATCCATAACTGAATCACAATCCAGAAGCAAAGTAAAAACATTAAAACTGACAAGTTAGGTTAGACACATGAACTTCCACCAAGGAAGTGAGGCCGCTCCAGAATAGTAAACACCTCCTGTTTAGCTAGCTACACCTGCCACTTGTGTAATCAAAATTGTGTGAAAGGAACATGGAACTATAGGACGTCAAATATATCCAAGGCAATCCTGAACACAGAGACATCAAACTTATTCAACAATACTGTGATGACGGCCATAACACTTTTTGAGGGCCTTGATAACCCTAGGCTTCAATATCCCTTAGAGTCAACAATTTATTTGCAAGCAGCCTGCTTCGTTGTACAAAGTCCCCGTAGTGGGAACAAGCTTTACCATAGAGTATGAATTGGGAAACAAATACAGGAGAAGCAGGTATACTGCTGCATAGAACAGGAAAGATGACAATAGAAAAATTTAAGTCATCACGTTATCATAAAGTTTCAAATCTGATTCATACAATCAATATCAGCTCAAAGCCATTACAGTGTCAGCTGAATGATAATCCTGTTTGATAACACAAAGTTGTTTCTTGACAAAAGAATCCCATCAAAGGGCAAGTAAGTACTAGAGTTTATAGAAATCATACATTCTACAAGCTGATGATGAATCAATGAGACATGTACCTACATGTATCTAAGAAGTATGCAGGACTTCTATTTTTACTGCCTCAATATTATTACAAATATATATATATAAAAGATGCAGTTGGTTTTAGGCAAATATATGAAAGCAGTTTGATTTTTAGGCAACAAGGAAGCACCACTAACAATTGGTTTCGAATATTTAACACAGTTTATTATTTTTTACATACCTAAACCATATGATAATACAAGCGATGTAGATTCTAACCCAGCAGGACTTGTGTGTATATCTCTAACATCATAAACACTCTGATTATAATTGATAACAGCTTCTGTACTGACAGGTAACTCGGGAATGTATGGTATTGTACCCTCTTCCCTGTAAATACAACATTATAAATAGTAACACATTATAAACACTGTGATTATAGTTGATAACAGCTTCTGTACCAACAGGTAACTCGGGAATGTATGGTATTGTACCCTCTTCCCTGTAAATACAACATTATAAATAGTAACACATTATAAACACTGTGATTATAGTTGATAACAGCTTCTGTACCAACAGGTAACTCGGGAATGTATGGTATTGTACCCTCTTCCCTGTAAGTAAAGTGTTATTGTTGTAACCCTCAGGTATCAACACAGTAAAACATCATTTGGCTATGACCATATGTAAACTATCTTTTTGTTCTTCTTCTGATGCTTCTTAGTCTGTTTTATTCCTTTCTAGTTCTAATTAAGTGTCCTCTGTAGAGTGGCCACAGGTGCCCTACTCTTTTTTAACTCTACAGAGGTGTTTTAATGTGCACTGAGACACTTCTTGAAGTGAGTTATAAAAAGTTGAAAATGCAAATCCACTTGTCAATAAATAGTTGGTTAATTTAGAACAAAATTCCTTAAATATCAATCTTTTTATATTACTTGTAATATACATGCACCGGTATGGGTTGTGTTTCCTTTTGCAAAGTACTGTTTCCGTATCAACCCACCCAGGGCCAGTGAACTGGCAGAAATGGCAGGATGAATCTTGTAAACTCTCATTATAACAAGAAAGCTGACTCAGTTATGAAGTTTTATACATCTTGTTGGCAAGGGACATTTGACCTTACTTAAAAGCATGAATGAAAAACAAGAAAATAAAGTTTACCACATGTGTAATTAGAGCATGTGTAATAACTACAGTGCTGTTTAGTAATTCTGTCTCCTGTCCAAACTTGAGACCTTCAAATATTAAAAATTGACTATCCTTTCACAGTAGGATTGACACAAAAACAAAAACCTCGGATATCATTTCCACAAATGCACTGTGACAGTATACTTTATGAACCTTGTCTCTTCAAATTTGGTAGAGTGTTCACTCCATAAGTGGGAGGTCATGGGTTCGAACCCCGACCGGGTCTGACCTAAAACTTTAAAGTGGGTAGTGACTGTTCTTTTGCCAAGCACTCGGAATTACGAAATGAAAGTCAGGGTTCTTTTGGATGGGAAATTAAAATCAAAGAGGTCCCAAGTCACAGTAGGCTTGGCACGATAAAGAACTCTGTTGTTTAATGCCATCAGTGCAACGCACAGGCAAAATTTCTGCACCTTCGCCTGTAGCTGGCGACGTCTTGATATAATTGAAATACTCTTGACTTGGACGTAAAACCCCATTACTGAACTCAACTCAACTTTAAATAAAATCACCTAACCTGGGAAGTAAAAACTCACTTATTCTGTATAACTTTAGTCAGTTGTAAGTATTTCAATTCATGTCACTTTTTGACGTTTTCTACCCCCTTTACATACTTACAGTAGTGGGGGACTTATTTAAAATAGAATTATCCTATGTAGGAGGATAATAACATTACCTACATGAATGGATTCTGGTACAGTATGAATCAAACATTTTTATAATATACTAAGAGTACCCAACGAAAAAAAAAATGATTACGAAATAAAATACGTTTACAGTACTGTCATGTGCTGATTTTGAATTTTTATTAAAATAAGGCATTCAATATCAGCACATGACAGTACTATGAGTAACTCAAATCCAATGTTTGATCTAAAATGGTTACCTTCACCGTTGTATTGAAACTAACAAGTTGAAAATCTTTTGTTAAAGTCCAATGTACATGTAATATATGTTATCTACATTTAACTGTTTTAACTTGTACTTACATGGTCTCCTGGGTAGGTATTATTGGTCTCCTGGGGTCCAGTAAGGCTTTGGGTAGTGATAGTAAACCACCTAATTTTAATGCAACTGAAAAAATAATAGAAATATTATGTCAGTAACTATTGAATATATGGGTGTTCTTAAAGTATACAAGAACTATTTGTTATCATATGTCTATTGAACCTAACAATAACACAAATGATTCATGTTTTCCATCACCAGCCTCTACAATCTGATCACATATCCTCTAGGATCATGAGGATTATCACCAGCCTCTACAATCTGATTACATATCCTCTAGGATCATGAGGATTATCACCAGCCTCTACAATCTGATCACATATCCTCTAGGATCATCACCAGCCTCTACAATCTGATCACATATCCTCTAGGATCATGAGGATTATCACCAGCCTCTACAATCTGATCACATATCCTCTAGGATCATGAGGATTATCACCAGCCTCTACAATCTGATCACATATCCTCTAGGATCATCACCAGCCTCTACAATCTGATCACATATCCTCTAGGATCATGAGGATTATCACCAGCCTCTACAATCTGATTACATATCCTCTAGGATCATGAGGATTATCACCAGCCTATACAATCTGATTACATATCCTCTAGGATCATGAGGATTATCACCAGCCTCTACAATCTGATCACATATCCTCTAGGATCATGAGGGTTATCACCAGCCTCTACAATCTGATCACATATCCTCTAGGATCATGAGGATTATCACCAGCCTCTACAATCTGATCACATATCCTCTAGGATCATGAGGATTATCACCAGCCTCTACAATCTGATCACATATCCTCTAGGATCATGAGGATTATCACCAGCCTCTACAATCTGATCACATATCCTCTAGGATCATGAGGATTAAAACATTTGAATTGTGTACATATACGCGGCAACTTTAATATAAAACATATTGACACTGATGCTCACACCAGGGTATGATGACATTAGCTCTATGCTTTCAGGCGAGCTTAAAAGGACATAATTAAGAGTGATGTGAACAGACTCTTAGGGGATATGTTACGTTCCGATGAAAAATTCCCTTTCTGTGCAAGCGAGCTAAAAATGACATAATTAATAAACCAGTATTTATAGAATAGTTATGTAATTCCACTTACATATAATGTTTTACTCGTAATTTCCACTTACATATTATGTTTTACTCGTAATTTCCACTTACATATAATGTTTTACTCGTAATTTCCACTTACATATTATGTTTTACTCGTAATTTCCACTTACATATTATGTTTTACTCGTAATTTCCACTTACATATAATGTTTTACTCGTAATTTCCACTTACATATTATGTTTTACTCGTAATTTCCACTTACATATTATGTTTTACTCGTAATTTCCACTTACATATTATGTTTTACTCGTAATTTCCACTTACATATTATGTTTTACTCGTAATTTCCACTTACATATTATGTTTTACTCGTAATCTCCACTTACATATAATGTTTTACTCGTAATTTCCACTTACATATTATGTTTTACTCGTAATTTCCACTTACATATAATGTTTTACTCGTAATTTCCACTTACATATTATGTTTTACTCGTAACTTCCACTTACATATTATGTTTTTACTTGTAATTCCTTTCTCTGTTATTGTAGTTGCCATGGTTGATATAGCAAGTGGCATTATATAGGACTGTCGTAATACAAGTGGCTCCCTTGGGGCACTAAACGAAGAAAATGCTGTGGCATTGCTCTGGTCTTTCCCCTCAAATAATTCCAAAACAGCTATTTCATATCTTCTACTCTTCTGGTTAAAATAATTATACTACAATAAAAATAAAAACAGCGGATTTTAGTGCAGTATTTTTATTTCAACATAAAAAGTTAAAATTTGTAAAACACAGTATATATTTAATTATATAATCTTCCTAATATTCCATACATTAAAGCCATGTTATAAATATCATATTACACATGCGTTATATCGTTTTCGTGTCCCTTGGTCACCAGCATGCAACATTCCAATGTGCGCTATGACGTCGACTGTTGATTTTTTTAACACGTAATTTAGTTACTTAAGTTTAACAGGTACATGCACTAAACGAGTACTGCTAAATTTTTATGGGTATGATAATCATATTTTGAAATCAATATCACGTTTTGATGGCTGGTTGCTTTATGTGGAAAGAATTCCTGAGGAGATACAATGTCATAAAAGATAATCCAAACATGAGTTCATATGATGTGTGATTTTGTGCAAGTGTTTGCAATCTGCTTTGTCCTAATACTTACTTATATAAATAATGATTTTTATAGTGATGTTTCTCTGGTTCATTAATAAAAATAACATTGCAATTGAGTGAGCAAACAAGTTGAAAAATAAAGTACATGTATAAATAATTTTTTTCATGTGAATGACCAGTGTAAATCCCAAAACCACAATTTATATCAGTAATAACAACAACAGATTTCAAATAATTGATGTATATTCTAAGATCTAAATTATTTAAAACAAATAATTATTAGCTTCAATATCAAATAATAATCACAATATTTTATACATACAATATTAAATACTAACTTTGGCTTGAAGACTGACTCAGCTGATAGAAAAATGGAGACATGGTAAATAACATATGTCATCCACGATAGTGAATGTGAGCTTCTCAACGAGTTGGAACATCTACGAGGGTAAAAGTTCCCCAGTACACGAGGGTGTACTGCTACAACGAGGGTTGTGAAACTCGGATGAGAGTGTAACGAGTGAAAACAATCCTCACAAGTTGGAACATCTACGGGGGTAAAAGCTCCCCAATACACAGTGATGTGTATTGCCACAACGAGGGTTGTTGAACTTGGGAGACTTGTATCCACTCGGTAACCAGTTATGTACAAAAATCTCACAAATTGGAACATCCAAATTAGGTAAAAGCTCCCCAATACACGGGGTGTATTGCCACAACGAGGGTTGTTGAATTTGTGAGAATACACTCATAAATTGGAACATCCACCAGTGTAAAAGCTCCCCAATACACGGGGGTGTATTGCCACAACGAGGGTTGTTGAACTTGTGAGATATGCACACAAACAGGCTGCTAGGTGATGCTATGTAAATAAATCTATATGCCAAAAATTCAATATGAATTAACTGACTAATAAACAATAAAACATAAATGTATAAATTTACTTGAGGGAAAAAAATGTAAATCCCAAAACCACAATGAAGACTGATATTTTGACCACTCGGGACTTATTTTTTCATAAATGTTATATTAGTGAATCTTACCACTACCCAGTTTTCTGAGTGTATAACATTTACTGGACCTTTAGATCGTTTGTGACTACAGTGAAATACCATATGACCAGTGACAGAATCCAGTAAGTAAAGGCTGATAAAACTTCCTGGCCCTAAAAATTTGAAAAAAAATTACAAATCGTTAGACAATTAGATCTACTGGTCCACAAGACAGTTAACTCATTTGGAATGGAGTGGAGTCATGGTGTTTTACACCCTAGTCAAGATTCACTTATATCGAGGCGATTAGTTCAGGGAGGGTGGAGAAAACTGGAGTGCCTGGAGAAAACGACAACCTTCTACAAGCAAACTGACATATCGGTACTTTACCACAAGAGGATCTGCCTGAGTGGGCTTTAAACCTAGGCAGTGAGAGATGCTGTGTTGCATTCTCATTTGGCATTAATATCATAAGAAAGTACAGTGTGATATTATTTTGTGTTTAAAGAGGTTACTGCAACAAGATAATACATGGTATAAAATTATCAAGCATTAAGAACAAGTTTTATAATATAGAACACGTTTTAAAATATGTGGTTGAAAAATTTTGGTCTTCTATAATGATATACATGTATCAAACAATAAAGAAATAACTGTACATTTGTAATTATGCATCTAGTCCATCAAAAATTTCTACCATTTTCTATCTAAAAAAGAGGACAATTTATCCAAGCTAAAAAGGATAAATAGAAGATTGCTTTTATAAAAATATCCTAGACTGTATGATGCATTATGGGAAATGACGAGGATCAATAAAACTCTTCAAAATATCAATACATAATATATCCTACATACTAATTTTTTATGTTACAAACCTTTTTGTGATGATGATGTTGAATCTTCTCCTTCTGTTACTATGACGATCAGATTTGGATTCAGATATTTATATAAAACGCTTCGGTCACCAAGAACTCTTCCTTGAGAATGAACATGTTCTGTTAAAGTATAAAATAAAACAGTTTACCGGTATATAGAAGATGTTTGATTTTTTTTTCAAAATACTAGTAAACCGTTTTATTTCATCTTAATGAAAATCTAAAAATTAGATTCGATCTGACATATATTTTTTTGGATAGGATAATGTTTCAAACATAATATCAAAAAGCAAAATATAAATGATTTGACTGGAAAAAAGTGGCATTTTCAGTACAATTTATGACTGTTTAACTTCCATTTACACAATGTGAAGTTTCAAAATTAGTCTAGACCTTCTCAAAAAGCTGATAGCAATTGGTAATGAAGGTTCTTTGAGTAGCCACGCCTAGTGACACATCGGTTTTCAAAATCTAGTCAGACCTATTGTGACATGGGAAATGGGGTTTTAAAATCTAGCAACACCTACTGTGACATGGGACATCACTATTCATAATCTTATCTAGATACTGTACATTCTAAATGGTGTGTATTTTGAAAGAATTATATCATTATTTATTTCAAAGAATTCTTGTCGGGCCTGACATGGGTTCAATCTCTTGACATTTCACTAGTGCCTGTGCTCTACCCATGGAGCTACTATAGAGATATTATCTACATAAAACTTTACTCACCGACAGCTCTTTTACCATAAATACCAGTGATTGTTTGTTGTTTCTTCTGAAGGTTTACAGTCCATACTTTGTTTGAAACCAATTCCTTGAAACAACAGAAAAAATAACTCTTAAAATCCAGCATTAAAAGTGCATTACACTGCATATATAAAAGTTGTACATAAGGTTTTGCTTAATGATGAGGCTCTGCGGCAAACAAACAAACAAACAAACAAAAACCACACTTGTATGAGGTATGTATAATAGTTCATATACATGTACATGTATGTTTTAATCTGAATGTTATTGCAACAACCATTACAATTTGTTAAAATGTTGCAATGTAAAAATAATTTAAGTTTTAAGTACTACACTAAATAATTAAAAAAATATTCCAAGCCAGGTTATGGGGCTAAAATGGGGCTAGTCAAATTTTAGCCTCTTAGCAAAGGAACGATTTTAACCTGGAGGAGTTGAACAGCATTAATACGCCAGATATTGCCAATATTTAAAGCACTTACTTTATCTTTTTGTTGAGTTTTAAATCCAGTTATAATTCCAGTAGAAATGTCAGCTACAAACATAAAGATGGATGAAGTATCTTCTTCTACCACCCTTCTAAAACTCTCTGGGAAGGTATATATCTGAAAATTGATAAAAAAAAAAATTGTTTTCCATCTTTTTGTAATCTGTCAACATTTTCATAATAAAAAATTAAAAAAAATGTGGTTCCATAAAATTTTATATATAGAAATAGAGCTATCAATTGTGTATGAGAATGGTAGCATTGTGTATTTTGCACATTTCATTTCGATTACTGGTATAGAAAAAAAACAGACAATTCTACAAAAAAGCTATGTTGGTCATTATAATACTTTATCCAGTCACAGGTTGCAGTTTAGATGTTAAGTTAGTACAGGTAGGTTTATATTTAATTAATACAGTCAAACCTGTGTTAAAAGCCACCTCTTATAAGGACCACCTGCTTATAAAGCCAGTAGAATTGTATCCCTATTGCTCTTTATTCATATTATTTGAACCTGTATATGAAGGCCACCAGCCTATAAAAGCCACTTTTACTGGTTCTCTTGGGTGGCCTTTATAGACAGGTTTGACTGTAATTAAAATTTCTTTTGTTTTATATATGCAAGTTTCTATAATTACTGTCCTATATGTAAGACAATAGTTAAGTAGTGGTAGTTTTACCTTATAATTTTGATCCAACAATATGATGCCTTTCAGGAAATTTTCATCCATCTTACCAAGCATTGAGACTTGTAGGACATTATAGTTCAACTTTATTCCAGTAGGTGGCATTCCTTTGATTGGTTTACCAGTGATTGGATTAAAAGAAAATATATGACCTTGACCTGTCCTCTGAAAAACAAGATTGGGTTATGTTGAGAAGTTTATTTTTTAAAATAATGTAAAATGATGCATCACAGCTATGCTTACATCATGTTTATAGTGTTTATAATTTACAATTCTTGAGATTTCTTTATGTGAGACCAGCATTAATTTGTTTTTGTCAGAACAATGACACTTTTCTCCATCAGCACCATGTCAAACTAGAACTGGTCAGTGAAGCGGACTTCTACTTCTAGTTTTGTCATTGTGTCATGAGAATCTCTCCATCAAACTAATAATCCCAGGTATACAGGTTGTTATCACAAGTTATGCCTGTACATAATTTCAGAGAAGTTGGATTATGCACAATTGAATGATTAACAAGGTGATTCTAATATAGAATAGGATAGGTTATCTCAATACATTACTGGAATTATCTAACATCAAATTCTAAAAGCAGTTTCTATATCTAGTTAAAATTTAAAACATCCAAGAAATTACACAATAAATGAACTTAATAACAAACCTTGTTTCTGCCAAGTACAGTGCACTGTGGTGGATTAGGAAAATGGGCTGTAGTTCTTTGAACAAATAAAAACAGTTTTTCCTTGCCATATCTTGTGAAGGGAGACAACTCTGGTAAAAACAGCTGCCATTCTGGTCTGCCATTGGTACTTTTAATTCCATAAATCTGAAAATAATTTTATAATATACATGTACAAAGCTTTTAATAGTTTGTATTCAATATACCAGGGTATGGTATAACACATTATGTTAAAAATCTGCATGTGATATACCGGGTAAACCATGTATTAACATATCCAACATGCTCTCAAGCAGCGTTACTCCTCTGGTTTCATTGATAAAGCTTGGTGGTATAAAAAGAGCATGTAGGCTATTTTGCACAGAGGAGGGGGTAGCAAGAAAAGGTTCTTCAATATCTACCATATGTTATTTTAACCTGTATATAATGGCCACCTTCTAATAAAGAATATCTTAACTGGATCCTGTAGATGGTGATCTTTAATAAAAGGTTTGATTAAAAGCTATGAATATATAAAGAATCCCAAACATTTAATTCCTTAGTGGAAGTTCACGTTTTTAATCAATTTGTTAGTTTTCAGTGTTTGCTTTTGGATTGTGATTTGGACATGGACTAATATATTTGTTTTTGATGGTTATAAGTAATTTGCTGAAAAAACCTCAAAATATCTCAAAAAGATGTCTTTATAAAATAGTACAGCAGAGTAAGACACTAACCTTCCCAGCAGCTGTAACCAAGATGATCATTTTGTTTAAATTAAATTCATCTCTTGTCAGTTCTTCATCATCTTCATCCTCATCCTCCTCCGTATCCGAATCTAAAACGTGGTGATGACGATGGCCCTGTAGCTTGTGTATTTGTTGTATGATAAATGTCTGAAAGTACATAAATACCTTGTTTTGTCTGGTTGGTGAATTATAATATGGATTGATTGATTATATGGGATTTACCTCTTCATCAGGAACATTTCACTTATATCGATACATCACCAGCTACAGGTGAAGTGGCAAAGATTTTTACTTTTGCAATCTGTTTAGGCAGGGTTCTTTAACCTGCCATAACATGGGGCATCAGTTTTGAAGGTCTCTCAAAAAGGACCCTGTGACCTTTATTTCTTAATGCCATGTGTTTGGCAAAAGAACAGTCACTACCTAATTTACAAACTTGATCAGTTCTAGTTGGGGTTTGAACCCACAACCTTCCACATACGAAGCAAGCATTTTACCAACTGAGGTACCTTACTGGTAGTTAGTTAGATGAAGTATAATATTTCAATCAAAATTATAGCACTTAAATTGAGACAATCTGTTCTGAAATGGTGAAGAAAATTGGAATACTTGGGAAATATCACAACATCAAAATTATCGCACTTAAGTTGAGACAATCTGTTCTGAAATGGTGAAGAAAATTGGAATACTTGGGAAATACCACAACCTTTTGGTAAATGAATTGACAAACTTTCTCACACTATGTTCTGTTCTGATTGGAAATTAAAACTAGGTGGTATAAGCCACTGTAATCTGTAAGCTGGCATATTGAGATTGATAAGTGTTAAGTTTGGTTTTGTTTGCATTACCCATTAATGATAGTTAACATCCTCTAACCTTTAATAACTGTTGATCTAGACCCTTTATCTTGTTAAGAACACTATTTGTGATATATGTTTTTATATACATTTTGTATAGGACTCATATTTTAGTAATATATAAACAAGTTACCTTGAGTTGTGAGAACTGTGTACTAAATCTTTTGATGAACATAGTAGCGATATCATCTGAAAAAAAAGAGTATATACAAATAATAAATCCTGTGCGACACTTGATAAAGGCAAACAACCTTGACCTTGTTATATTATGTCACTAGTGATTATCTCCTTTGCCTAAAAACGATATTTAGTCAGTATGATTACGTCCTCTGTAACCTATATCCAGCCTACAGCCACAATGGTATTGTTAAAGCTGTTTAAGTTTGAGCAGTATTAACTGTGTTCTAGAATTCATGAAATGTTTTGCTGTTTCTGCAGATGTACTGATATTTTGACATCTTGAGGATCTAATCTTCATTGTTACATTCTTTTTTACACAGTGATTTAGTGACCCAATATGGAAATATATGGAATCATTCAAATTTATATTGAGTGACATGATATTAATCTAATACTATCCAGGGTTCAAAATTTAGACCAATCTACAACACAACACCTGTAATTTTTCAACCAGATCATTCATGAAACAAATTAATACCACAATGGGGTTTACCCATTTTTATGTGCCACAAGATGCCAGAAAATATTTGCAATATCATTTCTACTGGAAAATACTCTTAGAGAAAACATCATTTTACAGCAAAACAATTATATACCTACTGGAGGCAATAGATGAACATTAAAGTTAAGGTTTATCATTCAGATATAATAACTAACCACATTGTTTCTGTTTTCCTACCTTTATGAGAGCCAAATTCATCTTCAAACTTGGCCTGGTTTTCTGACACTGGTAAATCAATCATATCTGCCGACATCACGTAAGCTAAAGCCTCTTCTCTGTGCCATGCCATTTTACCTATTGGAAAAGATTTTCAAATTAAAATTCATCAGTCAATGTCTTTTCACTTATATAGTACAGATTAAGGATGTCAATCTATACTCAAGTATCGCTCAGAGCTCCCAAGTATTAAGAGTGAAAATGAAACTCGATTACTATATTTAGTTCTTCTTAGTATTTTGTTGAGATCAATTAAAAATTCATTAACTCCATCACAAAATTATCATATTATTTATACATGTATTAGGATTACACATAATTCTTTTGAGTAAAAACTAAATATGGCTTATTAGAGGCAATAACATTTCGACATTATTGACAAATTCAGTCCAAAAGGTGTTTTTGGTTAAGACAGAAATGACAGTTTTAAACTCATAAATGCCTATTACATCATACCTGCTTTATGTACCAGCAGTAATGAGATATCTTCTGATTTTACCAGCATTTTGTAAATAAGTCTGCCACCCTCCTTCTTTTTGGAAACAACAGCTTCAATCTAATACATAAAAATAAAGAGGCTATCTCTATTTACGAGAACAAAAAGTGAATGAGAGACCCCAGTAAAAATATCTCAAGATGTTATAAGCTTCAGAAGTTGCAGAGACGTTCCTACAACAAAATTGATCTTATGCATACCAAACATACAGTGATACAAGACAAAGGTTTAAAATGTCTCATCTGGCGAGCCTAAGTATGGACAGGCAATGAAAATTTCTAAGCAGCACTGCAGTTTGAACCCCCAACTCTGGACTTGGAAAGTTCAAATTAATAAGATATTTAAATATACATAATTTTTAAGGCTTAGTATCTACTTCTACCCTTTTTGATACTACTTCTGAAAACATTTTATAAACAAATATACTGTATCATTATTTATCAAAATACAAATATAATTAACACAGGGGTATACATTCTTTCTATTTGTAATATGTTATTAGAAGATTGCAACAATGCCAAGAGGGGAGATCACCCTCTTTGGAGTCTCCATAGGTTGGCAGGTATGCAATGAAGATGTAAATAATATGAACATAAAAAGTAAAATAAAAGTAACTATGATAGTGTAGTCTTAAGAACACATTTGATCTAGAACTAACCTTAAGAGGATATCCATGGTGAGCAGGGAAGTGTATTTTTTGTGAAAGTTCAGCTATTTCTCCACCAGTTTCTAAGTCATAACCTGTCAATGTGGCTTCCTACAGATAAATATAATAATTAAATGTATATCATAACCAGGTTTAACAGTGAATCACTTGATTTTATTATCTCTCTCTCTCTCTCTCTCTCTCTCTCCATATGGAAACAAAATCTCTGGTTCAGTTACTGATCTTGGATAGGTCAAAAAGAACTGCCAGGCAAAAAGGATAGCTTGTCTGCCAATTTTTAAAACTTGTAACTACTTTAATCTATTCATGAGATACATGCTTAAAATTCAGCTTTTTCAACGAAATTACATGTACTTTCAATAATAGTTAATACTAAATATACTTGATTATTAACACAAAAAATATGGCTTTAAAACATCACAAATATACTGGATCAATTTCTAAATTCACTGTTACATAAATTTTCATCAAGGTTAAAGCCTAAATGCATCATAATTGATATTACGTCTTTGATTGCTCTGGCTATAAGCAAATGCAGATACAGTCAAACCTGCCTAAAACCTCTATATTCTATGTTTCCTGCTTTCAAAAGGTAGTAAAAATTTATTCTACTTTGTCCTTATTTATGTTATTTGAACTTGTATACAAGGGCCAACGACCCATAAAGACTTGGTTCTTTTACGTGGCTTTATAGACAAGTTTGACTGTATCCTGCTATTTTAGCAATGGATTTTGATTGTAATCTGTTCATCGACATGTAACTCGCTCGCATGCACATTAAATGAGTCATGATTTCAAGAAAACTTTATCTATTCTATTGATCAGGGGGAATGTATTTCAACTGTAAATATTTTATCTGAATACAGATTACATATTACTTACATCTTGTGCAGACTTATGTAAAGCTAACAATATTTTATTTTCAGAGTTGTCAACTTCAGATATCTGGACTGCTGTTACCTAAAATAATAACAAAATTTACTTTTAATGCCTTCAACTTCCAAGTATCAAGGCAGTCAGTTCATCCATGGTGGAGGAAACCAGAGTGCCCAATGAAAACTTTTACTAGCAATCTGACAAATGTCTCAACTATGATCTGTCACAAGATTGAAACATAGTCAGTGGGGTACTGTGTTATTAAGTGTTAACATCAATTTTATAAAAAAAAATACAAACCAATACAAGGAGAAGAATGTTAAACTGCCTCTAGAATAAAATCATGTTGTTATCAATTATACCGAATCACTGCATTATTACTTGCTGATTGCATTGAAAACTTACACATACACAATTCATACAAAACCTGTTGATTCAGCTACAACATATATCACCTATATGCTGGCCTCAGATTTACAATCATTTCTTAACTAAGATTATCATTAATTTAAACCTAGTAAATAAGAAATCTGTATCTACTACGTGGAATTTTTCAAGATATTTATTAATTTAAGATGTTATTTTAAACAACACACTAAGCTTATTTTAATCATATTCTTATTTTGTTGAAACTTCTTATTTGTAGTATCATGAAATATTGCCAAAATTTGTCAGATGTAAGGTAAGGAGTGATTGTGAAACTAAAGATAGAACATATACATGTAGAACAAGAAATCTGTGAGCTCACTAAGTATACCACCGCTAGACTAGAAATCAATACTTGTGGTCTAGGACCTCATACGGAACTGACATACAAAATTTCAAGTGGCTGTGATTAGTAGCTGTTGAGAAAACTGATACGAAAAACCTTTGTGATGGACAGGTGGAAGGACAGAGGTAAAACAGTATAAACCCCTCTCCTTCGAAGGGCTGGGGGGGGGGGGGGGAGGTTGGGTGTATAATTACTCATGTATTTTGGTTAAAGAAACAAGTGTAACTTAAAGCTTTGGTAGACTAATGACCACGGTATTTAAAATACAGTCGACTCTCGTTAATTCGAAATCGGTTGAATCGAAATTTCGCTTAAATCGAAGTGATACAAATGGTCCAGTCAGACCGCTATGTATTTCTATGTACATTTGTATGTTTAATTCGAAATACCGAAATTCGAAATTTTGCTTAATTCGAAGTGAATTTTCAGTCCAAATTACGAAATATAACGAAAATTCCAACGTTTAAATCGAAATCAATTTTCAGTCCAATCTAATACGAAATATAATGAAAATCTAAAGTTTTAATCGAAATATACTTTCCTTGTTTATACTTTTGAAAGTTTATACAACAAGCGGCAAAAAAAAAAAAAAAATACACAAAAATATTCTATCTTAAACTTGAACAATACCTGAAATAATTACTCCATCTCTTATTTAGTAACAGAATGATGGCTTACTCGGAAGATTCATTTCCGACTAAAAATACCCATAAAAAGAAAGTCGGCATCTCGTGCTATTTTCACGATTTTCAATTTGTACTTGACATACCGGTCATTAGTAAAATGTCAGTCAGTAAGAGGAGAAATTTCATTGGTTTAAACTTAAAGAGTGGGCGGTCTTCTATTCCACAGAATACCCAAAGCTAATCGACACGCCGAAACTTCTTTGATCTATCAAGGCCATTCAGCTACTGTCTGGAAGGTGTTAATTACAGGTGTGTGACATGACAAACTGTGATTTTAAAAATCACCAAAGTCAGACGCTTAGGATTAGGGATGAAGAAATTACGATGATGCACAAAATTTAATGAATTTTGACAGGAGTTACTAGTATAGCTATATGTAGATCGGTAGTAGGGAAAAGGTGTAAATTGTTAAAAAATCTTGATAAAACAATTCTTCAATTGAGAATCGCTAGAGCTGGGGAAACTTTAATGGAACCTTGTAAGTTACGGTGAAGTTTTTGCAAGACTTTTTTTTGCCTCGCCATAATCCGTGTTTAACGGAAAATCTCAATGGAATCTTGTAAGTTACGGTGCATTTTCCGAATTACTTATTTAGTGCTTACAGAACGTGGTCAAACTTTAGTTTGTTAAGCTTTACATTAACATAGAAAAATTCAAAATGATTTTTAATCGTAAGCGATACACCATAATATGTAACAGCATACACGCGACATCAATGGAGGAGTGATTTACTATTAGAGTTATCTCCCTTTATCATTGTTCTGAAGTGTCCGTCGGCGATCAAAACGGTTAATTCGAAATTCGGATAAATCGAAATTTTTCATCCGACCCCTTCAATTTCGAATTAACGAGAGTCGACTGTACTTACTTTTGGTAGATTTTTCAACAACTGGACCCCTTTACTTGATACTTTTACAACTGCAGCATTATAACCCGACATTCTGACCATCACATAAGCACCAACGTCCGATATATCTGTGGATTGGACATGGTCTAATCCCAATATACTACCTGTATCTAAACCAAGATCCTGAAAAATAAAACATCATCAGAATATAAATAGATCTATTAAAAAATAATATGACTTAGCATGCAAAACACCTTGACTATGATTTACCAAACTGATAATGATGAAAACAAATACTTAAAATTTAATTGTTGTAGATTTGGACCAATGTTCATCAGATTATTTCTAATTAGCGTTTCTGATTAATGAGAATTGAACCTTTTGTTTTCTCACCTGTTTATCCATAGCCCCTTAGAAATTTAACACATTTAATCAATTGTATATCCAAATGAACACGTATTTGTACAACATTCAACGTGGTTATATTTACATGACATAAACCAAGATTATTATAGATATAATTTGTTACCTGTGGATCACTGGCTTTGAATGCTCCACTTGTAGAGATATCCAACAATTGAAATGACTTAGACTGACTCTCAAAACACATAAAGTAATTCTCCTTTATTAGTAAACACCTAGAAAATATATAATAATCTCAACATTTTCTTCATAAAAAGTAGTATATTTAAATTCAATATTTATAAATAAAAAATTTGTCCATTTTTAAAAATCCACATACCTATCAACTGAATTAATCTGAATCATTCATTATCAAGACTGATGGCAAACATTGAGCCTAATACATTACAAAAAGTTATTGCACATTTAAATTATAGTCAACAGAAATCAACCTAAAATCATTCCTGCCATCC
Organism: Anadara kagoshimensis; assembly: GCA_021292105.1. NCBI lineage: Eukaryota > Metazoa > Mollusca > Bivalvia > Arcoida > Arcidae > Anadara > Anadara kagoshimensis. The sequence continues at coordinate 71,017,570 of CM037870.1, forward strand.
CTCCATGTGTAAAATGAAACAAATGGACAATATACCGATGTTAGGTTAGAAACTACATTCTGTGAAAATTAATTCTACCATAATCAGTGAAGATTTTCTAAAACCAGGTATCAGAAGTGACCGGTAATCTAGAAAGTGTAAAAATACTCAAATATAAACTTGACAAATAAACATTTTATTAAAATATATGTATTGGTATCCAAAATATCATTTAAAATGGAAAACAAACTATAACTGACTGAACGACATATACCCATATTGATTGAGAAGAAAATATAATATGCCTGTATATATAATATAGCCATTATATTTATAATATAAATAATGTAAATTTATATTTCATTATAATTTTATCTTACTCAGTATTTTGTGAGATCCAAGCTGCTGGTACAGATTTTTGTGGTTTCTGAACTCCATCAATATCCACGGCGACTACCCTCACATTTCCGTCACCAGACTTTCCTATGGCATATATATACTGTCTTGTATTGCTAAGTGTTTGTACACTGTCTTCTCTCTGAAATACATGTAAAAATTATCTGTATATATGTTTGTAATTTGTCTTCATCATTATTGTAATTAAATTATTACCTGATACAGGTAAACGATGTAAGCCATTCTATATATGCAGAGTTTCTCAAACAATGGTTTCCTGCACATCTCGAACCCCCTAATAGTTTTGATATATTAATAATAATAACCTGTGTCAGTAAGTTTAAAATCAGACATTTTCTAACTCTTTACTGCTTAGTATTCCCCATACCTAACCACCTAATCACTATATTTGATTGGAGATACCATGTTGATATCATCATTATCAAAGTAATGATTTTTTGTACCAATTCTTACCCATCAGGTAATGACATCTTCCACTTACCCATCAGGTAATGACATCTCCCACTTACCCTGACATCTTCCACTTACCCATCACGTAATGACATCTTCCACTTACCCATCAGGTAATGACATCTTCCACTTACCCATCAGGTAATGACATCTTCCACTTACCCATCAGGTAATGACATCTTCCACTTACCCATCAGGTAATGACATCTCCCACTTACCCTGACATCTTCCACTTACCCATCACGTAATGACATCTTCCACTTACCCATCAGGTAATGACATCTTCCACTTACCCATCAGGTAATGACATCTTCCACTTACCCATCAGGTAATGACATCTTCCACTTACCCATCAGGTAATGACATCTCCCACTTACCCTGACATCTTCCACTTACCCATCAGGTAATGACATCTTCCACTTACCCATCAGGTAATGACATCTTCCACTTACCCATCAGGTAATGACATCTTCCACTTACCCATCAGGTAATGACATCTTCCACTTACCCATCAGGTAATGACATCTCCCACTTACCCTGACATCTTCCACTTACCCATCAGGTAATGACATCTTCCACTTACCCATCAGGTAATGACATCTTCCACTTACCCATCAGGTAATGACATCTTCCACTTACCCATCAGGTAATGACATCTTCCACTTACCCATCAGGTAATGACATCTCCCACTTACCCTGACATCTTCCACTTACCCATCAGGTAATGACATCTTTCACTTACCCATCAGGTAATGACATCTTCCACTTACCCATCAGGTAATGACATCTTCCACTTCTCTTTTCCATTGTGTATATCAAGGTCATACAGGCCAGTAGGTGTCAGCGCTAACAAATCCTCTGTTAAAACAAAAATATCAATGTATTATTAAACATATCAGTCCATGTCTAAATACAAATATACAATGTTATACAGGCCAGTATGTGTCAACCACTCTGTTACATCCTCTATTATGAGGTCTGATTGACATTTTGTGAGCTTCATATGTAAGGGTTAACATTTTAGCAGACATATTGTATTATTTTTCAACATAATCCCCTTAAATATCTATACAATTTTCCCAGTGATGTTTTAGGGTCTCAATGCCACTTTAAAGAAGTCCTTTTCTTGACCATTCATAAAGTCCTCCACTGAATGTATAATATCATCATCTGACTGAAAGTGGGTAACAGAAATGGCTGTCGTTAAATTTGGAAATAGATGGGAAAGTCTGGTGGAACCAGATCAGGACAAAACAGAGGAAGTTCAAAGCCACAATCATTAGTGACAGCCATGGAAATGACAGACTTGTTAACATAGGCATTGTCCTGATGGAACAATGCACCTTTACTGAAAAGGGCTTGAGTTTAATATTTTCCCTCAACTGGCTTAGAAGTGATACATAGTATGTCTCATTATTTGTCCCTACCAACAGCATCTCAGAAAAACAGAGGTCATAACATTTTCAGCTAATGAAAGTCTGTCTTCAATGGAGTGGGTAAACCAGGGTGTTTCGATTGTTTAGACTGTTGTTTTATCTCTGGGGTGAAATGATGGACCAATTTTTCATTTATAGCAACAAATCTTTGAAATAAGTTAGCAGGATTTACCTGTAAATTTTTTAGGTTAGTATGTGATAAAGTGTGTCTGGTGTGCTTCTGATCAACTGTCAGAAGTCGTGGTAACCAACCAGTTGTAAGTTTTTTCATTGCAAGATACTCTGTCAGAATGGAATGAAATGACAGCTAACTGCACTGGCAATATATCTTTCTGTAACTAGCATGTCAGCCATAACATTATCATGGAATTCTGCCACCCACCTTTTTCTGTAGCATATGAAGGGAGGATCTTATCCATGTGTTACTATCACATCTGTATGATTATCCTTAGGTGAAAAAGTATTCTTATGGAAATACAGGATCACTGCTGTTTAACAGATTTTGTCCATTTTGCAAAAGTCACTTGCTTGATTTACTTTAGAGTGCTATCCTGTCGATACAAGCTGATCAAATGGCACCAGTTTTCAGGTACACAGCTTTAAATAGTTAGGGAATAGTAGGACTGAAAAAGGACATGAATGCTAACCTCCTTAAATACAAGGCTCATAACATATCAATTAACCCTGGTAAAACATGTTACTACTGCACAAAAGGATGAATTTTATATTTAAAATGGATATACACAATCAGATACATATGTATCTGACAGGATATTTATGTAAATTTTCCTCACCTTTGCCATGTATCTTGATGTCTGCCCTAAAAAATAAAAAAAAATAATGTAGATCTAGTTTGTTCTGTATTTAAATGTACACGGTACAGCATGTTAACTATGTAACTTCTGCATTATATGTCATTTCTGACATAAGGCCTTGTAGTCGATATTCAGTTCTGTTAACATTCTGTACATGTACTAATTTTAGTGATTTTTTTACGATACAGTAGCACCATTTAAATCCAAATAAATACAATCTTAGCACAAAAGGTAATTCATTATAAGCTGATGCTAATTCAAGTTCACACAAATTCAACTAATCTTATAAGTTGTGCTAAAATCTGTACAACATAAAATCAATACATTTACTGTATCAACCCCTGGTATGATATGCTACAGTAAACATCATTATAAATTCTTACATCAAAAAAATATTTTGATGAAACCTTCACACTACAACTACATGTATCCATTTCTGAATAATTTCTCTTATTTTGTATATAAAAAGCTGACAATTAGCATTAAATTAAGAATAAATAAAAACATATCCATGTATCACGAAAGTACTGAACTCAGTATATACTGGATATTGTAGTCAAAACTTCAATCATTTAAGGTTTAAACTACAAACTTTAAGCTACAGAAATGCTAAGGAATTGCAATTTACTCAATAGTGGTGATGAAGTGGTGTGTCTCATACCATTGTGTACTATACATACCCATATCCAGCATCATGGGAGAGAGCTATCTCCCACATCAGGGTACCAGTCCCAGGGTGCCAGCTACGTACATATCTACCCCTCCACAAACAGCCACAAGATCTACAAATAAAATAATAAAATTTGAACAGGAGGCGTTTAAACATAACAGATGACGAGCATTGACCTAAAACAATATGCATTTTGATATTTCCACATTACAATAACGATGAGAAAAATTATAAAATTATTATAAAAATGTCACTTGTTTTCCTTTTATATACATATAGCAAATGCATGCTCTATTACTACAGAGAATTAATAATGTCAGAGAGTGAACATATTATCCACACAATACAACTGGTGAACAAAGAACTATATACATTTCCATGTTTGTGATACTTTTTTGCTTTTTTTCCAGTGCAGATAACAATTATATTTAATTTAGATTAATAGCTACACTTTCATCTAGATAACAATAAAACAGAAATCTCTTCAATAAAATTAGAATTTATTAGTTTCACCAAGTTTTGAAAGAGTAACAATGTGTACACCGAATATAACAGGCTTTGTACTTACAATTGCCTCTATGTTCTATAGCATCAATGGTCCCTCTATCTCCTTCTTCCAGGATAACCCTCCAAACTAAATATAACAAAAAAAATATGTATTATATTTAAGAAATAACATTTACCTGTAGTATATTGTCGCATGTGACCTCCGGCCCTTACATTATTCCATGATATATCAAAGGTAAATTTTGATAATTTCAATTCTGACACGACTTACTAGCAAATAAACAAGATTGAAATAAACATTGCAAAGTCTTTCTTCGGAAGTACATTTTACTGGTCCTTTGGGAGAGACCTTAAAAACTGATGTCCTGTGTCACAGCAGGCATAGAACACTAAAGAAACATCCCTGCAAATATTGCCCCAAGCACACTTCAAAGATTAAAATGTCTGTCACTTCACTTTTACCTGGTGACATCTGGATATAAGTGAAATTCTCTTGACTGGGACATAAAGCCCTATTGAATCAATCAATCAAAGAAACAAGTGTCTTTCTTTCACAGCTTTTACATTAAACTGACAAAAAATCTTAAAAAAATCAACAGCAACTTACTAATTGAGCCATTGAAGCTATTGATGGAAGCCAAAACATTTTTATCTGTAGCTACAATGATACGTTTACCAAGTCCGTATGACTGATCAAATATCATGTACTGCACATTGCCAACAAATTGTTGTCTCCTAAAACAAAATCAAACATTTTTATTTAAACAAATTGCTTTGTAAATCTACACTAGACTACTTAAAATATAATTTTTTTCTGGGAAAAAAAATCATTTTTTGACATTGATTATGTGAAATCTCATATTCCAGAAGACCTCCCACAAACTTTACCGTAGTTTTATAAATTGCATCTACAGTTAGGGTTTTGTTTATAAAGTAAAAACAATGTCTTCCAAAATATATAACCAGTACCACAAAAATGCCTATAAACAGAAAGAATAAGACTATAAATTCCACACAAAGGCCCTAGACAGTGTCAATGTATATGGACATTTATTTAAATTTGTCTACAAACACCTATAGTTAATAAGTTATATAATACATGTACCATCTTCATCTTAGTTTTTCAGGCAAAACAATTTCACATCACATGTGATAATATATTAGAATTAACAAGAAGAAAATAAATTTTATGAAGTCGTTAGCAGGGTTCGCGCTGGGCATCGCCAATGTCGCCACTGGCGACAACAAACGGCACTTGGAGATTTTCCTGGCGACAGTTTTTCAAAGTTCACCAGTATCTTGGTCACCTGTAATTAACAGGTGATAACACATTGAAGCCAGTGACAGATCGGCGAGTGTTACTGAATAAACACAGTAATTAATGACTGGTCTTAAAGACTATGAGTTGATTAAGATCGTAGTCTTAGGTGTGAATGTAAGACCATCTTATTATGGGCAGGTAGATCCAGGTGCCCTCCTCCAGTATAAACACCGATGGACTCGGAATTAATGTAAAATCCAAAATAAAATATAATAAAGTTACCCTTTGTGATGTTTATTTAATATTTAAAAAAAAGAAGTTTATTAATAATTGTGATTCAATGCGCAATACACACCGTAGGAGGCCATCTGTTTGTATTGCAATTACGTGACTTATATCGGTTATTCCCATATGTTTGAGGTTCACGATCATAACAATATATCAACTCAGTCAAAATATATGAATTTTTGTAACCCTAGTTAAGAATATTTCGTCTCATTCAAGAATATTTTTCATTTTTTTCATACGAGTACAATTTAGGGAAAAATAAATAGTGGTGCCTCATAGATCGTGATCACAACAAAGGGAACAAAATAGTTTTTAAAAAAATGTTTTAAATCGCATTTCAAATTTTAATATATTCTCATCTTGGAAAAACAATAAATGCATCACCATAGCGTTAATTTTCCAATCTTTATTCTCTAGACAGTGTCTGGCCAAATGTTCATTCATTGTAACACGCGGTAATGCCGAATCAGAGGCCTGAGAGGGCTTCCACAGGTTTTCTTATTCAATGAAATTCACTGAAAACGTCACTTCCTATGCCGAGAAGGCCTTCCAATGTACGATTTTTCTCAATCGAAAACGGGGCGGTACAAATGTACTTCAAACACAACTACCTTTAGAATGTAATTCTTCATCATGGCAATATACACAACATTGAAAATGCATGTGACGTGAAAATAACAAAATTTACCTGTTGATTAATAACTAAACAACATCTCTTATTCATTTATTGTTTGTATTCAATCTTGTAATTCATATAATGTGTAATTAGTGTGAAGGGCCGAAACTTTCATGTAAGACTACATGCACATGCAGGCACCCAACTGGACTGGTGTATAACGTCAAATATAGTACGGGGTATGTGTCAAAAAGTACCCAGTAATGAAGCGACACAGTAATGAAATTGGTGACAAAATTTTACAATTAGCGATTTCCTTGGCGACAGACTTTTCCAACCCAGCGCTAACCCTGAGTTAGTAACCAGTTCAGTTTTGATTTTTAAGCCTCAACATGGTTATATGATTCAAATGTAAATATGAAATTTCTATCACCAGAGGCCCTTTTTATTTATATGGGGGCATGGGACGACAGAACCCGCTCTCATACCAAAAAAAATGAAAATGTGGAAATTCACTGCCTCCAGTTGCAGATTCAACTCTGAAATAAATATCTACATAGTGATCAAATAACCCACAGTTTTTGTAACAACATATTTTTTTTCAAATGTACGTTAAAATTTTTATTCAAATCCTCCATCAGACACTTGTATGAGACCATTTTCAAAGGGTAAGAGATATTTATTTGTTGAGTTGATACCAGTTGCCTCCAGTTGAAAGCAGCAATTTTCTGCATTTTGTATGAAAAGCAGGTTCTGTCAAACACACCTCCCAATCACATACCCCACCCACACCCCAACATCTATAAAAAGGGTGGTTGACAATGGAAAAAAGGTCCAATATGCCTACAAAATATCTTTTTAATCAGTTTATCAATACCTACAAATTTAAGGGTTCTAAAAATCCATAAAATTGAAGTTATAATATGAAAATAGGCATTGCCTATCCCGGGAAATGTCCAAATTTATTATCGGGTTATTGTGCACACACACACACACATACATACACACACGCACACACACACCCACCCAAAAAAGGGATGGCACACATTGTTTTGTCTCACCAAATACTTGTGGGACTGACTATAGTTAACTACCGCCGAGTTCTTGCGTCATCTTTCAATCATGAACTGAGTTTTGGTATGATCTTTCCAGAGACACAAAAGGCTATTCAATTACCCAATATAGTGAATATACTAATCCATACCACGACAACATTCTCACGTTGTAATGTCTTCTCATCTTAAATCACCTTTTACCATACCATGTGAATAATTTAATCTACTGATTTATGGATTGCATAAATAACTACTCCTGTTTCTTAAAACAAGATGTGTATCATATCACAGTTCAAGATTGCCCCATTCAATTAATGAAGCAGTTATACCAATGAAAAACAAACATACTAATCCATGTCCAAATCACAATCCGGGAGTAAAGTAAAAAAAACTTTGAAACTGACAAGTTAGGTTAAACACGCGAACTTCCACCAGGGAAGTGAGACCGAGTTTTCTGGAAGGGTAAGCACCTTCTGTTAGCTAGCTACACCGGCCACGTGTGTAATCAATATTAAGTGAAGGGAACATGGAACTAAAACATCCAGGTCAATATTGGACACAGAGACATCAAACTTGTCAACAATACAGTGATGATGGTCATAAAACTTTTTGCCGAAGGCCCTGATAAGCCTAGGCTTGCAATATCCCTTGGTCAACAATCTATTCTGTTTGTGACCGCCTTGGTTGCTCAATGGTATAGCATCCTCTTGGAGAGTGGAAGGTTTTTGGTTCCAACCTGACTTGTGTTATACATGACAATACTTCAAAATTTGAGTTACTGCTTCCTCATTTTGCAAGCCACATTTGGCTTAAAGGATAGATTATCGACTGGTTATAGAATTATATTAATTGGGAGTGGAATGCTTGTCTGTGACTGTTAGGCAGCACCTTTAACCCACAACCCGATATGAATACAGTGGTATGAGGGTAAGCTCCTCTTACACCTTCAACATTCACAGGCATATAGTACCACGATGAGAATTTTCTAAAGCACAGACCATTGCAAGTGACAAATGATATGATTAAAACTTGACAGGCTTGTACTGAAATAATGTTAATTTTAGCCCAGCCCCTTTAAGTTTCACTGCATGAAGAGCCCCAGCCCCGGAGAGTTGAAAATGCTTTTTCACTTATATCGAGACGGTTAATTCTAGGATGGTGGGTTGGAGTTTTTTTACCCCAGTCAAGATTATTCATTATTCACCTAAATTGAAATGAAACATTCTGGGATGATATACTAGAAAGATGGTGCTTTAAGATTTATATTGAAATGGTCGCTTATGTGGATGGTGGAGTGGAAATTGGCATTTATTCACTTATACCAACTTTTTTTCGAGAACCAAGTCTGGGATATTGAAGAAGGTAATGTTGATTTTACCCTAGTTAAAATTTGTATATTCATTCCGAGAACTAAATTATTGGAATCCCCTGCCAGCATCAGTAGTCCAGTCGCCATCCCTGGAGGTTTTCAAGGAGTCAATTCAGACCTTACCTAAGTGGATCTCAACTACAGTCAGCTGCTAAACTCAACATGAATGTTTTATTATTGTTATTTTCATCACAACTTTTTGGGACAGCGGTCCATCTCATTGCACAACATGTACAGTTTTCTCATCAGTTATGTCTAAGTTAGATTTTTGATGAGTGCAGTCATTGTAGTTGAAGTCAGTTCTAGTCAGCACCTTAAAGTCAAACTGGTCCAGCTCGATCAGCTGATCATGATATCCACGTCACATGTAAACAAACAAGAGGATTTGTCAATATTTACATTAAATTCGGAATAAATTCAATAAATTTTATCTGTATTTTCATAAAAATGATTATTGGGACGAACTGTTAATTAATTCTTTCGAAAAACGCATTTTATTATTTTTCTTAAAAATCGATCGTTTGTGAAAACGTCTTTCCCGTCCTGACGAACGCCATTTTTGTTTACACTGCATTCAGCGAGGGTCACAGATGCACTCAAAATTTTGATTCCATTAAGTAATAATATGTGAAAAAGAGTTACCGTAGAAGTCGTATACTGTGGTTATGCTAACCTCGTAATAGTTTTGTGTCAGGTAACTATGGTTATCGATTTATCTAACTTGAAATCGGCAAATTTTGTATCTTCCCGCATTGTATACTGTGTGATCATGGTTGATGCACGTCGGAAAGTCGGTCGCTGATTGGCTTACAGTGGTTATCGATCTGAATTGAACTTTGACCCAATCAAAAGAAATCACGTCATCGCGAATCTTGAAACGCTACACTTGGAGATCAGCCAGAATGGCGAAAGAAACGTAAATATTTGGTATTCGATCAACCTATTTAAATTATTACTTGTTTCAATGAATTATTTTCACGATAATCGTTTCTTGGTTTCATTTCTGATGTACGAGACGGGCGAGATTCCCCCCCATATGGAGCTCACTTCCTGTCGATTTGACCCCTTCAATGGCCTTGAGAAAAGTGAGAAAAGTGGTGCACGCGCGGCGTCAAATGATTTGGACGTAAGGTCTATGGCATTTTTCCACAATTTTCTATGACGTCATAATACATACGTGTTACCTATAGACGGGAAATTCTTCGCGCCGGGACATTTCCCGTATAATGAATAATGCATCATTTATCAGAGACATGTGTCTATTCCTTGCTATTTAGAATTTTACAAAGATTGTATTTTATTTTAAAATACATCTGTGATATCTCCTCGACTCAACAAATTATATTAAATATTAATTATTTTTGCCAAGAAATATATTTAATTTCTACAATAATCAAGTGCAACAAGTCTCAAAACATCTACGGACATCTTAATGATCTTAAAAAGGGGGGGGGGGTGACGACGGGTACATGATGCACGCCGGCTATCTGAGATGCATTAATTTAAGCAATGATTGGTCAGTGTTGTCATTTCTACTGAATCAATGAACTAAAAGAATGTTGATCTATTAAATTACCAATCAAATTTTCCAATTTGATCTTCAAACAACCCACAAACCAATAAAAATTGGGTAAAGCAAACGAGAAAATACTTCTTCATGCTGTAAAACAAGTAAGGACACTTTTTCTCCTCACAAATAAAAGAGCTCAGGAAGAAAAACGTACCATACCAAAAACTGTCCAACTGGAAGCGTTTTCGCAATGATTAATATTTCTATTGTGTGTGATTGCATTGTATAATGCATGTTACTGTATTGTATTGTATTGTATTGTATTGTATTGTATTGTATTGTATTGTATTGTATTGTATTGTATTGCAATTAGTATAAGGTATTGTGTTGTGTTATTCATTGTGTTGTGTTGCGTTGCATTGCATTGTATTGCATTATGCTATGTTGAGCAGTCATACGCAGCCGGCATCTCCTTATAAGGACAATCTTTTCTTTTGGTCCACTTTAATTGAAATGATTTCTGAACCTGTCCCATGAAAAAAGTCTTCAGTATGTTAACTATTTCCCAGTGACAGTTTAGTTAAGTTTCTTCAACAGTTCCTGGTTGGTATAAACTTCTCAAGCGAACAAGTCAAAAACAAACATACTAATCCATGTCCGAATCACAATCTAGAAGCAAAGTAAAAACTTTGGAACTGGCAAGTTAGGTTAGACACGTGAACTTCTACCAGGGAAGTGAGGTCGGGTGCTTCGGAAGGGTAGGTACGTCCTGTTTAGGTAGCTACACTAGCCACGTGTGTAATCAAAATCAAGTTTAGACCAAAGTGTAAAAGGGTCTTAGTGATTATGCATAATTGCATTGGCATTGTTTCACGTTAGAAGCTAGAGTTTAAACTAGAAAATTGATAACATCTTTATAAATAAAAAGTCACTTTTCTTAGTACATAGACATGACTTTCAGACTTATTATGGATTCTGTATAATATGAAAATAGGCATTGCCTATCCCGGGAAATGTCCAAAATTATTATCGGGTTATTGTGCACACACACACACACACCCAAAAAAGGGATGGCACACATTGTTTTGTCTCACCAAATACTAGTGGGACTGACTATAGTTAACTACCGCGGAGTTCTTGCGTCATCTTTCAATCATGTTCTGTGTGAACTGAGTTTTGGTATGATCTTTCCAGGGACACAAAAGGCTATCGTCAACCGTCCTAAAATCGAGAGCGTCCTAAGATTCGAGACCATTTTTGTTTTCAATTATTATACACGAGTATCGTCTCTGCAGTGACGATTTCAAGCATTAAAGACAAAATTTAGGTATTTACTGTGAAACTTTCCAGAAAAATCGGTTGTCTATTTTTCAGCTCTCAAATTCTTGTTGCCTTAACAAATTTAGTTCGTTTTCTATTAGAGTCTCGAATCACGGACGGTCGAGGCTATTCAATTACCCAATATAGTGAATATACTAATCCATACCACGACAACATTCTCACATTGTAATGTCTTCTCATCCGTTAAATCACCTTTTACCATACCAAGTGAATAATTAAATCTACTGATTTATGGATTGCATAAATAACTACTCCCGTTTCTTAAAACAAGATGTGTATCATATCACAGTTCAAGATTGCCCCATTCAATTAATGAAGCAGTTATACCAATGAAAAACAAACATACTAATCCATGTCCAAATCACAATCCGGGAGTAAAGTAAAAAAAACTTTGAAACTGACAAGTTAGGTTAAACACGCGAACTTCCACCAGGGAAGTGAGACAGAGTTTTCTGGAAGGGTAAGCACCTTCTGTTAGCTAGCTACACCGGCCACGTGTGTAATCAATATTAAGTGAAGGGAACATGGAACTAAAACATCCAGGTCAATATTGGACACAGACATTAAACTTGTCAACAATACAGTGATGATGGTCATTAAACTTTTTGCCGAAGGCCCTGATAAGCCTAGGCTTGCAATATCCCTTGGTCAACAATCTATTCTGTTACTCAATGGTATATCATCCTCTTGGAGAGTGGAAAGTTTTTGGTTCCAACCCGACGTATTACTTCAAAATTTGAGTTACTGCTTCCTCATTTTGCAAGCCACATTTGGCTTAAAGGATAGATTACCGACTGGTTATAGAATTATATTAATTGGGAGTGGAATGTTTGTCTGTGACTCTGTTAGGCAGCACCTTTAACCCACAACCCGATATTAATACAGTGGTATGAGGGTAAGCTCCTTTTACACCTTCAACATTCACGGGCATATAGTACCATGATGAGAATTTTCTAAAGCACAGACCATTGCAAGTGACAAATCATATGATATGATTAAAACTTGACAGGCTTGTACCAAAATAATGTTAATTTTAGCCTAGCCCCTTTAAGTTTCACTGCATGAAGAGCCCCAGCCCCGGAAAGTTTAAATGCTTTTTCACTTATATCGAGACGGTTAATTCTAGGATGGTGGGTTGGAGTTTTTTTTACCCCAGTCAAGATTTTTTATTATTCACCCAAATTGAAATGAAAGATTCTGGGAGGATATACTAGAAAGATGGTGCTTTAAGATTTATATTGAAATGGTCGCTTATGTGGATGGTGGAGTGGAAATTGGCATTTATTCACTTATATACCAACTTTTTTCGAGAACCAAGTCTGGGATATTGAAGAAGGTAATGTTGATTTTACCCTAGTTAAAATTTTTATATTCATTCCGAGAACTAAATTATTGGAATCCCCTGCCAGCATCAGTAGTCCAGTCGCCATCCCTGGAGGTTTTCAAGGCTTACCTAAGTGGATCTCAACTACAGTCAGCTGCTAAACTCAACATAAATGTTTTATTATTGTTATTTTCATCAAAACTTTTTGGGACAGTGGTCCATCTTATTGCACAACATGTACAGTTTTCCTCATCAGTTATGTCCAAGTTAGATTTTTGATGAGTGCAGTCATTGTAGTTGAAGTCAGTTCTAGTCAGCACCTTAAGTCAAACTGGTCCAGCTTGATCAGCTGATCATGATATCCACCTCACATGTAAACAAACAAGAGGATTTGTCAATATTTACATTAAATTCGGAATAAGTTCAATAAATTTTATCTGTATTTTCATAAAAATGATTATTGGGACGAACTGTTAATTAATTCTTTCGAAAAACGCATTTTATTATTTTTCTTAAAAATCGATCGTTTGTGAAAACGTCTTTCCCGTCCTGACGAACGCCATTTTTATTTACACTGCATTCAGCGAGGGTCACAGATGCACTCAAAATTTTGATTCAATTAAGTAATAATATGTGAAAAAGAGTTACCGTAGAAGTCGTATACTGTGGTTATGCTAACCTCGTAATAGTTTTGTGTCAGGTAACTATGGTTATCGATTTATCTAACTTAAAATCGGCAGATTTTGTATCTTCCCGCATTGTATACTGTGTGATCATGGTTGATGCACGTGGGAAAGTCGGTCGCTGATTGGCTTACAGTGGTTATCGATCTGAATTGAACTTTGACCCAATCAAAAGAAATCACGTCATCGCGAATCTTGAAACGCTACACTTGGAGATCAGCCAGAATGGCGAAAGAAACGTAAATATTTGGTATTCGATCAACCTATTTAAATTATTACTTGTTTCAATGAATTATTTTCACGATAATCGTTTCTTGGTTTCATTTCTGATGTACGAGACGGGCGAGATTTCCCCCCATATGGAGCTCACTTCCTGTCGATTTGACCCCTTCAATGGCCTTGAGAAAAGTGAGAAAAGTGGTGCACGCGCGGCGTCAAATGATTTGGACGTACGGTCTATGGAATTTTTCCACAATTTTCTATGACGTCATATATACATGTTTCACTTTAAGTTTCACTGCATGAAGAGCCCCAGTCCCGGAAAGTTTAAATGCTTTTTCACTTATATCGAGACGGTTAATTCTAGGATGGTGGGTTGGAGTTTTTTTTACCCCAGTCAAGATTTTTTATTATTCACCCAAATTGAAATGAAAGATTCTGGGAGGATATACTAGAAAGATGGTGCTTTAAGATTTATATTGAAATGGTCGCTTATGTGGATGGTGGAGTGGAAATTGGCATTTATTCACTTATATACCAACTTTTTTCGAGAACCAAGTCTGGGATATTGAAGAAGGTAATGTTGATTTTACCCTAGTTAAAATTTTTATATTCATTCCGAGAACTAAATTATTGGAATCCCCTGCCAGCATCAGTAGTCCAGTCGCCATCCCTGGAGGTTTTCAAGGCTTACCTAAGTGGATCTCAACTACAGTCAGCTGCTAAACTCAACATAAATGTTTTATTATTGTTATTTTCATCAAAACTTTTTGGGACAGTGGTCCATCTTATTGCACAACATGTACAGTTTTCCTCATCAGTTATGTCCAAGTTAGATTTTTGATGAGTGCAGTCATTGTAGTTGAAGTCAGTTCTAGTCAGCACCTTAAGTCAAACTGGTCCAGCTCGATCAGCTGATCATGATATCCACCTCACATGTAAACAAACAAGAGGATTTGTCAATATTTACATTAAATTCGGAATAAGTTCAATAAATTTTATCTGTATTTTCATAAAAATGATTATTGGGACGAACTGTTAATTAATTCTTTCGAAAAACGCATTTTATTATTTTTCTTAAAAATCGATCGTTTGTGAAAACGTCTTTCCCGTCCTGACGAACGCCATTTTTATTTACACTGCATTCAGCGAGGGTCACAGATGCACTCAAAATTTTGATTCAATTAAGTAATAATATGTGAAAAAGAGTTACCGTAGAAGTCGTATACTGTGGTTATGCTAACCTCGTAATAGTTTTGTGTCAGGTAACTATGGTTATCGATTTATCTAACTTAAAATCGGCAGATTTTGTATCTTCCCGCATTGTATACTGTGTGATCATGGTTGATGCACGTGGGAAAGTCGGTCGCTGATTGGCTTACAGTGGTTATCGATCTGAATTGAACTTTGACCCAATCAAAAGAAATCACGTCATCGCGAATCTTGAAACGCTACACTTGGAGATCAGCCAGAATGGCGAAAGAAACGTAAATATTTGGTATTCGATCAACCTATTTAAATTATTACTTGTTTCAATGAATTATTTTCACGATAATCGTTTCTTGGTTTCATTTCTGATGTACGAGACGGGCGAGATTTCCCCCCATATGGAGCTCACTTCCTGTCGATTTGACCCCTTCAATGGCCTTGAGAAAAGTGAGAAAAGTGGTGCACGCGCGGCGTCAAATGATTTGGACGTACGGTCTATGGAATTTTTCCACAATTTTCTATGACGTCATATATACATACGTGTTACCTATAGACGGGAAATTATTATTTCCCGTATTATAGTAAAGTCTACACTTGCAATATATAGTAAAGTCTACACTTGTTAAGTTATTTTGGTTCTGCAAAGTAAGACTCTATGTGCCACAAAGGAGACATATATTGTTAACTCTATTTCTATCGCCAAAATTTTGTCCTCCACTATTTCACAGATTTTTCTGAAACTTCCAAGGAACAATTTTTGGTTGGAATGGGTGTGTCATTGATTGGGTGGTGATATCCAAGTTAGGGTTCGTTTGGGGGATACTTTGAAATGACATCCCATTCCAGTTATAACTTGTTTTTCTACTGTTTCAATATATTACTAGATGCTAATATGAAAATAGGCATTGCCTATCCCGGGAAATGTCCAAATTTATTATCGGGTTATTGTGCACACACACACCCAAAAAAGGGATGGCACACATTGTTTTGTCTCACCAAATACTAGTGGGACTGACTATAGTTAACTACCGCCGAGTTCTTGCCTCTCTTTCAATCACGTTCGTTCTGGTCACACAGAACTGAGTTTTGGTATGATCTTATCAGGGACACAAAAGGCTATTCAATTACCCAATATAGTGAATAAACTAATCCATATCACGACAACATTCTCACGTTGTAATGTCTTCTCATCTTAAATCACTTTTTACCATACCATGTGAATAATTTAATCTACTGATTTATGGATTGCATAAATAACTACTCCTGTTTCTTAAAACAAGATGTGTATCATATCGCAGTTCAAGATTGCCCCATTCAATTAATGAAGCAGTTATACCAATGAAAAACAAACATACTAATCCATGTCCAAATCACAATCCGGGAGTAAAGTAAGAAAAACTTTGAAACTGACAAGTTAGCTTAAACACGCGAACTTCCACCAGGGAAGTGAGACCAAGTTTTCTGGAAGGGTAAGCACCTTCTGTTAGCTAGCTACACGGGCCACGTGTGTAATCAATATTAAGTGAAGAGAACATGGAATTAAAACATCCAGGTCAATATTGGACACAGAGACATCAAACTTGTCAACAATACAGTGATGATGGTCATAAAACTTTTTGCCGAAGGCCCTGATAAGCCTAGGCTTGCAATATCCCTTGGTCAACAATCTATTCTGTGTGTGACCGCCTTGGTTGCTCAATGGTATAGCATCCTCTTGGAGAGTGGAAGGTTTTTGGTTCCAATCTGACTTGTGTTATACATGACAATCTTCAAAATTTGAGTTACTGCTTCCTCATTTTGCAAGCCACATTTGCTTAAAGGATAGATTATCGACTGGTTATAGAATTATATTAATTGGGATGGAATGCTTGTCTGTGACTCTGTTAGGCAGCACCTTTAACCACAACTGTATATTAATACAGTGGTATGAGGGTAAGCTCCTCTTACACCTTCAACATTCACAGGCATATAGTACCATGATGAAAATTTTCTAAAGCACAGACCATTGCAAGTGACAAATGATATGATTAAAACTTGACAGGCTTGTACCGAAATAATGTTAATTTTAGCCCAGCCCCTTTAAATTTCACTGCATGAAGAGCCACAGCCCCGGAGAGTTAAAAATGCTTTTTCACTTATATCGAGACGGTTAATTTTAGGATGGTGGGTTGGAGTTTTTTTACCCCAGTCAAGATTATTCATTATTCACCCAAATTGAAATGAAACATTCTGGGATGATATACTAGAAAGATGGTGCTTTAAGATTTATATTGAAATGGTCGCTTATGTGGATGGTGGAGTGGAAATTGGCATTTATTCCTTATACCAACTTTTTTTTCGAGAACCAAGTCTGGGATATTGAAGAAGGTAATGTTGATTTTACCCTAGTTAAAATTTTTATATTCATTCCGAGAACTAAATTATTGGAATCCCCTGCCAGCATCAGTAGTCCAGTCGCCATCCGGAGGTTTTCAAGGAGTCAATTCAGACCTTACCTAAGTGGATCTCAACTACAGTCAGCTGCTAAACTTAACATGAATGTTTTATTATTGTTATTTTCATCACAACTTTTTGGGACAGCGGTCCATCTTATTGCACAACATGTACAATTTCCTCATCAGTTATGTCCAAGTTAGATTTTTGATGAGTGCAGTCATTGTAGTTGAAGTCAGTTTTAGTCAGCACCTTTAAGTCAAACTGGTCCAGCTCGATCCGCTGATCATGATATCCACGTCACATGTAAACAAACAAGAGGATTTGTCAATATTTACATTAAATTCGGAATAAATTCAATAAATTTTATCTGTATTTTCATAAAAATGATTATTGGGAAGAACTGTTAATTAATTCTTTCGAAAAACGCATTTTATTATTTTTCTTAAAAATCGATCGTTTGTGAAAACGTCTTTCCCGTCCTGACGAACGCCATTTTTGTTTACACTGCATTCAGCGAGGGTCACAGATGCACTCAAAATTTTGATTCAATTAAGTAATAATATGTGAAAAAGAGTTACCGTAGAAGTCGTATACTGTGGTTATGCTAACCTCGTAATAGTTTTGTGTCAGGTAACTATGGTTTTCGATTTATCTAACTTGAAATCGGCAAATTTTGTATCTTCCCGCATTGTATACTGTGTGATCATGGTTGATGCACGTGGGAAAGTCGGTCGCTGATTGGCTTACAGTGGTTATCGATCTGAATTGAACTTTGACCCAATCAAAAAAATCACGTCATCGCGAATCTTGAAACGCTACACTTGGAGATCAGCCAGAACGGCGAAAGAAACGTAAATATTTGGTATTCGATCAACCTATTTAAATATTACTTGTTTCAATGAATTATTTTCACGATAATCGTTTCTTGGTTTCATTTCTGATGAACGAGATGGGCGAGATTTTCCCCCATATGGAGCTCACTTCCTGTCGATTTGACCCCTTCAATGGCCTTGAGAAAATGAAAAAGTGGTGCACGCGCGGCGTCAAATGATTTGGACGTACGGTCTATAGAATTTTTCCACAATTTTCTATGACGTCATAATACATACGTGTTACCTATAGACGGGAAATTCCCGTATCAATATTCATTATGACCAATGTTGTCATTATTATAAATATTCGAGTTTTAAAGTCACGTGTCTCAATGTGTTTTGCGATTTGTTTCTTTTGTCTTTAGTTTTGATGCCAATTGTTTGGGGTTTTTAAAATTATTTTCTGACCAATGCCAAGTATATTTTATTCATTTAAATTTGTCAGTTGTCTATATATATTTCATATGAAAACGGTTCCTTTGTTTTCAGGTAATTACTGCCTGTGCTTTGAATTCCAACCCAACTAAACCAGTAGAGTAGAATCATATAAGAATGATATAATGGTGTTTTTACGTCTCTGTTAAGATCCTATCATCTATAAAAACCATCAGTACTGGGGTGGCTGGTCCAATCTCGGTTCACAACGATTAAGAGAACTGAAGAGGGACCTTCAAATCTAAAACCGCTTAAAAATGTTTTATTTCCTTTTCTTCTAAACCATACGTCAAACAAGTTTGTACACGCAACAAAATGTCTATACAATTGCAATACACTTGTATAGTGCGCAAAGTTTGACCTGACCGTTTGATCCTTAATTTTTAATTTAAAAGTTAAAGTCTGTCCCGAGCCATTAGGCCCATCAGGCCGGAGCTTATCCCGGTTCGGTGGCGTTAAGCGACTGAGAGTTCAAGACTCTCCCCTGAATGGGACGCCGGTCCATCGCAGGGTTAACCCCCAGCATTTTGCTGGTACTCATTTATTTTTCAGCTGAGTGAACTGGAACAACGTGAAATTAAGTGTCTTGCTCAAGGACACAACACATCGCCCGGTCCAGGGATCGAACTCACGACCTTCGAATCATGAGTCCAACGCCTTAACCACTAGGCCACGCGCTTCCACCATTAATGTAATTTAGGGACAATATAAAGTTGACATATATAAGGGTAGATGATAGTAATATTGGATACAGGACGTTTTTGGTAATGAAACAGACTGTCTTACCTAAATCACAGTCTAATATGAAAATAGGCATTGCCTATCCCGGGAAATATCCAAATTTATTATCGGGTTATTGTGTACACGCACACACACCCAAAAAAGAAATGGAACATGTTTTGTTAACCCAATACTAGTGGGACTGACTATAGTTAACTACCGCCGAGTTCTTGCGTCGCCTTTCAATCATGTTCTGTCGCACAGAACTTAGTTATGGTATGATCTTTTCAGGGACACAAAAGGCTATTCAATTACCCAATATAGTAAATATATTAATCCATACCACGACAACATTTTCACGTTGTAATGTCTTCTCATCTTGAGTCACCTTTTACCATACCATGTAAATAATTTAATCTACTGATTTATGGATTGCATAAATAACTACTCCTGTTTCTTGAAACAAGATATGTATCATATCACAGTTCAAGATTGCCCCATTCATTTAATGAAGCAGTTATACCAATGGAAACCAAACATACTAATTCATGTTCAAATCACAATCCAGAAGTAAAGTAAAAACTTTGAAACTGACAAGTTAGGTTAAACACGCGAAATTCCACCAGGGAAGTGAGACCGAGTTTTCTGGAAGGGTGAGCACCTCCTGTTAGCTAGCAACACCCGCCTCGTGTGTAATCAATATTATGTGAAAGGAACATGTTTTTTGGTTTCATTTCTGATGTACGAGACGGCCGAGATTCCCCCATATGGAGCTCACTTCCTGTCGATTTGACCGCTTCAATGACCTTGAGAAAAGTGGTGCACGCGCGGCGTCAAATGATTTGGACGTATGGTCTATGACATTTTTCTACAATTTCTATGACGTCATAGTACATACGTGTTACCTATAGACGGGAAATTCCGGATCACGGCGCTTCGCGCCGGGACATTTCCCGTATTACCCCAATCTAATATTCAAACAGCCAGATCAAACTTGACACACTATTTACTAGCCGTATTGAACGACAACTAAGAAGGAAAACTCATACAAACGAGATAATGTACCGTATCTGGTGATCTCTATATAGGCCTGTTCTGTAACATAAACAATACTGGTGACACACCTGAGATATTGTAGCAGGAGACACACCTGAGATAATGTAGCTTGTGACACACCTGAGATAGTGTAGATGGTGGCACACCTGAGATAATGCAGATGGAGACACACCTGAGATAATGTAGATGGTGATCTCTATATAGGCCTGTTCTGGTACATAAACAATACTGGTGACATACCTGAGATAATGTAGCTGGAGACACACCTGAGATAATGTAAATGGTGACACACCTGAGATAATGTAGCTGGAGACACACCTGAGATAATGTAGCTGGAGACACACCTGAGATAATGTAGATGGAGACACACCTGGGATAATGTAGCTGGAGAAACACATGAGATAATGTAAATGGTGATCTCTATATAGGCCTGTTCTGTTACATAAACAATACTGGAGACACACCTGGGATAATGTAGCTGGAGAAACACATGAGATAATGTAAATGGTGATCTCTATATAGGCCTGTTCTGTTACATAAACAATACTAGAGACACACCTGGGATAATGTAAATGGTGATCTCTATATAGGCCTGTTCTGTTACATAAACAATACTAGAGACACACCTGAGATAATGTAAATGGTGATCTCTATATAGGCCTGTTCTGTTACATAAACAATACTAGAGACACACCTGAGATAATGTAACTGGTGATCTCTATATAGGCCTGTTCTGTTACATAAACAATACTAGAGACACACCTGGGATAATGTAAATGGTGATCTCTATATAGGCCTGTTCTGTTACATAAACAATACTAGAGACACACCTGGGATAATGTAAATGGTGATCTCTATATAGGCCTGTTCTGTTACATAAACAATACTGGAGACACACCTGAGATAATGTAAATGGTGATCTCTATATAGGCCTGTTCTGTTACATAAACAATACTAGAGAAACACATGAGATAATGTAAATGGTGATCTCTATATAGGCCTGTTCTGTTACATAAACAATACTAGAGACACACCTGGGATAATGTAAATGGTGATCTCTATATAGGCCTGTTCTGTTACATAAACAATACTAGAGGCACACCTGGGATAATGTAACTGGTGATCTCTATATAGGCCTGTTCTGTTACATAAACAATACTGGAGACACACCTGGGATAATGTAAATGGTGATCTCTATATAGGCCTGTTCTGTTACATAAACAATACTGGAGACACACCTGAGATAATGTAGATGGAGACACACCTGGGATAATGTAAATGGTGATCTCTATATAGGCCTGTTCTGTTACATAAACAATACTAGAGACACACCTGGGATAATGTAAATGGTGATCTCTATATAGGCCTGTTCTGTTACATAAACAATACTAGAGAAACACATGAGATAATGTAAATGGTGATCTCTATATAGGCCTGTTCTGTTACATAAACAATACTGGAGACACACCTGAGATAATGTAGATGGAGACACACCTGGGATAATGTAAATGGTGATCTCTATATAGGCCTGTTCTGTTACATAAACAATACTGGAGACACACCTGAGATAATGTAGATGGAGACACACCTGGGATAATGTAAATGGTGATCTCTATATAGGCCTGTTCTGTTACATAAACAATACTAGAGACACACCTGGGATAATGTAAATGGTGATCTCTATATAGGCCTGTTCTGTTACATAAACAATACTAGAGAAACACATGAGATAATGTAAATGGTGATCTCTATATAGGCCTGTTCTGTTACATAAACAATACTAGAGAAACACATGAGATAATGTAAATGGTGATCTCTATATAGGCCTGTTCTGTTACATAAACAATACTAGAGACACACCTGGGATAATGTAAATGGTGATCTCTATATAGGCCTGTTCTGTTACATAAACAATACTGGAGACACACCTGAGATAATGTAGATGGAGACACACCTGGGATAATGTAAATGGTGATCTCTATATAGGCCTGTTCTGTTACATAAACAATACTAGAGACACAGCTGAGATAATGTAGATGGAGACACACCTGAGATAATGTAACTGGTGATCTCTATATAGGCCTGTTCTGTTACATAAACAATACTAGAGACACACCTGGGATAATGTAAATGGTGATCTCTATATAGGCCTGTTCTGTTACATAAACAATACTAGAGACACACCTGAGATAATGTAACTGGTGATCTCTATATAGGCCTGTTCTGTTACATAAACAATACTAGAGACACACCTGGGATAATGTAACTGGTGATCTCTATATAGGCCTGTTCTGTTACATAAACAATACTAGAGACACACCTGAGATAATGTAGCTGGTGACACACCTGAGATAATGTAGATGGAGACACACCTGAGATAATGTAGATGGAGACACACCTGAGATAATGTAGATGGTGATCGCTATATAGGCCTGTTCTGTTTGAACATCTCAACTTATATTTATAAATTGTTTACGTTATCAGCTATGGTTTTGGCTCCGATGATTGTCTAACGTCAAAGCAGAAACCTCTCTCTTTTTCTTATTTTTATGCCTTTTTTATTTGGTTTGCTCTGATGTTATCTTCTGTTTGTATGGATGCGTTGTGAGAACCGTATGCTATATAACTCTAGATATTCGATTCCCATTTCATTCTTATACTTCAATACTTGCACATTGGTTTCAAATGGAATACATATATATCAGCAACAAACATACCAGTCCATGTTATAACTAATTATATCAATTAAGTTAAACACGTAGACTTTTACAAGGTAGGCGAGACTGGGTGTTATGGAAGGTCAACACCTATAATATAATATTATATAGGGTTATTGAACTGATATTGTGAAATATTGTCCAGAGTTGACTCGACATTTGCACGAGCTGAGTGCAAATGTCGAGTCAACTCGGGACAATATTTCACAATATCAGTTCAATAACCCTTTTATTATATAGCAAAATAAATTTGGTTTACTTCCCACTAGTATTTCATCTAAAAATACAATTTTGTCTTACACTACATCAATATCGCACTAGTTCTTGTATACGAATATAATCAATACGACACAACACACAGATGACGTCTTCAGTTATGTCACAACAATCGTATGACGTCATAAACAACAACGTCATGTGACAAAGCGTGCAATATGAAAAATTGATTCGGGAAATCTCGGACTAGAACAAATTTTGCGTGCAAATATCGAACTTTATTGCACGCTAATACCTCAGGATTTATCGTTTAATTTCCATGCGATGCATATATTGCTATATAATAATAGTTAATATCTTACACTGTATCTATACAAACAAAGAATAACAATATGCTGCCCGTGTTTATTTCAGAAAATTCGTTTTACTTGACAAAAATAATAATCAATTACCACCAGACCTTTGACAATTAATAATCTTATAGTGTAATACACATAATTATTATAATTATGTTAATACAAGGATCTGAAAGAGAGTTCAGTATAACTTATAATCCACTTCACCACATAATTATGTTAATACAAAAATCTGAAAGAGTTCAGTATAATGAATCCATTTTACCAAAAGTAATTTTTACAAAGACTAATATTTTTTCTGAAAAGCTTAAATAATGACTTCTCAAGTTGAGTACAAGTTATCCCCGTATCATTATATTCATTGTAGAATTTCGTACTTCTTACAGATACCATTAAATTAACTACTAAAATATTCTTCACACATAAGTCATACATAACACGTAGGTTGATTAACAGAAGCTAGGACCAGATCAGTCAATACATGTCGACCTGTTCGCCGCTCAATAATATACAAAGTCTGATATGTTTTATTGACCTCTTCTTCGTGCTATAATTGTTTCATTATGAAAAATAATAAAAAACCATAAAGATTTATTAAGTTAAATAAAGAATACAAACCCAAAAACAAATTGAGTATTAATTGTGCGTGCATACCTGCCGGGACCGGATGTTCAAAGCTTCGTGAGCTTAACCAACTTAGTAAGTAAAAAATCAAAATCTTATTATTTAAAAATGCAACTTTGATTTTAACTGCTTCTAAACGATTGTGGGCATTAACTTTTGAATGGAAACTTCGGAAATATTGCCTAAAACAGAAAATACATGTTTAGTTTAACAACTGGTTAAGCTTATGAACATTTAACAACCGGACTCGGGTCAATATGTGATCAACTGGAACTTCTAAAGTAATAAAAACGCAAAATATATAATGTATAATAAACGTAAAAATAAGATGTAACGACCAGACCTTAAAAAGCCCATATAACTCACCTGGCAATGTTCCCTGTAAACAAAAACTTTTCATACATTACTATTTTTAATTACCCAACTTCGTAATGTATACTAGGAGTGCAGCACATGGATTGGTTTGTTTGTTTTTACTTTGCTTTGGGATTGTGTTTTGGACATAGATTGGTTTGTTTGTTTGTTTTTACTTTGTTTTGGGATTGTGGTTTGGACATGGATTGGTTTGTTTGTTTTACTTTTCTTTGGGACTGTGATTTGAACATGGGTATGTTTGTTTGTTATACTTTGCTTTGGGATTGTGGTTTGGACATGGGTCGGTTTGTTTGTTTTTACTTTGCTTTGGGACTGTGATTTGGACATGGATTGGTATGTTTGTTTTTACTTTGCTTTGAGACTGTGATTTGGACATGGATTGGTATGTTTGTTTTTACTTTGTTTTGGGATTGTGGTTTGGACATGGATTGGTATGTTAGTTTTTACTTTGCTTTGGGATTGTGATTTAGACATGGATTGGTATGTTTGTTTTTGCTTTGCTTTGTGATTGTGATTTGGACATGGATTGGTATACACGCGTATTTGGTTTTACTTTACTTTGTGATTATGATTTGGACATGGATTGGTATGTTTGGTTTTACTTTACTTTGGGAATGTGATTTGGACATGGATTGGTGTGTTGTTTTTACTTTGCTTTGGGATTGTGGTTTTGACATGGATTGGTATGTTTGTTTTGAATTATTACATAATGCTATTTGTCGACTATTTGTAACACTAAAACTTTTATTTTCTTAGATTTGAAGGTATGCTCTTCGTTACTTGTATAACGTTTTTTTAGTTTATCCCAGCTCACGACGAAAGATGACAGAAAGATTGCAGTTTCAAGGTAACATTATTACTTGTTCCCTGCTTAGATTTTCATATTCGTTGGTGAGATGAGCCGAGAGAAATTTTATATGGAAGAAAACTTGATAAAGGGGAGTTATTTCATTGGCGTTTTTTCTCTATTTTTCGTTTTCTTCTGTTGGGGAGAAAAACAAAAATCAACAGATTGATCCATCTATCATTTTAACTTCTGGGAACAAGATAAAGCTTGATTTATAGTAGTCTTGGAACAGCGCATGCGTGTCAATTCTACGTCCTTACGAAGTTAGTGTAAGTCAAGTTCTGCGGTACCCATAGTGTTGAAAAAAGAATAGGAGTCACATTACCATCTTATATACCGGTATTTTACTTATAGAATAAAGTCAACTATCTATCGTGTTCGAAGATGCCAAATACGACTTAGAACAAATTTTACCTGGTTTCAGGAGAGAAGATATAAAGAACATCTAACTGGTACTCGGCATATTATCATAATGTTTGAAAATGTTTTAGCCCTTTTTGTATATAATGATGGCATGATGTTGCAGGGAAATGATACAGCTACCATTAAGCTATTTTGTTAGCTACAGTAAAGCCATTCATCATGAATTTCGAAACACAAAATTTGTTAACCGATTTCAGACAAAAAAGTATATTTCCAAAAATGCTAAATTGACACAATGTTTGCATACTAGGTCAAGTACATCGTAACCACCTTCAAATGTTAAATTAGCTTCTGCATAATTTCTACATTTTCGATGAAAAATACAAACCTTTACCTATTATCTAAATGATGTTAATATTTATAATTTTTTTAGTTCTGATTTTGTTTTATGCACGAGGTTTTTTTAATTTATATATCAGTAGTAGCTTATAAACCAAATTTGGTTTAAATGCGTTCATCAGTTTACGCACAGACACACACAATTCGCTAGATCATAAACTCAGAACTGAAAGCTAAAATAAACAGAATATATTCTCATATAATATATAAAAATTCACAAATAGAGAAGAAAACTATATAATTAATGCTTTCCATTAAGGCTAGATTCTAACTTTGGTATAAAATGAGTATTTTCAGTTTTGTTTAGTTCCAGATCATTAGAGTTCTTTATGCCATTAATACATCCATTTGACATGGTATTCCACTTGAAGGTGTTGTTTGTCATCCATTTTGTTGGAATTTGTTCAGCTTTCAAGATAGGCGTAGTCAGAGTACTTAGTCGCTACAATATAAGATAAATAATAGCATTAATTAATGTAACAATATTAAGATACCAATTATAATCCGTATTTATACCCCCCCCCCGCAAACTAGTATATAGGAATCATGATGTCTGTCTGTCTTTCTGTCTGTCTGTCTGTCCTTGTAAAATCGTGCCCGGGCCATATCTCATCAATGCTTTGGAAGACTCTCATAAAACATCACATGAATTACCTGCATGGTCCAAAGGTGTGTCATGACCTTGAACCAAGGTCATATCGGAAAGGTGAAGGTCCCAGAAAAACTTTAAATGTTGAGGGCAAGGAATATTTGGCTCACAAGAGACAGTTCTAGTTTACTTTGTTTCAATGAAGCGGAGTGGAGTACAACTGTATTGTTTTACACCCCACGGACCCAGTCAAGATCCACTGACTTATTTCGAGGCGGTCAGTGGAAAAAACCCGGAGAAAATCAACAACCTGTAGCAAACGGACTGGCAAGTTTCCACACACTAGGACGGCGGAGAGAGGCCGGTTGTGATCCCAAGTCAGCGCTTTAGAGTACTCGGACAAAGAGGCGCACTTGTTTCAATGTATTATATATATATTAAGCCATTCATGTACCAGAATATTTTCACCATTGATGGGTAAACTTTATTCAAATTTTATTCAGACCTCATAGCATAAGCTGTTTCGCCTAGGAAGACATAAAAATGTCAATTAACTTAATAATTATAAATATTTCTCCAAAATGATCACACATTTATGTTTTTATATGATTAATTATATAAGTGACATACCTGTACCCAGTGGTACATGTATGTTAATTCTAAAAATGTAAATTACACAAACTTTCTCTTCTTGTTGGACCCTACCCCCCGCCCCGCACCTTTTAGCAGACCCATTCGGTACATGGACAGTACAATAGCATGTGAACGTTAGACCTTTACTGACAAGAACATCCTTATTAGTTTTTTTCCAAAAATTTATCCCGGTTGCGGCGTGGATACAATGTCAGTGCTTGCTCCGTAAGCGGTCCATCTGACCAAGATTTAAAAACACGTAGCGACTGTTCTTTCGCCAAACACTCGGTCATTTAGAAATGAAGGTCACGGCGTTTTTCGGAAGAGACCTTAAAAACTGATGTCTCTTGTCACATCAAGCGTGGTACATTAGGACCCTCCCAGCGCATTGCCCTGGGTGCACTGCAAAGGTACACAATTCTACTTGATCTATAGCTAGTGGCGTCTAGATATTAGCGAAATATTTTTGACTGGGACTTTAAAGCCCATTCAACAAATCGATCCATCCTTCCGGAGCAGCAGGCTTCACTTCCCTGATGGAAGTTAACGTGTTTTTTTAACCTAAATTGCCAGCTTCAAAGTTTTTGCTTTGATTTGGGATAATGGTTTAGGCATTATAAGCCTGGTGATAGTTACCTGTCGTACGGATCCACGTGTTAGTATAAATCTGGTGATAGTTACCTGTCGTACGGATCCACGTGTTAGTATAAATCTGGTGATAGTTACCTGTCGTACGGATCCACGTGTTAGTATAAATCTGGTGATAGTTACCTGTCGTACGGATCCACGTGTTAGTATAAATCTGGTGATAGTTACCTGTCGTACGGATCCACGTGTTAGTATAAATCTGGTGATCAGAACAGCAGGAACACAGATTATAGAAGCTATAGCCATACTTATACCGAATACCTGTGCCCAGGTAGGATAGGTATAGGTATTGTTGTACTTCAAAGGTACAAACTTTACGATTTGAAACACGAGTATACCCTGAAACGTAAAAATAAACAGTATGTATGTATGTATGTATGTATGTATGTATGTATGTATGTATAGATAGCAATGATTAGATTTTCCGGAAAAGAGAAAATATATGGCGCTATAAAACAATGGAAGTCTCGTCGATAACCTCCTTCCCTCGGCTGAATTGTGTATTTCCATACTTAGCGATGCGGTGTATTTCTTCGCCCGAAACGACGACCTCACGTTAATCTGCACCACGTGATCATTCAGTTTACGATTGTAGAACGTTTTAGAAAACGTTAACGCCACAAATTACCGGAATAACTTAGTTTTACTGGAAAACGAAATATTATGCAATTCCATATTCATTGGAAATAAGTGTTTCGAACAAACGTTAGGCGGTATCACGTGGTAAAGCGAATAACTCTATTACAAATACTTCTGTTGCAAGGTGGTTAAAAAAAACACCAGTTTGTATTTACTGATAGCTATAAACTGGAAATGGAAAATAATAATCCCAACCATGATTTTCAGTATCTATGACAACTTATCCAATAAAGACATGGTAAATGACGTCACGAAGTTGGCTTATTGTGACCAATAAGTTATAGACTTTGTGATTGTTAGGACTCTTTTTCAGATATTTCATCCTCAGCATTATTTAAAACAATGCACCCGATTTTACCACACACAAAATCAAAATTAACTAAAGTTGGGAAAAAGTTGATTATGTTTATCGTTAAAGAGCACGGGCACAGGACATTTGAGCGAAAATTAAAAAACTCGTAGTGGACATTTGAAATAAAATGTAGTGATAGACTTAATGGATGTTTTATTTAATTTGCTGCTCAAAAATCCAACTTTCGTCTCCCTGTGGTGAGTAGAGGATAATATAATCCAGTCTGGCTAAAGGAAGAGGGTAAAAAAATCACTGAAATGTCTACCATGTATTTGGAATTTCTCTCAAATGGGTTAAAATTCTGTCGCTCAATGGTCCATTACATCGTCGCTCTAACACCCGTTTGTCTCGCTCTTTTATCCTATGCTTTCGCTCAAATGTAGAACGCAGGCTAGAATATATGTTTTCAAGATTTACAATATGATTTCAAACTATTAAGATTATTTCCCGCGTGTTGTTGTAGGTTGATAATGGTGGCTTAGTTTTATGCCAAGTACATATTTGGTTTCATTTTGTTAGTTATACCATTGTAATGAGAGGCGTGAGGAACTTCCAGCAAATCTTCCACCAAATAGTTATACGATACCCCAACATTAACTCTATAGCATCATAAAATCTGTCTGCACCTGTAAACATAATAACGTCATTAAATCCCAACATCAACTCTACAGAATGACGTCATTAAATCCCAACATCAACTCTACACAATGACGTCATTAAATCCCAACATCAACTCTATAGCATCATAAAATCTGTCTGCACCTATAAACATAATGACGTCATTAAATCCCAATATCAACTCTACAGAATGACGTCATTAAATCCCAGCCTTAACTTTATAGCATCGTAAATTCTGTCTGCACCTGTAAATGACGTCATTAAATCCCAACATCAACTCTATATCATCATAAAATTTGTCTGCACCTAAAAACAGAATGACGTCATTAAATCCCAAACATTAACTCTATAGCATCATTAAATCTGTCTGCACCTGTAAACACAATGACGTCATTAAATCCCAACATCAACTCTATAGCGTCATATAATCTGCCTGCACCTGTAAACATAATGATGTCATTAAATAACACAGGAATATACAGTAAACGAATGGTGCAAAGACAGGTGGATAAAGTTGAATTATTTAAATTATGTTTCGCAATTTTAATTCAAAACGGAAAATTGAATGTTGACTTCATATTGAATATAGTCTGAACTTTCATTTTGTGTGCGTGTTTTTTTTCATATGTTCCTAACCACATGTAAATTACTAGATCATGTGGTCTGTGAAACATCAAGTTGACAATAGCCAATGCTAAAAAATAAAATATATAAAACAGTAAACAAGAAAGAATTGACACATTAAGGCCACTTATAAAAAAAACACCATCTTATGGACGGACACTGCATAATATGATGTTTATGAACAAGAGGTGCTTACCCTTCCGGAGCACCCAGCCTCACCTCCCTGGTGGAAGTTCACGTGGTTAGCTTAACTAATAAATTTTCAAAGTTTTAATTTTCATTTCTGGATTATGATTTGAACATAGACATAAGTATACATAACGGTGTGATTTAAATGTTTTTTTGTGGACACTGCCTACACCCCTATTGACATTCAGCATTTAGAGACACCGTATGGTGCTTATCAAATCCATTCACAGCTGAAATATTATCTTTAAGAAAGCAAGTATCATTTTCATAATATATTTCACTTTTTTCTCCTTCAGACTCCATTTTATATTATTGAATAAAACAGAAGACTTCAGATTATTTTGATATTATTACATCATTAAGTAATTATATGTACCAAAAATCCATCCAATGACAATAGACTCCCAGAACAGTAACCATAGCAACACCATTCCACTAGCTGAGTAATAATCAAATAACTGAAATACGTAAATACCTCCCTGGAAAAAATATATATACACATTTTTTACAATATACATAAATACACTTAAATACATAAAATGTTATAAAATATTACTTTTTGACAAAAAGCAGTTCAATTAATAATAGTAAGTATAAAAATCAGCAGTTTATCCAATAAAAACAAAATCTGTGAATTTAGCAAACACATCAGCAATCACATATTAAAACGTTAAAACAAAATAATTCCAAATATAACACTACAATCTCTCTCTCTCTCTCTCTCTCTCTCTCTCTCTCTCTCTCTCTCTCTCTGTATTTTGTTATTTCGAGATAAAAAAACCCGTTGATTTTGTATGATTACAGGTCGCTGCGATAGCCAATTTAATAAATTCGTTATTAAGAATTATTTGCACTGATGTAATAATAAAACATAAACGTTACCTGGGTAACCATACACAGACCAATGAGGTAGGAAATAAAACAATACACTGCAACTAACAGTAAACGCCATCTCTGTTTATAAAACAGTCTAGGAAATCTGTCTACTATTGGAGTAATGAATGCTTCGACTGCCACGAACTGAAAACAAAAAAACTAATACAACATATATTTAATAAAGAATTAGACACGTGTGGTTCTATATAACACAATGGACACGACGTTGGGTCAAACCTCTATATAACACAATGGACACGACGTTGGGTCAAACCTCTATATAACACAATGGACACGACGTTGGGTCAAACGGCTTTTTTGGAAGCAACAGGATAAGGCATATTTGTATGCAAGATTGTACCACCATTTACTTTCAAATTCTGATCAATTACCGTATTCATAATAAAATTATTTGTAATCTAGATATTGTATAAAAGAGAAATAAAGTTGTTTTCCGTTAAGTATTTAGTTTGTCAACCAGTTTTACCCTTTATATTGCAAACATTCCAATATACTTAAAGTGTTCATAAAGACAATGCCAATCAGACAATATTGAATATAGTGAAACTACAAATGATATATAGATTGTTACTATGGCAACAACCACAACATTCCAAAACAAACTATATCATTGGTAATGCAACTGACATCGTCATACAATTTGTCTTTTTGTGCTAACCTTGCCATCTAGCATTTTAAGAAGCAGACTTTCCGGGATACCAAAACAAAAAATTCAAGTAAATATTTTAGTACTTTGTATTTTCTTTTGAATAGGGCACTACCCTATCTTGGTGAGCGAACTGACTATGGTCACCCCTAGTGAGACTGGAATCTAGGCGTTGAGAGGCGACACTGTGGTTTATAAGTTGTTAAGGTCACGGGGTCGCTATAGATAACCGAGTCTTCTGCAGTAAAAGTTGCAAATACAACACAATAAACCGAAAATATATCCAAATTTATGGTAGGTGATCACTACTAGCCCCAGATTTACAATCATTTCTTAATTAAGATTTTCCTTAACTTAATGTTGGCAATTTTTGGAACGACAAATAAACATTTTTGACAAAGCTAAATGCAAATGTGTTTTAGCTGAAAGAAATCTTTAAATGGAAACCATAAATTCCACAATGTTTTAAAAATAAACTAAATTATTAAGATTTCAAATATGTCAGATTTGAATTAAGGAAAATCTAAGTTACTACGGTACTTTACTTAAGTACTTTACCTGACTGTCTAACCCAACTAGAAACAACATGAAGAAAAACAACACTGACCATATCTGTGAGAATGGCATTTCTGTCAAAGCTTTTGGATAAGCCAGAAAAGCCAGACTTGGACCTAGAAATAAACACATATTTATTTATAATAGAATACATTGAAAAACATGCACTTAACAAAACGACCAAAACGCGATAAAATAGACGAACGTCAAATATAAGACATGACATGAACACGTAAATGGATGGTTTCAGAAAGGGTTCCTTGAAAGGTTCATAGGCGTCATCACAATATTATTGATAGCTGAATATGATGTACACATGGTGGGTTAAGTATTTCAAAATGTAGATTGTATAAACGTTAATAAGCTTAAGCTACCATGTGCACAAAGGACCTTTAATAACCTAAACATAGTTGCCGCCTAACACCATGTAGTTATTTATGCATTACTTTATTTTTTTATTTTTATTTTAGTATTTTAATCTGCAACATATTTTACATTTGCTACAAAAATGGCAAAACATATAACAAAAACGTTAATAAATTGATATTAAAGGTTGTAAAAATAAAATTTAAAATATTTTATTCCATGCCTTGTGACTTATATTATTTTACATATTGCAATTTTTATGCGAATTAAATTGGAATTTTTCTTATGCAATCTGTATATAACGTTTATATATATATATATATATATATATATATATATATAGTTTTACCCGATTCTGCCACTTCAGATATATGGACACCTTGCTTAGTTGCCATAAATCCTAAAACTGAAAAAACAGCAAATCCTCCATACAGACTCGTCCCACTGTTAACACCCATAATGATGAAACAATCCCTGTAAAGTATTTTAATAAGAAAAAGTATGTTAATAGGGGTAATCTTTATATTTAAGTTGCTCAGTCCGTTTCAATCGCTTCTCAGAGGTAGCCTACTATTTTCGAAATCTACAGAGGTGTTTTAACATGCAATGGGACACGGGGCCTCGATTTTGAGTCTCATCCGAAAGAATAATGAGTATCGAGCTCTTTGCAGTTCTAGTATGGACATGAGATGAAAATCGTCTCAGACAATTTCCAAGTCAAGTTCGAGCCCACAATCCTTGACTTCGAAAGCCAATCACGGTACAAGAATGATTAAACCAATATCCATGAATTTCCGTCAAGTTTCGGAATATTGTGACATGTCTTTTAACTGTAAGCTTTACTGAAATGGGGGACAACTGAAAAAGAATTGCAATGACTAAATCATGATAATAAACTAACGGGGGACAACTGAAAAAGAATTGCAATGACTAAATCATGATAATAAACTAACATGTTTTACTGAAATGGTTAAAAAAATCGGTTATAAAAACGAATATGTGAAATACATAATAACGACGACAGATGTTCAATTAATTCTGTTAAAAACTTGCAAAAACATGTTCTCATAAAACCTGACACACGGCGTTGGAAACATTTGTCGCATATTCAAAAACCTAATTAGTTTTTCAGAACTTTTTAACTAACAAACTTCAACCACGTTTTTGTAATAATGATGGTCTAGAGTCATACTCGGTGTTAAATGACTGGGAACCTGACAGATCTTATGAAGTTTGATATCTAATGAATTAGTGAAAATCTTCATCGCCTAGAATAATCTCTTTAAGAATTGTGTTGTCTTATGGACACACTTACATATTATACCAGTGTTAATTTTACAGTACTAGACAGTCCTTTCGGAATATAATTCCTCATTAGTAATGCTTAGACCAAAATTATGAGACTAAAATTGTGTTAAAGATGTTGAAAAGATGCTCAAAGGACCAAAATATATTTTACCAAATTTAGCTGAGGAAATACTTTGCACGAGGGAGCATACTTTAGTTTTAATAATATGATGTAACCTGTCTTTTAAAATGATTAGACCTACACATACCAGTCATGATACATATTTAAAATCTGAAAAGTACGCCAGTAACCTCCTCACACATTAAAAAATAAAATCTGGACCCTTGTCTCTAAAAATAAGGTTCCTAGTTATCACAAGATATCTAGTGGAAGTACTCTAATATACCAATTTTTGAATTATTGTCATACATAATTTTTTGAATTATTGTCATATATATTGTTATAATTTTTAATGCATTTTATGGTTAAATTTAAAAAATGGCATATGACAGTACTTTAACTCCAGTAAATTAACAACACTATTAAACCTATCAAACATAAGATCGAAATATACAATTTTCAAACCAAGTTAATGACTTGCTCGACAAAACTATTTCTGTACACTGTCATATTTTGAGGTTTTACTGGAAGGATGAAAGCATTAGTCAAAACCTTATAATAAGAACTTGAAAAGCTTGTTTTAATATTTTATCTCATACAAAAAACATTAAAACCCTTTGGTCTAAACACTACTGATGTATTCCGAAATGGTAGTTTTAAGCTGTAAAATTAACACCGGTATAAATATGTAATTAAAGAAATGTTATGCCACTATTCCCAATTCTAAAATCAAAGAGGAACGTTTTCAACAAATCATTCATTCATCCTTTTACAAAAAACCGGCAAACCAAACTATAGGCATGAAGTTTGGTTATTTTGTAAAAGACAATGCTCATACAAAATATGTTGAAACTACTACCACAAGACTAGTTGTGATCTTGTAAAAAAACTTAAATTTCATCAATTTATTCCAGACTCTACTCGGGTGTTATGAGCACAAAGGCTAGATTCCAGCTAACTTTCAAAATGAATATCAACAATAACATGATGTACAAGATTAACAAAGGTAAAACAGGTATCAATATGTGTTAATTACTAAATAATTAAAACATTATCAAAAGGGAATATTAAGATAAAAGTCTATTTCATGTCACATATAATTAAGCTTAAATGTACATGGATTAATTTAAATAATTAATGTCCATTCAAACAGTGTTGGAAGTCCATTAAATGTCCAGAATGTCGTGATACACTTTTTATGTAATCAGATTATAATATAGAAACAAGAGTTGACATTAATATAAAATTTGGGTTTTCAATCATACTAAACTACATGTATGTCGCATTTGACTTGGTGACAATATCATAAACAAAATTAGTATTGTTAGAATGTTTGTCAATGTAACCAAAAACAAATAATAATATAAAACAAATTTTAAAAAATCGGTATACCAATGGGCACAAACTGCGCTCCATTGTTTGCTGATTTATTTCTTTATCCGTGTTTGTAGGAAACTATTTATACAGAAACCTGTTGAATTCAGAGAGAAGACTGTCACCAGGTTATTCAACTCTAGACAAATTTTTTATCTATGTCAATGACGTATGTACTTGTTGGGCTCTTGTCACGTTCTTACTAGTATTTCTTTACCAGTATGAATGTTTAAACGTCAAAAGAAGCACAATTACGTTGAATTGGTACATATCTGTTTTCAAAAGCTTTAAAAACACAATTTAAGAGTATAGCAGAAAAAATTACATAAGATTTATTTGGCACAAAAACGCACAGAAAAAATTACATAAGATTTTTTTGGCACAAAACGCACAGAAAAAATTACATAAGATTTATTTGGCACAAAAACGCACAGAAAAAATTACATAATTTTTATTTGGCCCAAAAAACCGCAAACTACGTAATTGGTGTTTTGATGTGCTCTATTTCAGTTATAAGATCAGTCAATTGTATATAATAAATAAAGAAATCACACACTTTAATACACAGTCTTGCGTAATTCTACACTACACTTCTACTGACACTGATTAAAATCTGCATATCTTTTTTAAAATCTATTATGTAAATTAATGATAGGTTGCTAGATCATTGTATGGAAAATAATTTTATTCTAAGTTTTTCTAATGAGCGTATTGTATGGACCACTGGCTGTAAATAAGGTAACGTATACATCCATTTAATTACTTTTAAAGATATGATTTATCTTTTTGATTAAATTTTTGTTGACAGCCATTTAACTGTTAACACTTGCCTAATAATTTCTTTTTTATACCTGTTGCACATTAAGTGTAGAAATCAAATTTGCGGTAGCATGAAATCCTAAAATATGGGCCTATGTTTTTTATTGGACTATAATTTTTTTTCTATTTTAGTCGGAACACAGAACATGTTGCCTTTATCATTACTTAATCAAGAAACTGTAAAACATTTACCAAACTGATTTGGAGTTTTCATGTCACAAATATTCAAAAACACGTAAACATAACCGTTAATATTAATTTTAAAAAAAATAAAAAAAATAAAAGCTTAATTGCATATCACCCACTATTTATCAATCAGTTAAGTGATTAAATAAAAATACAAACATTACAATCCATTGTATTCGGCCTCACTTACCTGGTGGAAGTAATAACTAAATTTACCAGTTCTCATTTTTTATTATGATTTGGACATATTTTTTATCTAAACGTAATCGGGTATGATGTTTTTTGATTAACACAATAGATTTCCATGGCACACATAACCGAGCATGGGTTTACATTACTTTATAAGATTAAAGATAACTAGAATATTCTTCCACAGAAAAATAATAAGAATTTCCTTTAATTTATTTGATTACCTATTTGTGTTGACAAAAATACGTTTGCCTTCATTATTGTTTGTAGTTTTTTTCTTCCAAGATAGAAGTTCACGTGTTTAACTTAATTGGTCAGTCTTTACTTTGTTTTTGGATTGTGATTTTGACCTGCATCAGTACATTTATGTTTGTTTTTGACAAGTAAGAGTGTAAGGAAAAATTAGCGAAACAGGAGTTACCGACACTTCCGGAACACCCGGTCTCACTTGCCTCGTGGAAGTTCACGTGTTCGACATTATTTGTCAGTTTCAAAGATTTTTCTTTGCTTTGGGATTGTGATTTGGGCATGGAATATCACCCGGCCTCACTTCCCTGGTGGAAGGCCACGTGTCTTGCCTAACTTGTTGGTTTCAAAGTTTTTACTTTGCCTCTGGATTGTGATTCGAACATGGATCAGTAAGATTTTTTATTAGTATGTTTGTTTTTGATGATAACTATATGGCTTTACCTGTAAAAATTGTGGTTAAATTTGTTATAGCTTCCTAGTGTTATCATCACACCTAATGCAATTGCATAAGAGAAGAAAATTTGTGTTCCACCATCTACCCATACCTTGATAACAAAAAACAAAGAAAGATACAATTGAAATAATGTATTGAAAATAAACGGAAAATGATAAATTCAATTCACTATCTGTTCATATTCATAAACAAAACTGGGTTTAAAACATAATGAAATATTGACTAAATATAATGAAGAATAAAATTAAAATCATTAGAAAACTTAACGGTTCATATTGAGTTGTTTGTAGCTACCAGAAGATGCTTAACCCACCGGAGCACACGATCTTAGTTCACTGGTGGTAATTCAAGTGTTTAACTTAATTTGTTTGCCAGTTTTCATTTTTGCATTGTGGATTGTGTATAACATATCATAACAGTGTTAATTTTTAGCATTTGTCGACCCTTTCGGAATACAATTCCTCACAGTTAATGCTTTGACCTAAATTATGAAAACTAAAATGTATCAAGGGAAAGAAAAAATACACAAAACGCCAAAATACATGTTCTAGTTTATTTAACCACGTTAAGCTATGGAAAAAATATCCATGAGGGGGTACCTTTGAGGATTTTCACATTTAAAGTGCCAATTTAGATAGTAGTATATTTCTGACAATACAAAATTATTGTTTGATTTTTTTATTGAACATGGATTGGCATGTTTGTTTTTATGTATACGCTTTTCGATATAAAATGATTCAGTTAATTTTTATATTTTTACCAACATAACTATCCACTTAATCTTTTAAAATAATTTAGAATTATCTTTGCTAAATGATTTTGAGCATGAAATTTTTCAATTTTATTTAGGTAGTTAATTTATCGTATAACGGATGAAATAAAATACATTTGATAAAAGACAAAAGTCACGCGAATCCAGTAAAACTTTTCGTACATCAGAAAAGGGGTATCTGAGAAATAGTTTCTTTATTTCCATATACACATATACAAAGTTTGTATGCATTCAATTTTTGCCGCTGCTAAATAGGGGTCAATATCTGACAGATATAGTTAAACAGTTTTTGGTAACGTGTCATATATAAATATTAATCATCCGTAAAAAGTGAAAGTAATTATCCATGTTTTACTATGAAGTTCTCTGTAGTGCATATAAGATTTCAAATTGAATCTGTAAAAATGAAATAAATTCTATTATTTCTATCACATAATCAGTATATAATGACACAGGTAAGTTAAAATGAAAAAAAAAATCTGTAAGTTCTTTGGGTTGTTTGTAGTTTATATTTATTGTTTCAAAATACAATACCTCATCAGTATTGCTTGGACCAAAATTGTAAAACAGATTTTGTTTTAAAGGGATTAAAATATATCACAAGGACTAAAATATTTCACTAATCTATCTAAGAAATACTGAGACAATATCACATCACATTATAAATATCACACAAGAATTTGCCTTTAATTATTGTTATCAGAGAAAAAGATTTTGAGGTTATGTAACTTGTGACCATGACCTTTGATGTACTGACCCCAAACCAGTCAATATCTTGTAATAATGTATTCGCATGTATCATTTAGAAACCACTTTGACGTAAGCCGTTAAACCACCGACATTCGGTTATCTAACAACCACGAAAACCTGAAACATCAGTCAGATGAATGACATAACTCCCTAAACGTGTACGCACCTGTGGTTCTGCCAGCTTTGTGAAATTTGGCTTTAAATAATATTCGATACCATAAGCAGCGCCCTCTAAAGTGGCCCCTCGAATCAGCAAAATTGTGAGGATTACGTATGGAAACAATGCTGTGAAGTACACTATCTGAAAAAATGTGGTAAAAGCTGTGAAGTGCACTATCTGAAAAATATTACTAATACAATAATGAATGATATTTATGTTTGTCATTGCTTTCCTGGATCGTTCATTTACAAATTATTTTTAATACTGACATTTATTTCTTATTTAGAAATAAATTTCATGAAGGAATATGAGGAACTGCTACTAAAACTACCTATTGTATTAATGTACAGTATATGTATTTAATTGTCCTATCATGAATACCTTTCCTGTCCAGCGAATTCCTTTACAAACACATAAATAAACAACGATCCACGCAAACAGTAAACACAATGCCAGCTCCCACACTACTGGCCCTGGTGTGTCGATGCCACCTGATATCTGAATTACTCTACGTCTGTAATATATTAAAGATTGACAATCATAGACGAAACTTTATCCAAACATACAAACTGATGTGAAAACTAAAAGCCTGAAGAATCATTACAAATTTGAACTATGATTAGAATTAGGCTGCTTGCATATAAATTGTTGACCCAGGGTTATTGCAAACTTAGACTTATCAATGCCCTCAAAAAGTTTTATGGCCGTCATCACAGTGCTGTTGATAAGTTTGATGTCTCTGTGTCCATTATTACCCTGGATATATTTGACATCCCATAGTTCCATGTTCCTTTCATACAATTTTGATTACACACGTGGCAGGTGTAGCTAGCTAAACGGGAGGTACTTACCCTTCCGGAGCACCCGGGCCTCACTTCCCCGGTGAAAGTGCACGTGTCTAACCTAACTTGTCAGTTCCGAAGTTTTTACTTTGCTTCTGGATTGTGATTCGGACATGGGTTAGTATGTTTGTTTAAAATTATTAAATTTCTAGTTCGGCAATGATAACTTTTTTGTGAAGAAATAAAAAAAATTATAAATTTATTTTAACTCCATAAATATTTTTTTTTCATTCAGTATTATGAAATTTGATAATGGTGTATTTAATTCAAATAAATGTTTTATAAATATTTTTAAAAAGTCGTATTTAAATATTACTAATAAATTATTAATTGGAAAATTTCGTATTTATGAAAGTTTAATAAATTAGGAATCCATAAAATTTCATTAATCATTTATTGGTTAAATTATGTAATATGTAAATTAATTTAATGATTAATAACTTTCTTGATTTAATATATAAATGTCTATCATCTATAAAAAATTGTCATATTAAAAAATATTGATTAAAATCAATATATGCTAAATTTTTGTAATGTTAAGTTGACAAAATTTGATAAAAAAAAGTTATGAAATTTCTTCATATTGCTTTCTTGAGTGATAAATTAATTTCATCGAGAATAAAATTAATAGATGGACATGGAAATTAATACACGGTTCCAGCACAGGCATTTGTTTTAATATTATAAAAATCTCTATATACAACAAATAACACGTGTTATTTGTGGTATATAGAGATTTTGTAAATATTAAAACAAGTGCCTGTGATTTCCAGGTATTCCCGTCATCAACCGTCATGCATAAACGTAACTGACTAATCCCCCTGCTTGTCTTCCATAAGTTAATTACTGTCGGTGACAATCAACACTAAGAATTATCGACAGGATTAAGAAATGGGAGGGGATTTGGCTAGATAAACTACTTGAGATGATGCTAGGATGTTGTTAACAGTTGGGCACACAGATATCTCTAGCATGCGGAACGTGCTTATGATTTTCCTGTAAAATCATTTCAGGCCACATTCTGATAACGTTTAAACGGTGCATATCAATCAATTAATCAATCAATCAATTCCCGCTGCAACACTCAATCAAAAGCATTGTATTTTTAGCTAGTTGTTTTAATCCTATATTACTGCATTTTTTCTTATTTCTTTATTTCTTCTTTCTTTATTTATTTACAACTATGGATTCATTTTCATTAAATATTTATTTTAATTACTTTATAGTCTATTCATGTATTTATTTTATATATTATTTATATCAGAGACTAAGTATTTAACTGTTTTTTTAATTAATGTTACCGCGTTTTTAGCATTCATGATTAATTTTGAGTAAATATTTATTTATTTATATAACTAC
The DNA here is from genome assembly GCA_021292105.1 of Anadara kagoshimensis. NCBI lineage: Eukaryota > Metazoa > Mollusca > Bivalvia > Arcoida > Arcidae > Anadara > Anadara kagoshimensis. The sequence goes on from CM037870.1 coordinate 71,059,453, forward strand.
TTTATGGCTATTCATGTATTTTGAACATATTATTTATATCAGAGATTGGGCATTTATATATCATTATTCTATTATTTAATTGAAATAAAATATAGCCATGGTTATTAAAATATAATATTATTTATTTTTGATACGAATATGATTTAGTGTAGAATGTTCTAATATAATGTGATTGGAAATGAATTTCAAACTCTAGATCACTATTTGTCAATCCACTCATATTATCTTAGGATATTATATAGGTAAAAGTGGTCTTTACAATATTCATGTTAATGATTGTAGCATCAACTACTGACGTATAAACACTAAAAGGTTACCTAGGCACCTCATCGATAAACCGTCCAGTTAGATTATTATAGCCTTGGAATAGAGAGTTACCGTTCTTGAAATCCTTAGAACATGTTTTTGATAATGCTTTCACCCATTTTATATTACAAACGTAACGGGTGTGGCTAGCTAATCAGGAGATGCTTACCCATCCGGAGCACCTGACCTCATTTTCTTGGTGGAAGTTCACGTGTCTAACCTAACTTGTCAGTTCCAAAGGTTTTACTTTGCTTCTGGATTGTGATTCAGACATGGATTAGTATGTTTGTTTTTTATTATACATTGACATGTGACTCGGACATGGATTAGTATGTTTGTTTTTTATTATATACATTGACATGGCCGATTGATACTGTCACTGGCTTTCGAAGTCAAGGGTTGTGGGTTCGAACCTCATTCGGAACTTGTAAATTTCTGAGATGATTTGTATCTCCTGCCAATACTTGAGCTATAAAAATCTAAACATTAGAATAGTTTAGACTCAAGGTCCTCTGTCTCAGTGTACTTTAAAATCATTTCTGGAGAGTTCGAAAAAGTAGGGCACCTGTGGCTGCTAAAGGGGACGCTTACAAATAAAAAATGATAGAAACAGACTAAACAAAGTGATTAAGAACGGTATATAACATTACAATTGTACCTTTCAGATCCAACAAATATTGTTTATTTCAAAAAATTCTTTTGTACTCCACACGGCCGTCACAAACCAGCTGAAGCAAGTACCATGTGGTATTGTGAAAACAAACACGCACAGTTTCAAACACGTCTAGAATGCTTACACATGGATTTAGTAAAACAAAGTTGCAGTTGCTGATGATCACCGAATAAATTGACAAAAATGCAAGTTATTTGTAATTAAATATGAAAGTTCTGAAAAACATTTAATTGGTAAGACTCATAGCAAATTACTAAATAAGTTAGATTTGATATTCATCTATATGATCACTAGCAAACCATAGTAACTCGCAAATGGATGTTGGTGAGCACAATAAATTCTTCGTTTAGTATACTTACTCCCAGAATTCAATGACCGGATCAACAGAATTATTTGTAAAATTTGATGCATATGTTCCACAAATTCCTAGAGGAGTATAATCACTTGTAGCATTTGTCAATGAATTATTCTGATATTCTGTGGATATGTTGAGGTTTGAGCATGACATCATCTTTGTTGTTCTGCATCTATTTGGAAAACGAAAAAAGGTATAAATACTCATTGTAAAACAAAACAATCACACGTTATGGAGCGAAGGAATGATTAATTTGTAATGAAGACGTATTACTAACTGTATTTTAAATGTTAAATGTATCGTTCTTCAAAGAACCACTCTGACACAGCAACATTTTCGTTGCTCCCAACTTTGCTTAATTTTGATATACGCATATATGATTGAAAATGAAGGTTACGGACTGAATGAAGTGAAGACCTCTTATGAAACTGATGATAAAAATTTAAATTGTTGTTTAGTATTTCTTTGAACTTACTATTGCGCTTATAGACCATCTAATAGTTTTATAGCCGCCATCAGAATATTATTGATAAGTATGGTGTCTCTATATTCAAAATTACTCTAGATATATTTAACGTCTCAATGTCTTATGTTCCGTTCATGCCAATTTTTATAACACACGTAGCCGATGTTGCTCGCTAAACAGGAGATACTTACCCTTCCAGAGTACCCAGTCTCACTTACTTAGTTGAAGTCCGTGCGTTTAATTTCATTTGCCAGCTTCTAAAAGTTAACTTTGCTTTAGGAATGTGGTGTAGACATGGATTAGAATGTGTGTTTTAGATTTGTTATCCAAATCAATGATGATGACATACATAAAAGTGTGACATATAAACCTCATGAAATAAAAATCACTAAAATGTTCAGTCCAGCCTTGTTTTAATTAGATATAAAACAAACTCCTGAGCGACATGAATTTAACAATAACCAATTCAACCAAGATACAAACAATATAAGTATTTAAACAATAGAAATGATAGTATAGGTAAACAACATTGACCTGTCCGTTTGACCTTTCATTAGGAATAGTCATATAGTAGGGTCCACTCAATAAACGAGTACTGTTAAGATCAAAGTTAATACATACACAGTACACATGTTTACTCTATGAGGTGAGTATATCTCATGATGTATACAGAAAAACACCTGTGTTCCCTATGAACAGATGTCCTTGGTCCGTGAAAAATATTTAAATGAAAAGTCAAGCGGACAGGTCAATGTTGTTTGCTTATTCTGACTTAAGACAAAAGGGATCTTGATCCGTCAAACAATATCCAGTGTTGTAATTTTGGTACTATTGGTTGTTAATATAAGTCAACCTGTTTAATATTGCAGCGGTAGACGGCCGTTTCGGAATATAACTTCTCTTTAGTGGTAATCGGAACAATATTGTGAAAAACCAAATAGTTTAAAATATCGAAACGAGACAAAAAGATGGACCAAAATTCAGTAAGAAAATCAACCTAAGGCTAAAAATAAGCTGAATGGTAAGAACTATCAAAAGTGCTAATCGAAAAAACAACATACTAATCCATGTCGGAATCACAATCTAGAAGCAAAGTATAAGCTTTGAAACCGACAAGTTAGGTTAAACACGTGGACTTCAATCATGAAAGTGAGACGGGGTGCTCAAGGTAAGCAGTTTCTGTTAAGCTAGCTACACCCGTCAAGTGTGTAATCAAAATTATGTGAAATGAACATGGAGCTATAGGACATCGAACATATCCAGGGCAATCTGGACACAGAAAAATCAAACCTATCAACAATACTGTGATGACGGCCATAAAACTTTTTTGAGGGACTTGAGCCTAATATCTAACTGTTTGATGGGATTTTAGTATTTGGCCAAGTCCCCATAAAGAGTTATCAGGATATTTATCTTTGTTTGAGATTTGGTCATTCGGTCATTTGCACAAACATGTGCTTGTTTTTACATCAACTGGTGAATAAATGATGTAACCTGTCATGTATATTTCCGTTTTTTTAAAGCAAACCTTAATTTAATATACAAGACTTCAATCTATAACGAATTGATCAAAAACAAACAATCTAATCCATGTTCGAATCACATTCCTAAAGTGACAAATAAGGTTAATCACGTGAACTTTTACCAGTGAGGCCGGGTGCTCCGGTAGGGTAAGCACCTCCTATTTAGCTAGCTACACCTACCACGTGTGTAATAGATTACAATGTTTTGTCTCATCATTAAAGCCTTCTCCTGTTTACCGAATCCCTTTACAAACACATAAATCAACAAGAACCCACGCAAACAGTATACAGTTAAAGCAGATTCATATCTTAGGAACAACGTGTCATGATTCACATGATTTGAGGACATCACAGAACCAGTAGGCAATAATTGTGTATCATTGTCAGAAATATTCTATTGTCTAAAGTTGTTGCTTGTTTCAATCGGAAATTCCTCAAAAACTAAGGTATAAAGTATTTCATTAACTATATTTGGTAAAATATATTTTGGTACTTTGGGTATATTTTCAACATCTTGAAAAAAATGGTTTCACAATGTTTGTGCAAGCACTACTGATTAGGAATTGCATTCCGAAACGGCCGCCTAGTGCTATAAAATTAAGACTGGTATAATATGTAATTAAAGATCGTATTGAGCTGCAATCCGTCCATTCGTGACAAGTAAACGTGAATCAGGTAAATAAGTATAGATAATATCATATTGTAAGATTAAATCTGCAAAACACTAGTTTCAAATGATTTGTTTGTAATATCAGCAGTATTTATTTAAGATATAACACTACTACGGTACTGTCTTACTTATTGCAAGTATTCAGCAACAAAGGGCATTTATTAATTTTAGATACTTTAAAAATAACTAGGCCCTAACTACTACAATTGTGCAACAAATGATTTGATATTTGGCTCTCTTGTTTCTAATTTGCAATGTGTGTGTATAACGGGTTCTTTGTTTTGAGTACAGTCGAACCTGCCTTAAAGGTCACTTGTATATAAGGGCCACCTGCTTATAAAGGGAGGTAGAATTGCATCAAAATTGTTCTTAATTCATTCTATTTGAACCTTATATAAAGGCCATCTGTCAATAAAGACAACTTTTACTGGTTCCTTTGGGTGGCCTTTATAGAGAAGTTTGACTGTATATTGTACATATTCTATTGGCAGTTTAGAAGATTAATACCTGTCTGTGTTCCAAGGGTTATCACAGTGTGACCATGGTAACCGTGCATTAAAACTCATCACAAAATAGAAAACTGACCAACATAATATCATTATGTAATAAATATTCATCAAGAAAACAACAACCATGGTGGCAACTCCAATACCTAAGTTAATAAAAAATAAATAATTAAATACATAGTTTAATATTACACATTATATCATAATAATACTAGTAATATTCTTATTTTTTAAATGGCGTTCACTTAAGCAACAATCGTCCATGAATATTTATCCACCAACTTTATTTTAGCTGTTTTACTTTTGTTAATTCTAACATTACCATAAAGTAAAAACTTTTATAAAAATTTAATACGAATTTTCGAATCAGAAAATATTTTTCTAACAGGATTTTAAACAAAATTTTTAAATGCGATAAGATCGTTTAATAAACGCACTTATCGAAAGCATTAAGCGTGTAGGAGTATGTAGCTGTATATTTAATGTTGATCAATACGGTCTATTGATGGACAGGTATATTTCTGTTTGATTATGTTTCAATAATATCTTTCAAAAGGCTCTAATTTCTCACTAAACCTAGATACAAAGTAAGTGTCTGTGACTTTGACAAGAGTACACTATTGGGACAAGAGTACAATTGTAAATGCTTTATAACTTAGTTTGGGTGAGTTATAAAAGAACCACTATGTCTGTCCGTCCGTCTGTCTTTGTAAATCGTTCTCGCTCTACAAATTCAACATCTATAGATGTACTTAAATCGAGCATGCCACAAATTTATTTATACCAACATGTACTAATGGATCACATAACATATTTAGTTGCGTAGGTAAAATATCATCAGGTCAGCTTCAGTGTCCAAATGATATTCGTCCCTCTAGGACATTTTTAAATCATGAGTTGATGTGCCGCATATAACATTAAGGTGTGCATTTCTAACTCCAAAGTACAAGATTGCAATTCCGAAAATAATCACCTCAGAGATGTTCCTTATTTGTGGTATTTTAGGTTTCAGGACTAGATTTTATTTATAAAAAAAGTCATATAGTTGTCGTTTTTTTTAGATTTTAAGATACATAGTAGAAAACATACCTTTAAATAATGGACAGATATCCCATGATGAAACGCCGCCTTTTCTCATATACTGACCAAGTGCTATTTCCAGGATAAACATAGGCACACCTCCACAGATAAGAGACACAAGGTATGTAACCAGGAATGTACCTGAATAAAAACAAAATAAATATGTTGAAGTTGAATAAGATGTGTACTATACTTGGCAACAAAAATCTTGCTTGGAACAAAATTTAAACAAATGTAAGAAAAAGCATAAGATAAGCACATTTGAGACATATTTACTCTATTGATTATAAAACTGAAATGGTACTCGAATTAGTGACATTCAAACGTTAAATCTTGTAATTGGAAGCTTTTTTAAAAACTAATCTTAATTGTAAAAATAACATAGAATGATTTGACAAGTTAATTTATATCAAAAAATTAAAAAACAAAAAACAAAAAAAAGATAATAAAACACAAATTGAGTGGCCATACATGAACATAAATAAGAATGATTAGTAATCAGTTCATGTCCAAATCATAAAAATAAATGGTTCTAATGCTCCATCGTAAAGTACATATATATGATTTTTAATATGTAATTTAATATTGTGTCACTTTTATACTTGACGAGTAGCTAGCTAGATAGGAGGTGTTGGACCTTCCGGAGTACCCGGTCTCACTTAGAAGTGGAAGGTAAAGTCTTTAACTGAATTTCAAGTTTTTATTTGTAAAATAATGAAAAACAACATTTATTTTTAATTTTGATTTTAAAATACAATTGGCAGCAGCCAGCCCATCAGCTGCCTTACAGATAATCATATTTAGACTAGCGATTATAAAGGTTTTAAAATTTAAAACGCCCTTTTCCGGAAAGAACCAGATTTCCTACAAATTTTGAACTCACGTCAGCCAAAAGGACATGGCAAAAAACTTCGTTAGGGTTATATAAGTGCATAGATAGGTGAAAAGTAATGGTGTTTAAGCCTCAACTTAAACACCGTTAACGTATTATCACAATACATGTATAATTATTTCCCCTGCTTCGACAATGGGATCTTTAAGACACCAAGGTCACGACTCATTCCAACTTGATGCACTGGCTAGTGAAGACGTTTCACCAATGTATATGAAAGAAAAGACTTCTACTTCAGAGTACGGTACCACTTATTTGAACTTATAATTTTATTTCGATAATTAGTATTCTTATTATTATTTATTATTTTATACATTTATTATCAATTTTCACACACACACACACACACACACATACACACACACACACACACTTCATTTGCTTTACTTCTTTTTCGTTATTTGCGCATAAGATTTCATTCCAAATATTCATTTTAATTAATTGATTAATTGACAATATCTATTTTCTTGTTCTTATTATTTCATATTGTTATTTAAAAATAATTTTACGCCCCGCCCATACCGGCCACAGTTATCATATCCATAAGTCTGCCTTACACAATAGACACCAGTAGTACCCGGTCATTTGTTTGCTTGACCAGGTTTTTGACCTAAATACGGCATGTAAACAGTACCATTACCGTTAGGAGTTACACGACATTTTATTGTGAATATCAAGATCATGAGTTCATTAGCCGTTTATCCTTTATCCCCCGAATGTCAACCTGACATCTTATTTCAATGTCCATTCATTGCGTATATTTCACAGGTGACCCTGGTTTTTTAACGTGATTTCTTGTAAACATTAGTTCTCTGGTGTGTGGCCTACATTACTTGGGGTTTGTTTTGCTGTTTTATTTTATCTTGCAACTTGCCACTTTTGTTTACAAATGCATACTTCTACAACAACTTACAGCATTAATTAGTCTTGATATAGTTATAGGTCGCGCACGATAACTTGGCACATCCGGGCTTATTCATTTTGTAAATAAACATTGTAACTCGGACTCATGAAACACGCACATTGAACAACTCGCCAATGTCCATGCTGCACCTTCATACATATTTTTGTTGAAATATAAATATTTATCATATTCCACTTATCTTGGACATATTTATGTTCTTTATTTAAAACTTTTTAAATATTCACATGAAATTATTTCATTTCTGCATAATTTTTGTGAAGTTCCACATAACTGTGGAACGAATTGTCTGAAGATATAACAAGGTATTTGTCCTTAACACCTTTAATTTGATAGGATAGGTTACTGTCGTCCTTGGCTCAGTGGTATGTAACATATCTTACAGTTAGTGGACAGCTATATAATTTTGTCACAAGTGAGTTCGAACAATACCGGGTCCATACATATATATTTTTTAATTTTATCTAATTTTGTTTTTAATTTTTATTATAAAAACTTTTCAATTAAAAAGTAAAAGAAATAAATGAATCTATACTAATTATTTAAATGTGCTATCAGGCTAATAATTAATAATTTCTATCTTGTAAATGTATGAACAACCTAAATTTTAAAATTCTTGTGGAAATTATTTCTACCAGAACTACATAACATTTAAAATTAGCACAGGGCAAAATTTTAACGTCTCGTTTCATACAGAAATCAAAATATTAGCACTATTTGGGACTAATCACTATTATTAATCCGTACCTCACCGCCGCGTCATACGAAAAAATCAAACTGTAAACCTATATTAATTTGGAAAAGGATGCCAACATCAATAAATTTTATACTGTGTTTATTCATTTATTTATTGTTTTTTTAATTTATTTATCTTATTTATTTATATCTGGGAATAGACAGTTAATATTGTTGTCATGTGCATAATTTTAAATTTAATATTTTTCTCTGTTAAAATTCAAAATGCTCCACATGACGCTGTGCGAAATATAAAAATACAATTCCTCCTTACAAGTGAAATATTTTATGTCCAACAACACAACTCATATTAATGCATTCATTTATAATTTTTATTAATAGATTCAAAATTAAAGTGAATCAAATGTACCAGTTTCCAATTTGTGATGCAAGAGATTACAGCAGGTGTTTGTTCTAATTAATAATATAATACAATAGGATATGAATTCCAACATATCATGGCGTTGGGTGGATCTGAGAGTTAAAAGGGACGAGAGGTTAATTATTAAGTTAATTGGACCATTAATTAGAACATGCGAACGAGTTGAATGGTCACGCCCTCGTAAAAATGTGAGAATATAGTATAATAGGTATAAGGCGAAAACGAGGCAACACGTGTGATTTTCATAACCGAGAAGATGTCTGAAAATAAAAAGATTGTATTAAATTCACAGGCAAAACAAATTGCCATCAATGTTGTAAAACATTGCTTTGATGAGGCAAAACAAAAATGTCTCAAAAATCCCATCAGCTGTCCCTTGGAGAGAGCAAGTGCAATGACGGGTGTGCCGAGGAGAACATTATCAAGATTAAAATCGTTCGGAATAGAAACCAAACAGGCTGATAGAAAACAGAGATCAGATAATTTTTTTATTGATGATTTTGATATCTGCATAATTAGAAGAACAATAATTAATATGTATTTAAATAAACGCGTTCTTCCAACTATAAATGCTATTCATTCGGAAATAATTAACAAAATTGACTTTAAGGGGGGTAAAACAATTCTCAGAAAATTGCTTAAAGAAATGGGGTTTAACTGGAAAAAATGCAGCACAAATAGAAAAATCCTTATGGAAAAACCAGATATCGTATCAAAAAGAATAAATTACCTTCGCGAAATTAAAAAACTTAGAGAAACTGGACACAACATTATTTATATGGATGAAACGTATATAAACTCTTCACACACTGTACCCAAGTGTTGGCAGCTGGATGGGAACGGTTTAAGTGTTCCAATCGGAGCAGGTGACCGTCTGATTGTTGTTGATGCTGGTTCAGAAAAGGGTTTTGTTCCTAATGCAAGCCTTATATATAAAGCCAAGTCATCAACAGGTGATTATCACCATGAAATGAATGCTGAGAATTTCACTAAATGGCTTCGCCAAATTCCGTCTTGGTAGTCGATAATGCATCTTATCATAACGTCCAAGAAGACAAAAAACCAACAACATCGTGGAAGAAAAAAGACATTCAGGAATGGCTCACAAAACACAACATTAAATTTACAGAAGACATGGTTCGCGCACAGTTACTTACAATATGCAAACAACTAATTATTCCACCTTCCTACAGAATTGATTATATATTAAGAGAACATGGACATAAAATTTTAAGATTACCACCTTATCATGCAGACTTAAATCCTATAGAATTAATTTGGGCTGATCTAAAATCATATGTTGCTTCACAAAATTTAAAATTTAAACTTTCGGACGTGCAACAACTTGCAGAAAAACAATTGAAAGACATATCGACAGAAAAATGGAAAAGGTGTGTTGAACACGTAAAGAAAATAGAAACCGATTACTGGGAAAATGACATCGCAGTCGATGAAGAAATAGAGAAATTTGTAATAAACTTGGACGATACCGATTCCAGCGACGAAGACACAGACACAGCAACAGAAGAAGAAGAGGATGAGGAAGAAGAAACATCTACAGTGACGGCCGACGAAGAATCAACCATTTCAGAAGAAGATACGACTGATACAGCTGACGAAATTTTTACTGTTACCAACTTGCATGGAGCTGCACAATTATAAATTCCAGACACAAAATAAAAACAAAAACAGAATAATACTAAGTACATAAGATTAATAAATAAATAGTTTTGAATTAAAATTTTTCGCAAAGCCATTCAGTAACTTGTTTTAAATATATTCAGCATACATTTCATGGTGAAGAATTTATTATTTGATACAGCAAATAATAAGAAACTATTATTATTATTTTCTATTTTGACTTTTTATTAAATAAATATAGAGTCAAAATAGCACACGACAATATATTGACGATATTATTATTAATGACATTATTGTTATTAAAATTACTATTATTAATAAGCTTAATCAAACTTTTTTGTTAAAAAAAATGTATTATAGCAATAGAACTCTCAACACTTGTCCCCGTTATACACTATGGGCCAAACATAACATTTATCGAACGAGCTGCAATGTTTATTTACAAACTGAAAAACCCCGGATGTGCCAAGTTATCGTGCGCGACCTATAATTACAGCATAATAGTCATAATAAGCATAGTCCCGATAATACATGTATATTCCTTTTTCATTAATAAAGCCTGCTCCCCTTATGAAGCTTACATTGAATTATGTCTCGCTTTTCTCTCTCATCACGGCAATATCGGCCACTTGGTGTATGGCCCCTTTCGTTTTTTATTTAGCCAAGAACACACGGTCGTTTAGCGACATCGGTTCGGGAGCTTTTGGTCAAAGGTCACTCATCTAATTTACTGCTGTTTTAGACACTGTATGAAAATTCTCCAACTTCAAAAAAAAATGAAACAGCTTAAGATAGACCGACTGTCTCTATTTCCTTCCCTCGCGTTTTAACTAGTGATTGGTTCCAGAATTGATGGAGGTTGCCGCCTCATCATCCACATGTGGCGTCGTTGACTGAATGGCGTGATTCTCCCACCAATCAGTCAATTTTGCCATTTTGCTACACAGAATATATATATTGAGAGATATTTACATTGGACCACTGTAACCCAGGGTTCATTAACTTTAAGTATGACCTCTGTTTCCCAGGGTCTAGTCCACTGATATATACAATTTTCAAAAACTCGGTCGCCATACGGCATATTATTGATGCGGCGGCCATTTTATTCGGTTTAAATGATTTATCTATTTATCTATTGATTTATCTAGTTATCTATTGATTTATCTAGTTATATATATATTGATTTATCTAGTTATCTACATTGATATATTTATTGAATTATCTAGTTATCTATATGATGATTTATCTAGTTATTTATTGATTTATCTAGTTATCTATTGATTTATCTAGTTATATATATTGATTTATCTAGTTATCTACATTGATATATTTATTGAATTATCTAGTTATCTATATGATGATTTATCTAGTTATTTATTGATTTATCTAGTATCTAGTTATATATATTGATTTATCTAGTTATCTACATATTGAATTATCTAGTTATATATATATTGATTTATCTAGTTATATATATTGATTTATCTAGTTATATATATTGAATTATCTAGTTATCTACATATTGAATTATCTAGTTATATATATTGATTTATCTAGTTATATATATTGATTTATCTAGTTATATACATATTGATTTATTTATTTATATATTGATTTATCTATTTATATATTACATTAGTAATGATTATTATTAAAACTGTGGCCAAGTACATCCAACATATTGTCTTGTAGTTATTGTGTAATATAAGTTAATGTATGATTTGCGTTTGTAACATATCATCAAACACAAGCATACCGGTCCATGTACCAAAAGCAAAACTTTGAACACAAACAAATTCAGTTAAATACTTACATTAAGGAACAGAGGCTTGGTGCTCCGGAGAATAAAGCACCTCCTGTTTAGCTTCACTCGCAAAGTGTGTAATAACATTTAAAATGAAAGGAACATGGAGCTATGTTGGTCAAATATATCCAGGATTATCTTGGATACAAAGACATCATACTTATCTAAAACACCGATGACGGACATATAACGTTTAGAGGGCATCGATAAGCCTAGACTTCGGAGGGGTACGAAATGATTGTGTTTGGTCAAGAAAGGAACTTAGTGTAAAATATCCTGCAACAGATTGGAGATGTTCATCCTCTGCATCATTGAGCAAACGATCGTCAAGTGATGAAGAATTAAACGGCTTTAGTAAAATTACAAGCACTAGGCTGCTATCACTGCTGGAGGAGAAAGCTTCCCCGATAATATCGCTAACCCAAATTACAAGCACTGTGCTGCTATCACTGCTGGTGGAGAAAGTTTCCCCGATAATATTGCTAACCCAAATTACAAGCACTGTGCTGCTATCACTGCTGGTGGAGAAAGTTTCCCCGATAATATTGCTAACCCAAATTACAAGCACTGGGCTGCTATCACTGCTGGTGGAGAAAGTATTGATTTTATTTTTATTAAACATGATAAAAAAATTAGATGGTTTAATTAAGCACAACAACTGTCGTGTCTGACGATATAAAAATAACTGAAATTGTGCGATACCTTGTTACCTAATAACATTCGACTGAACAAAGAAAGACATGTAAAGACTGTACGTTCTGACATTAAACTATAACTTGCCTACAGTGAACGCCACAAAAACAAAACCTATAGGAAGCAAGCAACTGAGACGAACTATAACTAGTCAACAGTGAACGCCACAAAACCAAAACATAGGAAGCAAGCCACTGAGACGAACAATAACTAGTCAACAGTGAACGCAACGCCATATTATAAATCTATATAATGTTTAGATGTATTTTCTTTATTACTGCAAGTAATGCTAACTCCCTCGTGTTTAATGGCATGCAAACACAACAAAGTATGGTGGTTGCAGACCAGCACACAGTAAACAATACAAGGGTGGATTGGAAATGTGTCTTTGTTTAAATTAATACGTGCGGCAGGTGATTCTGCTGCACAACACAATTCATTCACATATTGCCTCATTCCTCATGAGTAAACCAGATAATAACCAGAAGAAAAAGAATTTATACACTGGAGATAATTCAAGGACGATTTCATCTAGCCTCATTCTTATTGAATTTACAGAACTGATCAATTTCCCGCCATTTACACTATCCAATACTAAAGATACCATCAGCAAAATGTTAGAGTTTTTGATAGATAACATATTTGTTGTGTTTGGTAATATAGTTTTTCAGCAAACAATCGGTATACCAATGAGTACAAACTGTGCACCATTGCTTGATGATTTGTTTCTTTATTCTTATGAAGAAGAATTGATGCAGAACCTTGTTAAATCTGGAGAGAAGATTGTCGACAAATCATTCAACTCAACATACAGATATATAGATGATGTTCTGTCTCTTAACTATCCTAAATTTGAAGACTATGTGAATGTCATCTATCCTAGTGAGCTTGAAATAAAAGACACGACTGATTCCTCAAGCTCTGCTATACCTGAATTATGACACACACGAAAGGCTACATTTGAAACTTTATGACAAACTTGATGACTTCAATTTTTCTTTTGTCAACTTTCCTTTTCTATGCAGCAATATACCTGCTTCTCCTGCTAAGAGCCTGTTCCCACTACAGAGACTTTGTACAACGAAGTAGGCTGCTTGCATATAAATTGTTGACTCAGGGATATTGCAAGCCTAGGCCGCTTATCAAGGCCCTCAAAAAGTTTTATGGCCGTCATCACAGTGTTGTTGATAGGTTTGACGTCTCTGTGTCCAGGATTGCCCTGGATATATTTGACGTCCCATAGTTCCATGTTCTTTTCACACAATTTTGTTCACACGTGGCGCGTGTAGCTAGCTAAACAAGAGGTGCTTACCCTTCCAGAGCACCCGGCCTCACTTCCCTGGTGGAAGTTTACTTGTCAGTTCCAAAGTGTTTACTTTGCTTCTGGATTGTGATTCGGACATGGATTAGTATGTTTGTTTTTGATTATGCACTACCGATGAGGACTTTTATTCAAAATTGGCCGTCTAGTGCTGCAAATTTTAAACAGACTTAGTAATTATTGATAATACCATTCTATCTATACAGTCAACTGTAAGAGGAATACTTCCATATTTTATTCTTGAGGTAAACCTATTGTTAGATTTGCCATTTTATTTCTTTTGGGACAGGTCACTATCATTTTCACTTGTCCGTTATTAATTATCTCGGCCAGTCGGCAATAAGTTATTGAGCGACTGTTTTAATGTTAAAATACATGTCCCGATAGACATTAAACTAAAACAAATAAAAAATACAGCTACAATTTCTACTTACAACCATTTTAACACACCAACAAAATACAATAACTAGGTAATCTAAAAACACGAATATTATTACTCTTTTGTCATTGTTTAACTTAAAATGTAAGTCAAAGTTGGGTTTTTTTGGACATGGGTTAGTATGTTTGTTTTTGATTGCATAAAAATATAATCTGTGATTTATGTAACGTAAACGTGAATTGAATTTGAGAAATAAACTAAATTATCAACTTATATATTTCTTAACATTTGACCTACCTTTGCTTCTCTCTCCTGGTGGAAGTTCACGTTTTAACCTAATTCGTCAGTTTTAAAATGTTTACTTTGCTTCAGGATTATGATTGTGCTTCGGACATGGATTAGTCTGTTTGTATGTATTTTATCCGTAATATTCTTATATTTTGAGATAATGATTTTTAAAAAATACACCAGTACACTCCATTTATATTTTATATGACATTTAGAAAATGGAAATACATTAAATTGTAACTTTTTATTTTCAATTGTAAAAAATGATATTTTTATTGCTATTTCTTTCATAAATAATAAAATATCCAATGTTTATATTTTATTGCCTCTTTTACTATATTACTGTCCTTTATAATTCAATGTTCTAAGTTTGTATGTATATAGAAAAACCAGAAAATATGTTTAATACGGGGTTATCTGTAAAAACCAATAGTTTGGAATTACAAGGTTTGTACTGTTAGGTGTATTTTATAAAGGTATTAACTGCTTTTAAAAACGTTAAAGTGTGTTTGTTCTGTAAGAGTACCCTGTAGAACTATAGTCTAATATCAAGGAAGGTTACATAATATATACAATTATTTCAATTGAGGTACATGTGTAACGCCTTTAAGAAATGTGTGAAGTATGGAAACATGTATTTCAAAAATGATGAAATATTGATGAAATATCTTTATTTAACATGATTTAAAATCATAAATATTAAAATGTATTAAAACAGTTGAATACATTTTTTCCTTAATACGACCCGGTTATAATGAATATGTACTTTATCTCTGTGTAATATTGTTCAACTATTATATTTGTGGTCTCTTACTCAAACAATAGTACTGTGGGGGTATTGTATATAAACAATTCCGCTGCAGGTGTAATATTATTTTGTATATGTATATATGTATGTTTTAATGCCGTAAAGATTATGTAATTTACTGAATATTTAATTATGCTATTTCACGGGTTAAGTTGTTGATTGGTTACGAAAAAAATATACGGGTTAAATTGTTGATTGGTTACGAAAAAATTAATACCGTCGCGAATGGCTGAAACCTACCGAAGCAAATAACAGCAAGTAATCAACCATTTTGGGCAATAATATATTTTATGCGTCACCTAAAAGTGGAATACAGACCTGTCAAAAATGTAACAGTGAGCTAAGGAAAAGAAGGTGAGGTTCGGCTACCTGGTGTTTGAGATATAAATACCTAATGGCACTTATTGTTTAACTAAGTGTAAAACTTTTGACAGGTCTGTATTGTATAATGTAAGGAAATCGTACATTTAACGTTTTTATATTGAAGACGTGATAAGAAACTACCTCACCAAAAGCAAACATAGGATAAATAAGTACAGAACTAAATATATATATATAACTCTTACATAATGACAGAAACGAAACAAATCAATATATGTATAATTTTACTTTCATTAAGAACATGTTTGTTTTGTAAGTTCGATATTAACAATACAACAGCTCCTTATATCAGATTTAGAATGCGTAATGTCATTGAAATTGTCTATCCAAGTTTCGGCCCAATCTCTCACATAAACAAATGTATTTTAATGCATAAATCAATTTTTTGGCTGTATGGAAACTATTTTAATTAATTTTCTTTTATTAACAGTGTTCGTAGTATATACGTAGACAAGTGTAGGGCCTATAGAACAATCCAAATAAAGGTATTATCATCATCTAGACATATTTAGCTCTATGAGAGTAACCGTTACGTTTGAATTACATGAAACCCAAAATAAAGTTTTCATTTTTGTTTAATAATTTTCAAACCAAGTCTGATCACAAAGGAATATAGTTTTTTTATTTAACGTACGTAAACTAAATATGGTCGGACATAGTTACATTACAGGCCTGTCGAAAGTTTAACATTAAGTTTACGAATTAGTACCGAATTGACAGATCATCTCGCCCCTAGCTCACCATACCTCCACAGTACCTACCAATATTTCATTCGGTAGCTTTTCGGCGATTTAATGTCCATATCTTAGCCTCTGTATAGCCAGGTTTCTACTCATTTTGTTAGCACAGTGATACACGTTCGACGACCCTGCACTGTACACAAACACATGTACACACATGCATTGTTAGTGGTCAGTATCACATTATACAGAGGTACTAGGATTATACAATTTACATCCCTGACTTACACATTTACATTAACTGTTTAAGTTAGTCTATAAGTAATGTTTTTTTTCATTAAAACAAGGAACAGGTATTGATTTGCTCATTAATTATGTTGTTTGATCAGGTGTGCAGTATACTATATACGTTTTATGCTGATAAATTATTCAATGACAACTGCAGATCTACTTGATGCTATATTTAGTAATAAGAGGAAAAATGAACACATCACGAACTAAGGAATTGCAAAGTTAGAATTATGATTTTCTTTATTTTTCATTTTAATACAAACTACAAAATTATTAAATAAGTTTAAGATTTTGTTTTTGTATTTAATTTCTTTAAACTAAATGTTTTGATGTAAGGTATAATTAGTGATGGCGATAATATATTTAAGATTTTTGTTTTGTTTGTTTATTAAGCAATGGCTTGTTCTTTTTATTCAATGATTATAATGGTAAACATATAGATTATTCTTGAAAAATACATTTTAAAAATAAATAGACAAACCTCCACCATGTTTATAACACAGGTAGGGAAATCTCCAGATATTTCCAAGTCCGACAGCACAACCAAAAGTAGCAAATATAAAATCTATTTTCTTTCCCCATGTGTCTCTTTCTTTTACATAAGGTATGTTTTCTTCACATTCTGAGATGTTACCGACTTCTTCGTTCTCTTTCTGGAATTTACAAACCGTCGCCATCTATAGTGAAAATGAACAATATCTGGTAATCGATCCATCTATACCAACCATCACAGGTCACGTGATACATTTAAAATTACTATATAACTTTTAAGTCGCTGTATTAAAAAAACATTAAAGTATTCGAAATAAAAGTATATATAACACTGCCATCACCTAACCATAACCTATCCCGTGTGATATACCAGGTTTACATAAGATCTTGATCTCTGTATATAACGTACATTTGTCAAATATATACATCTGAACCGAAACATAGTTGTCCATTCAGTGATACAAGTTTAACACTTATACGACATTTTCTAAGCGATAAAAATTCATTTTTTTTCTATTATAAAAACATCGTTGGTAGTAAAGTAATGATCATAATGTTCTCCTATTCATAATTAAGTACTGGTCAACTTAAAAGTTGTAAGTAAGAAGCAGTTGTAAGTAATAAAAATATCCAGATAAAACATATTCTATTTCTATGAAATATCATTACGGTATGAAATGATATACCTGTATTTGTACATTGTGTTTTCCAATAGACTTAGCTAGCCCTGGTGTTTGTAGTACTGTTAATAAAAAACCACGATGTGAAATCAATTATAATAGAAGCTGCTGCTAAGCAGGTAGTAAGACGGTTAATTTACTTAACCATTGAACTGTTTAGAAATGGCGTTTATAGTGATTATATAGGCTTAAAATAAAATACATCATATACAAGAGTAGCAGGTATGTTGCTACATAGAAATGGTAAGTTGACAATATAAAAATTGAAGTCACGTTTGTTATACAGCTTCAAATGAAGTCTTTCGTTGGCATCATAATTGAGATATTAGTCCCAATACGAAGCAGAACTTGTCAAATTAGTAGTATTTTTGTTTCAAGCTCACTACGATAGATGCCATTCACATCATCTCAAAATTTTGGATTATTAAGAAATATATTTGTATGTAAAGCTGAATAATTTGGCAACAGTCTTCTCTAGATTTAATTAACTAAGATATTAATGATCGATTTTGAGTCAATATTATTTCTCAAACCAAAACCATAAATATTACTTCTGTCCCATCCGGAGCACCCGGTTTCACTTTCCTGCTGAAAGGTCAAGTGTTTGAACTTATTTTGCCAATTTTCAAAGTTGGGATTGTGAGTTGGACATGGATTTGTATGTTTGTTTTACTTTGCTTTGGGATTGTGAGTTGGACATGGATTTGTATGTTTGTTTTTTACTATGCTTTGGGATTGTGAGTTGGACATGGATTTGTATGTTTATGTCGGGACTGTGAGTTGGCCATGGATTTGTCTGTTTGTGTTTGGGATTGTGAGTTTGACATGGATTTGTATGTTTGTGTTTGGGATTGTGAGTTGGACATGGATTTGTATGTTTATGTCGGGACTGTGAGTTGGCCATTGATTTGTCTGTTTGTGTTTGGGATTGTGAGTTGGACATGGATTTGTATGTTTGTGTTTGGGATTGTGAGTTGGACATGGATTTGTATGTTTGTGTTTGGGATTGTGAGTTGGTCATGGATTTGTATGTTTGTGTTTGAGAAGCCGTTGTAATGTTTCCAAATCGATGAAAAAGTAAATAATTCTTCATAAAAGATTTGCTTTGGAAGCGTATAAGTATCAACCTAGAGATTTTTTTTATCTCTTACGTAATATTTTTTTCTAATACGTAATACTTGATATACTCTAAATATTGAATGTTTGGCCAAAGATGTACTTATAACAGTTACTACCTATTTCTAAGTCTTTGTCAGACGCGGACCGGGGTTCAAATCCATGACTTCCCACATAGGACACGAGAACTCTACCAACTGAGCTTCTGTAGTGGTTAATTCTGTAAAGATGTTGTATAATGTTTTATGTAATTCATACAAAAAAGCAACCTGCATGAAAAACCAAGATAAGTAATGAAGATGTATAAAATTTATGTGTAGGTCTTTGCGACACATTTAATACACATGTACATAACAAATTTGTCCAATGCATTAATTAGCTTTGTGACATAGCACATTACATGTTTATATAAACACATTAATTTGAAACTTCATTTCTGAAACTGAGACACATAAGTTCTCAAATTTTCTACAGAAATTTTAAAATTAGACTTTAACAAAAATAACATATAAAAACCTTGACTATCAGTGTAAGAAATTAGTCAAAATTTTCAACCAGTTCTTGTGTTCATAATTTCAACTTTGCCTAAGGTGGTGTTATCTCCGTATACGACCTTTGGCCATTTTAAGTCTATTTGGAAATTTGAGGGATCTTGGAAGAAAAATCAATTAACAAAATACACATTTAGAGTTAAAAATAAAGACACTCCAATTTACCCATTTGACATCTTGGAGTAGAAATTGCATCACTTGTACCAAAGATACATATAATACACATCACTGTATGTGTAAATGCAGGTTATTATGAAGATAGACTACAGTGAAATATAAGGTAGTAATTATCACTCTTTTCTTGGGGTTTCCGCTCAATTTGTATGCAGAGTCAATTTCAGAATTTTTACCTATAAAAATTGTATGTTTTTTGGCATTTAGAATGTTTGAATGTTTTTGGTTTTTTTATTGGACCATATGTGAGCAGCCAGAAAAATCCCTGGTAGGAGAATCTGAGACTATTGAAATGTAACCAGTCTTTCCAAACAATTACCAGTCATGTGGACCAGTTCCAACTCTGAGACTATGATTGATTGATTGATTGATTGAAGGGGGTTTTACGTCCCAGTCAAGAATATTTCATTTATATCTAGACACCACCATCTATAGGTAATATGGCAGAATTTGCACTTAGGGCAAGGTGAGGGATGGTTCTTGAACATGCCACACCTGCTGTACAATGGATCATTGTTTGGTCTCTTCCCAAGGACCCCGATACTTTATATCTCGATTAACGCCGAGTGCTTGGCAAAAGTACAGTACTATCTATTTTCTAGTCTTGGCTAAACCCCAACTGGCCAGGGTTCAAACCCATGACCTCCCACATACAAAGCGATCGCTCTACCAACTTAACTACCATAATGATTAACAATGTGAGAATGTCGTTTTGTCTTGTCAAATTGTCATGTAAATTCAGAAATGTTTTAATATTTGTGTGGGTAGCCTACATGATTCATCTAAATAAAATTTGCAACAATTACTTCATTGTTTGTGTATACGCAATTGTAATGTCGGCACCTCAGTAACGATCAGAAGATTTTTAAAATTATCACGAAAACCCAAAATCACTGTCCCTGTCTCTCCACAACTACTTCTTATGTTCCCTCATAAAAATATTTCATATATAGCACGAAATAAAGCTGGATTGAACTTCTCCGTCGAAATTAGTTATATTTTATATAAAAAATTTAAAATGCCATAAATATTAGACTTTATGTTGCTTTCACGACTCGATACAATGATTCTAGCCCAGAATGAACTCGGAATGAGTTATATTCAGCTAAGTGCGCTCTTTACATCATTCGACATAAAACAACTCATAAAGGCAATACAAGATTAATGTACCACGCTATCATATGCTGGACTAGAATCATTGCATCGAGTCGTGAAAGCAACAGAAAGTCTAATATTTATGGCATTTTAAATTTTTTATATAAAAAAGTGAAATGGTTAGAAAATTAAAGACCATTGGCCTTTTTAAACATTTTTGCTTTTAAGCAACCGATAAATGTTTGATGAACTAGAATCGTAGATAACAAAGAAAATGAAATAATTAACAATATCTGGTTTGATTGGATTTGTTCATCTAGACGGTTACCACAAAGTGTTAATTACACTTAGTACGTGCTTCCAATTAACAGGGTTATAAAACCAGTGTGTGTGTGTGTGTGTGTGTGTGTGTGTGTGTTGACAAGGTACGTTATTAAACCAAGTAGTAACTTGATTAAAAGTACAGTAGGTAGTAGATTAAATGTGAAAGACGATTTCAAGCTTCAAGCTTGCGAGAGAAAATAAAATACTTTCTGACCATCTAATAAGCTAAATAATCATTGGTTATAAATAACAAACAATAATATACCAGATTTGTTAAAAGACAACACAGTGAACCTTTATAGTAAAATCAAGAAAATTGTTAAACTTTACACATGTATGAAAATGTGAATATTTATATTCATAATTCTTAATGATATTGAAGAATTACGATACCTGTTCAATTCATAACGTAACACTTATCACCCGTGATTTAATTACTTTTTCACGCATGGATTCAGTACAAAAGAATTTTGCTTGTCAGAGATATGACCCAGTGTACGAGTAAAAACAGTTTTGCATGATATTTTAAAATTGTTCGACGTAAAACTAACGACGTTGTGGAAGGCACTGTTTTAGGGCTTTTGAAGTTGAACATGATCTACAGAAAAATTGTTAAACAAATGAAAGATATGGACTATCATATTTTCGTTGCTTCTGTGTACCGGATTAAATATCGTAAAGGCATTTCTCGCAATATCATCCAGAAATAAGATGAAAAGTTAAAATACAAAAAAACAACATTTCACAGCAGCTGCTCCTGATGGCATAAGAAAAATAAGTCATGTGATAGATAGAATCCCCCCTCCCAACGTTACACTAGGATAGCTGCTAAATGCGATGTTTCCGTCAAGACTGTTAATAGAATATTAGTCGTTCACTCAACACTAGACTACGTAGGAAGCGTCCAGTCCATAAACTAAAAACGCACAAATCTTAAAACGACGTGTTCGAGCGTGACGCCTTTATCTTCGATTAAATTACGGCAAATGGAAAGACTATGTTACCACAGACGAGGCCATGTTTTACATGGGTGACAGTTATGGGCGTAGAAAAGTATATTACATCTGTGAAAATCAATATGATCGACAAAAAGTTAAGTTCGTTTAACGTGATGCTTATGCACTCGGAATTTATGGCTTGGGCTGGCGTCAGTTTTTATGGCAAAACATCGTTTAGAATCATTAACAAAGGTGTAAAAATTAATTGGGACTATTACATAAAGTCTGTTCTTAAATCAATTCTTAACAAAGATGTTTGAAGATTGTTTAATGACTATGAAAATGATATGGTGTTTCATCAGGACTCAGCGTCTAGTAATACGTCTCAGAAAAACTATAGAATTTCTTAAGAAACGTAAAGTCAGTTAAATTACATCGTCTGAGTGGATACCGATTGTGCCCCAATGGATTAGGGTATCTGGGGAATCCTATCACGTCTTCGTCAGAAACGAAGCTCTATACTTTATCTGGGCTTAAAAGAGCTGCCCAAGATGAATGGAAGGAATCGGAACAGACCTACGTAAATAAGACACTTTTAAGTTAGAGAAAGCGTTGTAGAATGTTATAATACTGTCACGGTTCACAAATAGACAATTTGTTACAGTAAAATCTGAATTATTAAAGATCATTTGTAAATCAAAAGTGTTATATTATAAATTGACCAGGTCTTGTATTACAAGTTTACATTCTTTTTTATATTAACTTTAAACCTACACAGACTGTATATTATTGACTTTGTAAATCCCACATTTTCCACAAAATCACATGATTATTTATAAATACCTAAAATTTTGAAATGACGGAGGAAAAATTCCCCTTAAATTCAGCTGCAAAGAAGTGCTATTCTTGGATCTTTGTACAGTTATATCGGTGTTGTCTATAAATATACTTAGATTTTTTTTACGAAAGTCTTTAATGTTTTAACGACAAAATGGTTGTCATGTTTACCCAGATACCTCTAATACTGGTTCAAAGGTATAAAACTGCTACTTGTGTATATAATTTAAAAAACTGAATTTTTACTAGTTTAATTTATGCAGTTACAATTCTAAATGTTGTAAGAGTTGTAGTCAATTAATTTTATGGTTTGAACAGTTCACAATATAAGATTCATACCCGACTGATTGTGGGGCAAAATAAATAGGTTAACAGGATACAAACTTTTACTCGTGCCAGTTCTACCGAAAAAAATTAAGTTTTCATAAATACACGACTGAATGACATCGAAATATATTAAAAAATCACTAGTACAAGAATTATAAAATGTAAACACCTGCTTAATGGTTTTTAAATACGCTTATTCAAATGTCAATATTAAATAGCTTCATTTTATTGCACACAGCCTGATCAATAGAAGTAAATAACGGAGCTATATTAACGCTGTATTAGGGTAAATTGGTCTTGGTTACTAACCCATCCTCTCTATTCAATATTCAAGCAGTTTCTTGACTTCTTAATTCATTCAAATTATCCGTTAATGACGTGCCCATGCGTAGTTGTCATGCAACAACTGTATATATATATATTTGAATACGAGGTGAGGTAAAAAAGAACGGGGTAAATATTACCGCAACAAACCATACATTTTATTATTATTTCATTTACCCCAATTCACTTAGCCTACTTTTCTTTCAGACTGTCTATACCTTTGAAATAGAAGTCTTCGGTTTGGTCCTGAAACCATGCCTCTGTGGCAGCCTTAAGTCCATCATCATCAGGAGATCTGATTCCCTGTAAATGGGATTTCAAATTTCTAAATAGGAAATAATCACTGGGTGCCAAATCGGGACTGTAGGGTGGGTGATTAAGTTGTTCGAACTTGCATTCACGAGTCGCTGCTTGTGCAATCTTTGACGTGTGCACAGGAGCATTGTCGTGAAGAAGCAATACCCCTCGGCTCAACTTTCCCCTGCTGCTTCATTAGATCAGCATAGTAAGCCCCAGTGATAGAGATTCCAGCAGGTTTATAATTGATTAACAGAACACCCTTAGAATCCCAAAACACAGTGGCCATGACTTTGCCAGCTGATGGTTGGGTTTTGAATTTCTTTGGTGGGGGTGAGCCAGGGTGCTTATATTGCATGGGCTCTTTTTTGGTTTCTGGGTCCCAATGATGAATCCGTGTTTCATCACCAGTTACTTAACCTAAATAGAAGCTCTCCGGGTTATCATTATAAATACCAAAAAGCTCCCTACTTGATTGAAGTCTTTGGAAGCGATCCTGCATATTAAGGTTTCTGGGAACCCATCTTGCGGATACTTTTGACATTCCAAGATGCTCTCGGATAACCGTGTATACACTTCCATGTGAAATGTCTCACTTCCTAGCTATGTCATCAATCCTAATTTGACGATCATTCATGATCAGGGTCTCCACAGACGTGAACGTTTTACCCTGCTTTGGGATTCTCATTTGAACATGGATTTGTATGTTTGTTTTTGATTGAAGCTGTGTACTGATTTATTTTTTATGACACAGTCAAATATTTGAGGTAGAAGTCTTTGTAAAAATTTTCAAAAAATGTAACATTGATCGCAGAAGTGAAGCACAGAAGCACAGCTGAAAAACAACCAACAAAGTAAAATTATTTTAACAGTACCGAATTACATGTATCTTACTACTAAGGAACATTATAAAATTCCATATATAAACCCACAACA
Source organism: Anadara kagoshimensis (assembly GCA_021292105.1). Lineage (NCBI taxonomy): Eukaryota > Metazoa > Mollusca > Bivalvia > Arcoida > Arcidae > Anadara > Anadara kagoshimensis. Next base: position 71,084,340 of record CM037870.1, read on the forward strand.
TATCAGTCAGCCTTTGTATCAATGTATTATTGGTATATGTAAGAATAAGGGACATTTTTAGCGTAATACAGGGGTTTTGCAATAAAAAGAGAAAGACTTGTAAAAAAAAAATAGATTTTTGAAATTCAAAACAGTATGGCGATAAGTATGATATGACAAATGTGTGGAGGGTCGTTATAATGAGGTTTTACTGTATGTAGTTATAATCGACACTCAGATATATAACTACTGTATGTTTGTGATTTTGACTGGTAACGTTTGATATACATGTATAAAGTCTAGTTTTACCTCCTAAGGTGTCTGTCTAAATCTTCAGATGTATTCTTAGTTTGTTTCAAGTACTTTGTAAGGTATAAGTACTTACAAACACAATTTCATAATAGATGTACTAATATTTAAGGTCATAAGGTTGGTACGTGATAGTTCCTGGTATTGGAACCATGATAAGGATTTACTATATCTTGACCACTATCAGTCCACCAATAACGGTGGACAAACACAAGTGTGAACATTAAGAACACACCAAAGGTACAGTAGCCTGTTCTATATTGCATTACGTTTACAGCCAAATATTTTTAGTGAAGATGATATTAGGATGTTAGGAACTTTCAGACCGTTAGACCGTTTTCTTCTGTTTTATTTTCAGTTTTATTTATTTATTTATTTATTTATTTATTTTGTAAATTTTGGTTTCGGTTTTCAGCTCTATCATGCAGGTAGAGTTGGGTAATTTAGGTATCCATACTGCATTTACAAAACATAGATACATGTAGTAAAAACCCAAAAGTAATTAAAAATTGAAAAATGAAATGAAAGTTTAAAAAACATATATAGAATGTTTTTGATTGTGTCATAACTCTCAATCACTTGATAATACCAATGTTAGAAAACCGGTTTCTAAACAAATTCGTAATACGTTTTATATATTTCTGTCATTTATCAAAATAAACGAACGCCCATTTAAACATTCTATTGAAAATCATGTTTGAATTCTCATCTAAAGATATTATATAATGTTAATCGTTTTCTTATAAAACAAATAATAAAAGATAAAGAGAATAAAGAGATATAGTTAAAAAACCAGAAAAAACCATCGACTCCGTCATTGTAACCGTGAAGAAGAATTACCAGCCTTGGGTTAAAAAAAACAGGTTCAATAAAAGTATGCTTCATATGATCCAGTATATACCCTTCCGGAGCACCCGGCCTCACTTACCTGGTGGAAGCTACCATATTAAACTTAATTCGACAGTTTTCAAAGTTTTTACTCTTTTTGGGGATTGTGGTTTGAATATGGACCGATATGTTTGTAGTCAATTTTTTGGAATTGTGATATGAACAAGGATAAAATATATTTGTGTTTTATTACTGACTTAACTTGTGATTGATACAAGAAATTATTAAGAGGTTAAAACATTATATTGTCATTTTAACAAGGTTAATCCAAATTATCTCTTTTTCTAAATTTTAAAATTGCTCAAAAACTAACCTATAGGCTTTTCTAAGTCGTTCAAAGCATTGTCTTATGTGAATTTGGTAAAATAAATTTGGTACTTCTTTTTTCTCATTTCAACATCTTAAAAATATTTGGATTTCCACAACTTTGGTCCAAGCACTTCTGATGATGAATTCTATTCCGAAAAGGCCGTCTAGTGCTGTAAAATTAACACTGGTTTAGTAATAATCATGAATAAAAATAAAAAAAAAAGCTTTAACAATTTTACTTACCTTCCAATTTCAAAAGCTAGAACTGTACTTACATAGTACGAACAGACGAGGTGAAAAATGGCAAATTGTATCCAAGGACTGAAGCAATGGGGAAATGATTCTTGCAATTCTGTGCTAATTTACATTCAAAATGCATTTTATAAATGGCGTGGTGGAAGTTCATGTGTTTAACTTAATTTGACATTTTTTCAACTGAAAGTGAGTACAGGAAATGGCCATTTTCAGTTTATTGAGGTTTGGAAATGCACTAACACGTTTAGTTATACTATGTTTAACTTAATTTGCCACTTTGTATTTATACTGAGATTGAAACACGTATCGGTGTGTTAAGTTTTAGTGATTTTATTTTCTATTTCACTATAACCCGTGATTATGTTATTTTAGGTGATCATTTATTAACAGCGACAATGAGAGTCACCCTACACACGGTGGCTATTTTCCTTTTGGTAGCTGTAATAACTGACTTCGTATATGGTGAATTAGTAGTTTATCCCAGGATGCCGGGCGTAGGATGGTCAGGAAAATTCACGGTTTATTTCAAACAAGGTTCGGGTAAAAAAATAATTGGAAATCAATTCATCTCCACTAACACTGTAAAGTTCAACAAGACGTCAGAGGGAGCACCAAACAGGACGGTGTCATGGCATTCATTTATGTTTACAGGAGAGCCTGTTACTGTTGAAGTTCACACACAAGTGGACTTTCAGAACTGTACCGTCAGACCACTGAGTTATGGTTTTAATTGTGTCAGAACTGGAACAAAAACAGCTCAGTTTAATGTCACTCATAACAATAGGAAGATGTCTGTTGAATTTGATTATGACTACGGCGCATTGACTATGCAGACATACAACATAAACTCCTTATATTTGCTGACGCCCCGAGACGCATATTCCCAAAAACGACTCAAGTGTTTTGTATTATGGCCCTGGTTTACACGACTTGCATGGTCAAAAGATAATTGACAGCCATATAAAAACAGTTTATCTTGCACCAGGGGCTCTGTGTATGGGAGGGTTTATTACAACAGGTGGATCGGTGAAAATTATGGGTAGAGGTATTCTGGCAGCATTTTGGTATGAGAAGCACTCCCCATCATACTCCTGGGCAATGATAAACATGGATGCCGGAAGTCATCATACTATTGAAGGTATAACAATTGTAGACCCGTCTGTTTTCTACATACGGGCGCTCAGTGACAACTTAGTGGTGCGTAATGTAAAAGCTTTAGGGGCATGGACATCCGGAACAGACGGTATCGAAACTGGAAACAACGCACTGGTAGAAGACAGTTTTATCATGGCCAATGATGACACGATAAAGGTAGGTCTTATCAATACATTTGGGAAGGAAATTTTATAGTGGCAGTACAGGTCCGTGGAATGTTTATCACTGAGCTAACGAATTGATGCCGACTTGGCAGACCATATTTCCCCTCGTTATACCTATATCTCGATAACTGCTATCTATCTATGTCTGTCTATCTGTTTGTCTGTCTGTCTGTCTGTCTGTCTGTCTACTTGTCTGTCTGTATCTTTGCAGACACCAACTATTCAAATCTCGACTAATCAGGAGCTGAAACTCGGCTCCTTTTCCTTTGACCATTGTTGAACTTTGAACAGGCCTGCACTGTATATCTGATGCTAATATAGAAGATACACAAAAAAATCGGGACAATGTGTTAGACCAATGACATGGTTAAATCGACTGTAAATCAGTGTTAATAGGCTATCAGCATGACATTCAGTGGATATAAAAATAAATTGTACAGTATTAAAAATTATGATTAGGCAAGATGTTGTCAAAGAGAATATTAATTTCATAATTATACATGTAAATGTCTCTAATAAGTTTTTATATAAATCCAATACTACATAAATTCATAACATCTAGCACACATCAAAATATAAAAATCGACGTATTTGACTAAATTTCGTCCAATTTTGGTATATATTCAAAACTGTTTATTTTGGTCTCCATAAATTTTTATCAAACTGAAATTTGTATAAATTTTTGTGATATTTTCCCAAAGTAAAATACACGTGTTTATAACCCGTGAATGCGGACAAAGTGTCGTGTTTCTTTTGATCATTGGTTTAAAACCACACGTAATTCATTTTGAATTTTACATTGAATGCATTGTTAAATTCCTGATGTGGTAAGGGGCTTGAAGATTCATTGCATTAATCAGGAAACGATGTTCTAATTTCCAGAACGTGGGTAGAATTCCCTGTTTCATTGGAGGTATTCATCTGTTTAATCACCATGGAATTTCCATTTTACCTACCAGAATAATGACACAATCTACGATTACACAATATACATGACGTTGCACAAACCAGAATTGTAGTTGGTGAGGTCATCCTGACCCAAAGCTTAAAATGAATAAGGATCACGCTTTAAAAAATGGGGTCGACATACTGACTTGACCTATTTCTTTTGGAAAGATCAGTATTGATTTATTATTGCATTTCATATTATGTCTTGTGACATCTTTTCAACCTATAACCAGTTGTTTAAAGTCATATAAACAATGTGTAATTAATGACAGAGTTTAAACCAGATTTATTAAAGACTTGAATAAGATTAAAAAGATGTGCCACGGTTGGCCAACAGACAATATCACGGGGGACAAAATCATTGTTTTTAGGCCAGGGCCACGGTTGGCCAACAGACAATATCACGGGGGGGCAAAATCATTGTTTTTAGGCCAGGGCCACGGTTGGCCAACAGACAATATCACGGGGGACAAAATCATTGTTTTTAGGCCAGGGCCACGGTTGGCCAACAGACAATATCACGGGGGACAAAATCATTGTTTTTAGGCCAGTGATGCAATGACCCTTTCTAGGTTAAACAATGTGAAGACCTCCATGAAGTGATTAAAGATGATGAACTGAACAATCAAAAGTGGATTCCATGACATCCCTAGCTTTTAATTAAACAGTGCTATAAGTGTAGTACTTAGATAATCAGAACTACACAGGATTAAACCTACTCTGAATACTTAAATGTAATATAAGACCAGTAAGGCAGAAACTCTTCATCTCTAACAACCATTATACCATTATCATAATGATAGGTGTGCCTGACCTATGCTGAAATATAATGTAACTAAAGAAATTTGGACATGATCTTGGTAATTTTGTATGTTTTTTTTTATTCATTATTATCACTATAATTACATTTTATTTATTTATTTATTTATTTATTTATTTATTTATTTATTTATTTATTTATTTATTAAACATTAATTTAATTTTGACCAAATATCCAGTTATTCGCCATCCAATACCATGATATTACGTCTGTGTTGTTTGTAGATAGATATACTATACAATATTACTGTTAGTGAGAGACCAATGACAACCCATCATTCTTGGCCATCTGATGCAACATCCATCTTTAAGTTTTCTGTTCTTATATAAAGTTTGGTCTTTATCGTGATTGGTTTTATATTGGGGTATTGATAAGCATGTATAGATATAGTGTTTTTTTCCTTTCCAGATATATAACAGTAACATGATTGTCCGACGTTCTGTTATCTGGCAGTCATTAAATGGTGCTGTGTTCCAGTTTGGTTGGTGGCATTCACATAACATTAGTAACATCAGAGTCTCGGATATTGATATTATACACACTGATTGGTGCGCCCATGATGGAGGAACATCCTGCACATTGAGTGAAAGTGACGCAGTCATAGATCTGGCGGGTAATTCAAATCTTAAGGTATAAACAAATACACAAGTTTTTTGCTTATTTTTTTATCTGCCACCAAATATTCCGCCAATATCTATGTCATTCCGATTAAGCTTGTGTAAATTAATATACTATACTATACAAATTAGAAAATCATAAGTTTTATTTTTACTCGGCATGATCAAAGGTATACAGCAATGTCATGCAGTACTACAAGAGTTTTTTTCTGGTTGAATCGAAAAGTTTCTAATTTAGTAACTTAAAATTTAATATTGGATTCAGATCACACACTAGACGCCTAATATCCTAACTAAACGCAGAATTGTAACAAAAAATATATACATTGTATTATAAATTAAATACATGCACCTTGATTGCTAATTAAACTGACATAAAGTCATAAAGACATTTTCTTGTTTTAGAGCTAAGTAAAATATAAATTCTGAATGGTGAAATTAGTTTAAATTAAGGGATGTATCTAGATTGGGATATGTTTTAAGGTTCTCAAAAGTATTAAGTACTTATACGTGTCATCTATAATAGCTTTCAGATATGGAGTTCCGTGATATAAGGATAGAAAGCACGTGTCCTAGAGTTCTAAACTTCCTAATGCATCGGGATTCCACATCCAACGTGTCAAATGTAAGGCTGGTAAACTGGTCGGTAGAGGCTCAAAACACACAAGATTCCTATCCTAACCAGATGGCTGGATCTACACCAAACGGGATCATATCAAAATGGTACTTCTACAACTTTAAGGTCGGCGGGAAATGTATAACGTCTGGTCGTGCTGCAGACTTCTTGATAAGCCGTAGTGATGTACATTTTACGTGTTCTAATAACCCTGCAATTGTCGGGTAACAGTCGGACTTCCTTCAATAAAAAATCTATTGACATAATATTGTATATTCTGATTCAGCAATTATAACAAAGTCAGATCCAAAACTCTCAAACGCTTTTTTTAACGGGAAAAAAGACATAAAGAAAATGCATTTTTAAACCGGACAACATTCATATTTTTATGACAAGATAAACGCTCTTTCGAAGCTAAGAATATTTAATTTATTCTAATGATAAATGGCACATCTTATTTGCTTAAATACGCGGAGAATTAGTGGATTTGTACACATCATTTATCATGGGTGTATAGGAATGCATGCAAACATTATGTTTTACCACCTCGTTAATATTTCACCTATATAGAGTCAGTCCATTCTGGGATGATGGAGAAAACCAGAGTGCCAGGATAAACTACCTTCGGCAAGCGAACTACAAAGCTTTCTCGCACTATGATGTCTCCAAGTGGGACTGGATCCTTGTCGATGAGAAGCGCTGTGATCAGTGAGCGCTTGCTTTAGAGACCTTGGTCACCGAGTTCCCCGTTATTATAGTCGACAAGACGGTATGAAAGTTTAATTATCACTTCACCATTTCACCATAAATCTATCCCATGAAATTGAAATTTCACATTGCCTTCGAATTTGAACAATGTTCTTCTTATATCTTTGATTTATTAGAATAATAAGAGATGGTATTTTGATATAAAGGTAGATTTTACCATATAACTGAATAACTCCTGGATTTAAGTAAAATGTTATAGTTAAATATTATTAAAAAGAACTATATTAAATATTTTTCAACTCTGAAGAGCAGAATTTTTTCACATCCTCCCAGTTTGACAATAAGGATTGGTATTGGTAAAGTTCGTAAAACGTCTGTGGAAGTGTATTTGCCTTGTAAAGTTCGTAAAACGTCTGTGGAAGTGTATTTGCCTTGTAAAGTTCGTAAAACGTCTGTGGAAGTGTATTTGTCTTACATTGGTTTTGTCGTGTTTTTATTTATCTTGTGGTCTCCCCGAGAAGGAGGAGATTCGCCCCCCCCCCCCCCTTGGTCTAAAGCGGCGCTTACGGATCAAAGAGCCATTACGTTCATTACGACTATACTGCCATTATGCCTTTGTATTTACAATATGACGGTACCTGTCTTCGATGAAATATATTGCAATTCCCATGAAAGCCAATTGGGGTCATGACCCTTGATGTGTATCAATTTTCCCGTAATATTACGTCATGTCATACACGAGGGGTCACGTGGTCATGTCATACGCCGACCTCGCATGGCTTAAAATCACATCTCACAGGAGTAGGTATGATGAAATAGCGCAAAGGGTTAAAACAAATCAAAACTTTTATTAAAAGAAAAATTGTAAATATCTGCTCATGGTATTTCAAGGGGTAAAGCAAGATAGTGTGACGCGTGCCAAATTCAAAATGAAGGGCACGCGCCACACTATAATGCATAACCCCTTGAAATACCATGACCAGAATGTCATTTCTTAAATGAAGACTAGTGAATTCAGCAGATAACACAATTTTACCGTGGCTTTTGCGATAGACTGCGACTTTACTTCAGACATGCTTATAAAGGTTTCTCAAAAACCTTATGTAGCTGTTAATGTTATATATGAACACGCTTCGCTAGGGATAGGGTTTCGTCTGAAATTGTCTACAAATACGGTTGCCGGGTAGGGATTGTGAACACAGCTGATGGTAGGTGACTGAATAGGGTGGTCGGGAAGGATTTGTCCACATATCTGGTGGCTGGGTAGAGTTTGTTTAGATATTCTAGAAAGTTGTGAAGAAGTCTTAATGCCATTAAGTGTTCTGAAAAAAATATTTTTACATATGGCACGTGTACCTAACTAAACAGGAGGTGGTTACTCTTCCGGAACAACCGGCCTCACATCCCTGGTGGAAGTTTACGTGTTTAACTTTGTTTGCCAATTTAAAAGATTTAACTTTCGTTGTAGGATTGTGAAATGTACATGATCAGGTATGTTTGTGTTTGATTACACGTAATATCTGTTTGGTTTTATTGGAGATCTTTAAGAATATAAAATGTAACTTAATGATAAACTACAGTTACCGTCGCTATGATTAGAACCCACCCATCTAGGGAGTATAGATATATATTGACGACCTTACTGATTGTACTTCCTAAGCAAACCAAAAAGTAACTAGATACTTCATATATAGCTACACGAGCTGAAGTTTTGGTAATACACGTGGTGTAATGTTTGCCAGACCCTAATTTTTCAATCATTTCTTAACTGAGATTTTTCCTATCTTAAATCGGGCAAAATTTCAAATCTTCAGAATTTTGTTAATTTTGGGATATTTAGAAATTAATGTGCCATTTTGTAGATCTATTCTAGTTAAAAACAATTTGTATTTAGATTTGTCAAAAATATTTATTAGAAAATATATATGAAAATTATACTGTTAATTATTTCCCTAAAACCTCGGCATTTAAAATTGAAAGATACTGATCTATAACGTGCACAAGTGGTGCGAAAAAACATTACCAATATTCGAATTATTATATAGGTATAAATGGGCAAAATGGAAAAAAAAAACAATTAAAAAGTAATTCTTTTGGGAAAGATGACGATTTGCAACCCTTGTTAGCACATGTACTTCATTTTAGCGATTTTTAATTCTATCGCAAAAAAATACTCGCGAAATAAAATGTCCTTAAACAAGAGTTCATTGCGTCATGTAATAGATATTGCAAAAAAATCAAATGCTATTGTCGACGGAGATTATATACTTTGTACTGAGGTAAGTAAATAGGTCTATGATTGTTGATAGTGAAATCATATTTAGTTGTGTTCTGGTAGTTTGATTGATAAGATAGTAGTTTTATAAGTTAGGTTTCTGGTCTCAGAACAAGATGGGAGTCATAACTAGATTGACGATAGTTATATTACTGACAATATGTGTCTTCAATTTGATTAGTTGTGAGCTAAATGTGTATCCAAGAGGAAGGGGGATCGGATGGTCAGGCAAATATACTCTGCATATGACTCAAGGACATGGTAAAAGAATAACAGGAAACAACTTCTACATAACCTCTGATAGAAAATACAACAAGACCTTAGAGGGAGCACCACATAGATCCATAACCTGGAACGCTTTCTCCTTCAGTGGAGAACCAGTCACCGTTGAAGTTCAAAACTGGGTGTCGGATTTCCACAACTGTACCATTAGACCCAAAAGGTATGGTATAAAGTGCATCAAAATGAGGGCACATACCGCCAAGTTTAACGTGACACAAACCAATCTGAAGTTGTCGGTTGAGTTTGACAACGATTACGGAAGTAGCCAAGCTGACATACAACATAAATTACTGGTATTTGTAGACGCACCTGAGACAAATATTCCGAAGAACGACTCCACTGTTTTGTATTACGGACCTGGTCTACATGATTTACATGGACAGAAAATTATCTCTAGTCATATCAAAACAATTTACCTAGCTCCTGGGTCAGTATTAATGGGAGGACTAATTACGACTGGAGGGTCCGTAACTATCACCGGCAGGGGCATTCTGGCAGGTGTGTGGTACCCTAAACATTCTCCATCATACTCATGGGCAATGATAAACATGGATGCCGGAAGTCATCATACTATCGAAGGTATAACAATTGTAGACCCGTCTGTTTTCTACATACGGGCGCTCAGTGACAACTTAGTGGTGCGTTATGTCAAAGCTTTAGGCGCATGGACTTCTGGTACGGACGGGATCGAGGCTGGAGAGAACGCTCTCGTTGAAGACAGTTTTTTCATGGCAAGTGACGACACTATAAAGGTGGGTATAATGAGTCAACATGGTTTACCTGGTGTTTAAAGTGACAATATTCACTTCAAACAAATGTGTTCTAAAGAGGCTTTTCTCTCTGTTGATTAAGACAGTGTCCGTTTGTACACTTCTGAAGACAATTTGCAACGTTAGATCATGTTGTACTTAATAATAATGCAAACATGTGTGCTTCTAGACGCTGTAGTATGAAGAGTCGCTTTGTTTTGTTAAGCTGACCTCCTTTCTATGTTTCATTTTAAATAGAGTTTGTTTCTGACAAACCTCAGTTATTTTACACTTTTATTAAATATAGCGTTATAGGCGTCTTTGACAAGACTGTACAACTGTATCATAATAATGTTATTTCTCTATATTGATAATTCATGTAAATAATAATGTAAAAAGGATCTAGATCTGATTGACATGATTCAACAAAAATTAAATTACAAATGTACTTATTTCTATTTGTCAGATTAATTCTGAAAAATTAAATCAGTAATAATTACAATCACTGGACATCCAACACAATATATTTAGAACTAAGCACAGGTATGAATTAAACACGATGGCTTTAAACCCTCGATTCAAATCAAATTATTATTTTTCTATCCATCAGATATATAACAGTAACATGATTGTCCGACGTTCTGTTATCTGGCAATCATTAAATGGTGCTGTGTTCCAGTTTGGTTGGTGGCATTCACATAACATTAGTAACATCAGAGTTTCGGATATTGATATTATCCACACTGATTGGTGCGCCCATGATGGACATGCGTGTAAATTAGATGAGAGCGACGCTGTGGTAGACTTGACGGGGAATTATGATGACATTGAGGTAAACACACACAACCTTATCAATGGTAGATGCCGTATTTAAGAATTGGTTACAGGAGGTGCTTACCCTTCAGGAACACCCGGCCTCACTTCCCTGGTGTTCAATCTAATTTGTCAGTTTCAAAGTGTCTACTTTGCTCCTTGATTTTGATTTGGACATGTATTGGTATATTTGTGTTTGATTACATACGAGTATTGGGTTCAAAGTCTGTCTCAATGTTACAGAGCTGCCAGACCGGTGATTATTATCCTGTTTTGCATCGATTAAGACTATTAGACTTTCTGGTACATCTAAGCTTCATTCGGCTGATTCAACATGAGACTAAATGTTTACCACCTCATTGACAACGCACAACCCTTCATTGCTTTGTCCGGTATCCTCGACCTTCCAAGGATTGATCACTTTGGATGAATCTTAACTTGGATATAAAACACCATTATCACGCCTCATTTGTCCCAGGACTGACCACTTCGAATCAATCTTAACGGGGATATAAAACACCATTATCACGCCTCATTTGTCCCAGGACTGACCACTTCGAATCAATCTTAACGGGGATATAAAACACCATTATCACGCCTCATTTGTCCCAGGACTGACCACTTCGAATCAATCTTAACGGGGATATAAAACACCATTATCACGCCACATTTGTATTTAATTATTTCCTGAATATTGTTAATTAACTGCTGTAATGATTTTATAGATTTCAGATATGGAGTTCAAAAATATAAGGATAGAAAGCACTTGTCCCCGGATTCTGAACTTCGTGATTCACGACACTTCAACAACCCTTGTATCAGATGTAAGGTTTGTAAACTGGTCTGTTGATGGACAGGACACCGCTGATTCCCATCCTAACCAAATATCGGGTTCAGCTCCTAATGGAATGATACAACAGTGGTATTTCTACAATTTACAAATCGGTGGGAGATGTATAACATCAAGTGCCGCGGCTGATTTCAGGATTACCCAAAGCGATGTACATTTTGTTTGCGGTAATGCTCCTATAGTCGGTTAATTGTGAACGATTAACGAAAATAAAGTAAACATTATGTTTGTTATTTTTCATATTGTGTAAAAATGATTTCTTGACCAGTATCTTGTTTAGCTGTTTCTGTCATAACTTTTGTATTTTTGCAGCAGTTTCATTGGCTGTTTCCAAATACTACCACAGTACATGTATTTATAGCTACAGATTTCTGTCATCTATTACAAATAAATATAAAACCAAAATGAAACAGAATGTACCAGATCTCCGTGGTCAATGGTCAACTGTTATATTAATGATTACTACAATGAGTACTCCCATATTATACATTTATTGTCTTTGAGTGGGGGAGATATGAGATATTTGAGAGAAAAACAAATATCACATGGGCAGGATAGAAGTATCGTATCGAGTTTCCTGGAAAGGCAACATTTGAATCTCTATGACAAACGTGCTGACTTCAATTTTTCTATTATTAACTTCCCTTTTCTATGCAGCAATATACCTGCTTCTCCTGCTTATAGTGTATTTGTTTCCAAATTCATACGCTATGGTAGAGCTTATTCCTACTACGGGGACTTTGTACAACGAAGCAGGCTGCTTGCAAATAAATTGTTGACCCAGGAATATTGCACGCCTAGGCTTATCAAGGCCCTAAAAAAGTTTTATCGCCGTCATCACAGTATTGTTGATAAGTTTGATGTCTCTGTGTCAGATTGCCCTGGATATATTTGACGTCCCATAGTTCCATGTTCCTTTCACGCAATTTTGATCACAAACGTTGCGGGTGTAGCTAGCTAAACAGGAGGTGCTTACTTTTTCGGGGCACCCGGCCTAACTCCTCTGGTGCCACATGTCTTACCTTACCTGTCAATTCCAAACTTTGTACGTTGCTTCTGGATTGTGATTCGGACATGGGTTAGTATGTTTGTTTATGAACCCTTTTTCGGATCACAAAAACGTCACACTGATACGACGTCATCGATAGAGAATCTGTCGCGACATTCCAGCGTTTGAATCCGAGTTCCGACAGGAGAAAAAAAATAATCAGAGGACTGATGTTTTAACCTTCCAGGCTGTCCTATTTTTAATATATAAACAATTTTTTGCCTTTGTCTGAAGGAGATATGAAGATTTGTCCACCCTTAACAAGTTGTTGCGGTGAACAAATGTTCATATCGCCCTCACCCAAAGGCAATAAATGTACTAATATAATAGAACATCCGACGACTATATAGCAGAATTACATAAAAAAACAATCCTACCTGTTTTACACATATTCTTACTTGAAACACAAGCATAAATCGGTTAAGAATTAGCTGTGCTTAACGGTAAACAACTAATCTGACATGTATGCATGTTTTATGTACTATATTTTATTCGATGAATACTATCAGCCAACTATTACAGGACTTGCTAAACAAGAAAATGTAAAATCAGTTGTATCATCCAAAACCAAACGAATATCATTCGCACTATTAACACAATTTCCTCCAATCACAAAATTTGAAAAATGCCATCCACTTATTCTGCCGTTTGGAGTTGTACCTGTAATTTTGTTTGGAAAGTTATTTCCGGATGTTGTAGAATCGACAGTCCAATCTATCAGTTTTACGTCAGATACATTTCCGGATGAACCGGCTCTCATGGCAAAGTTCATAATACGCGGACAAGGGGTCTCGATTCTGATGTTTCTCAACTCCAGGTCTGAAATCTGAACGATTGAATAATCAATGCTAAATAAATATAAAGATTAATCGAAAATCACAAACAAAAAAATAGAAGATAAAAAAGACAATTGATATACATAGATAAGGGGAATACCGGTGTACAAAAATCACATCATGGGTGAACAGCAAATAAAATGGGGTATTCTGTAAGCAATTTTTGGAAATGCAGGTATTGTACACATTGGATATTTTACACAAGGTTTTTATTTTTTATCATTCTAACATAATTTTTTCTGCACTTTACTTAAGGTAAGAGAATAAATATTTCTATTCTGACCCAGCTTTGGAAATTGGGGCTTTACGGGGTTACTTTATGACTTCGTACTTTAACAAATATGTTATGTAGATGTATGCAAACAACAAAGGGACAAAGTAATCAGAAAGTCAGGAGCTTTAAACCTTTTTGCCCCAACGGAAACGGAGTTTCATTTGCGCGACTGTCCGAAAGTCTTAAATTAAATCATAAGTCTAAATGACGTTGTGTGAATGGAGAAAAGATGGCAGAAAGTACAAAGTGATGCGGTAAATTGACCAGATTTGATAGCATATCAATCGGGATTAGTTCAAACCAAGTAGACTTTAGCTTAACATTCTCAAGTTTTCTTATTAATTACCCCAACCCTCGCTTTTAAACCAAAAACTTATGAAAAATATAAAAAAAACTGTTGTAAATTTAAATGACAAGTTGACAATGTATAGAGCCCCAAAAGTAAAACTTGACTTATCGTTTTTCAAATTACTTGAGGTTCATTACACATGAAAATTGAAGAACAAAGTGTAAAGTTCTTTTTCTGACTGTTATTTAGTATTGAAACTAAACACACAGTAAGACCTGTCAAAAGTTTGAACTTACGACAATTAGTAACATGGCAAACATATGAAATATTACCGTAAGTTGTTGTGTATGTCCAGCTACGTCTATCACTGCGTCGGCTTCCCCAAGCTTACAGGTAACACCGTCGTATTTACACCAATCCGTGTGTATGATATCAATATCAGAAATCCGGACGTGTTTTACATTATGTGAAGGCCACCAACCAAACTGGAAAACTGCGCCAAATAAACCCTGCCATATAACTGTCCGACTTACTGTCATACCAGACTTGTATATCTACGAGGAAAGAAGATGTAATACTGTAAAGTATTTTGTGCTAATTAACATCGACGTTTGATGCCAATTTAAATTCACGGCCAAACTACACGCATTTATTGGAGTGTGCATAACGGGTGTGATTTCTCTATTTGGTACTACTTATAAGTAGAGACATCAAAACAAACTTATAAATCAATGCTGAAATCACAATTTAAAAACAACGTAAAAATTACAGTGAAATCTGACCACGCGAACGTGAGAATAGATTGTTTCTGTTTATGTAGCTATACTCACAACGTGTGTAATCAAACTTAAGAATGGAGGGAAGTGTGGGACGTCAAATATATCCGTTGTATTTTATACAATGACATTATGCTTATCAACAATATTGTTATAGGCATGAAACGTTTTGAGGGTCTTGATAAGCCTAGGCTTGCAATACTAGTATCCCTGCGTCAAAAATGTATTTGTTAACAGCTTGCTGTGTTACATACAGTCTATAGATAGTTGGTATGAATTGGTTAAATGACTAAACCTACTAAGTGATGATCCGATCATATGGCGGAACATTTTAACAGAGAAAGAAACATGTCACATCCGTCGTTCTTTATTTTGCTATTTATATTTATGCCGCAAAAGTATGTATTCAATAAGACTCCATACGCGAATTCAAATATTCATGAATAAGGTCAAAATGATTTTTACGCGAAATTTTCACGAAAAATAAGTGATCTACAGTAGTTTATAAGTCTTGACTTCTAATCATGATTGCTTTGACTAATATAAAAGTAAGCATATTATTTTAGTTATCATTGTATTATAATTCATGGTCTCAATATGTACATCTTGCTTTGATAGTCTCATGTGTCAAGTCTATTACACAAAGTACATCACCAATGATTATACTCACTTTAATAGCGTCATCTCCAGCCATGATAAAACTGTCTTCTATCAGGGCGTTCTCACCAGCCTCGATTCCATCTGTGCCGGACGTCCAAGCTCCTATAGCCTTAATATTACGCACCACCAAATTCCTGCTTAAGGCTCTAATGTAGAAGACGGTCGGGTCAACAATAGTAATTCCTTCAATTGTGTGATTTTCTCCGGCATCCATATTTATCATACCCCATGAAAACAAGGGGTATTGCGGAGGAAAATTTATTCCTCCCAACATTCCTCTGCCAATGATTTTAACTGACCCTCCGGTTGTTACGAACCCTCCCATAACCATGGACCCTGGGGCTATATATATAGTTTTTATGTTACCACCTAAACGTTTCTGTCCCCTTAAATTATGAAATCCTGGTCCGTAATACAACACTGACGGATCGTGTGTCGGTATGTTTATCTCCGGAGCATCGGCAAATATGAGTAGTTTGTTCTGTATATCAATATCGCCACTTCCTGTATCAAAGTCGAACTCAACGGACATCTTCCGGTTATTTTGAGTCACATTGAATTGAGCGTTTTTAGCCCTTGTTCTGATACATTTAATACCATAACTTTTTGGACGCACGATACAGCTGGTAAAATCTCTAGTCACCAGATAAATTTCAACGGTTACCGGTTCACCATTAAATGCAATAGAATTCCAGGACACTGTTCGATGTGGTGCACCTTCATGAGATTGGTTATATTTTGTATCAGATTTTATCATATAATTGTTGCCCCTTAGTCTCGGGCCATTACCTTGTCTAAAGAAAACAGTGAACTTACTGGACCAACCCACATGTGGTATTCTCGGGTATATGGTTAATTCAGACTTAGTAAAACTAATAACACAAACAGTTATCAAAACTAGAATCGATGATGACTTCCACGCCATGTTGAAAAGTGAGAGAAACTCTGTTTAACTGAAGATCAAATGCTATCTTATCAGTTGTACGGCTTTAAAATAAACCCAAACAACCTAACAAATCCATCATGAGTGCGAATTATAAATAAATAAGTTATGTAATTATATAGATAAAGATATATAACTTCAAATATAAAAAAACTGTAAAAGGGTCCGAAAATTAAAAAAAAAATTAAGACATAAATATTATTTTAAAAACATAAAATATTAAGAACTGTAACTAGACCTATAGAATTTCAACCCCTTGAAATAATTTTGGTTTAACAATTTGGCCTAAGCACTACGGTTAGGGAATTGTATTCCGAAACGGAATATTATACTGTCTAAATTGGCCGCTAGTTAAAATAAAATCTGAAGACCTGAAAAAAAAACTCGGTATATTACTTCATAAATAGTATTCTCTTAGCTAAATTAGGTTAAACTATAATTAGGTAATTTGGATAGTTTTCAACCAATTGAAATAATTTTGGTTTCATAATTTTTGTCCAAGCACTACTGATAAGGAATTGTATTCCGAAACGGTCGTCTAGTGCTGCAAAATTAACACTGGTATAATATGTACATGTAATTTAAGCATCTGAGTAGGTATCTCTGTTAACGGACCAAGCATCCTCAATGATATCATAAACTCAGTGGGCAATACTTTTGTCTTGTCAGACTACTACTATTGTCTAATTTACTGCTAGTTAAAATTTTAAAACCCTCAAAAACTAAGGTATACTCCTTCATGCAAATTATTTCCTTAGCTAATCAAAAACAAACATACTAATCCATTTCCGAATAACAATTCAGAAGCAAAGTAAAAACTTTGGAACCGACAAGTTAGGTTAGACACGTGAACTTCCACCAGGGAAGTGAGGCCGGGTATTCCGGAAGGGTAAGCACCTCCTGTTTAGCTAGCTACACCCGCCATGTGCGTAATCAAAATTGTGTGAAACGAACATGGAACTATGAGACGTCAAATATATCCAGGGCAATCCTTGACACATAGACATCAAACTTATCAACAATACTGTGATGTCGGCCATAAAACTTTTTGAGGGCCTTGATATGCCTAGGCTTGCAATATCCCCGAGTCAACAATTTATTTGCAAGCAGCCTACTTCGCTGTATAAAGTCCCCGTATTGGGAACACGCTCTACCATAGCGTATTAATTGGGAAACAAATACACCATAAGCAGGAGAAGCAGGTATATTGCTGCATAAAAAAGGAAAGTTGACAATAGAAAAATTGAAGCCATCACGTTTGTCATAAAGTTTCAAATGTAGCCTTTCCTGTGCGTCATAATTCAGGTATAAGTCTAAATATGAAGCAGAACATGAGGAATCAGTCGTGTCTTTTATTTCAAGCTCACTATGATAGATGACATTTACATAGTCTCCAAATTTAGGATTGTTAAGAGACAGAACGTCATCTATATATCTGTATGTTGAGTTTAATGATTTGGCGACAGTTTTCTCTCCAGATTTAACAAGGTTCTGCATAAATTCTGCTTCATAAGAATAAAGAAACAAATCAGCAAGCAATGGTGCACAGTTTGTACCCATTGGTATACCAATTGTTTGCTGAAAAACTATATTACCAAACACAACAAATATGTTATCTATCAAAAACTCCAACATTTTGTTGATGGTATCTTCAGTATACTTTTGTTTGGAATCCGTATGGTGTTTGACAAAATAACTAGAATCCCTGTTCAGCACCAGATATTTGTATCTTGGCTTATCGTTTTTGAAGAAGAAAGACAAGTGAATAATTTCTTTAAGACGTTCTTTCAATTTAGAATGAGCGATTGTGGTGTATAATTTAGAAAAATCAAATGTTTTTATACTTTTTACATGAGATAAAGTATTGGAAGCAAGATGTTCAAGTAATTTTTTTAGAATTTTTGAGAATCCACATTTGGTTGATTCCAGATGTAGAATATACTTTTTCTGAATAAGACTGAAGACCATCTTTGACAATTGTCAAAATTTGTGTTAGAGTTACCGATAATGATTAAGTAGTACAAAAATCTGTACTTAATTTGATTAAAATTTATTTTTGTCCTTTAGATAATTTTCAATCCCTTGAAAAAAATGTTAGTTTCATAAGTTTGGTCCAAGGACTACGCATAATGAATTGTATTCCGAAACGAACGTCTAGTGCTGTAAAATAACACTGGTATAATATGATAGTAATGAAGCACCCTTAATTTTTATAATTCATTTTAAAATTATTCACAAAGTAATATATCATATTTAACCACAGTACCTCACCATGCATTTAAATACTTATATTTTCTAGTTGGCATACTATTGTATTGGGATTTTAAGTTATATCTATCCAATTGGTACCATTCTGATTTTACAGATGATGTTTTTGGCGGAATTTAAGCCATTCTCTCACCTATGTAGTCTCACATATTTTATATCATAGAAACAGCTGGGGAACTAGAAGCCCTAGGCCAATTAATAGTAGGTACCCCTTTCCTATCAATAAACAATATTAAGAATGGAAATCATGGCATGGAAAATGTCCTGCTGAAAAATGAAGGATTTAGATAAAACCTAACATTGTGACACAACTTTAATTGTAAGTGTGGCGTTACAAACATGAGACTTATTCAGACTAAAGTCTAACATTCAGCTCAACTACATGTCTGGGGTGTCATCTTACCAAAATGGTCTAGCTATTGTTAAAAAGCTGGATTGGAAGCTAAATAGTAAATCATATCAGGAAAATATATTAATTGATATCGTAACGCTACACTCAAAATTAAAGTTGGTTTAGTATCCAAAACGTGTCTTAATATCCTCATGTAAAGTCCGACAGTCCTGCTTAAGATCTCTCGATTTCAGGTTTGCTTTTTGTGTCTCTGAAACGGGAGTGATTTCCGTAGTCACACCTCCACGCCACTAATGTCGGTGTTCCTCCAAGAGGGACATGGGGCAGGATGGATATGGTGGTTCCAGCCATAACAAAAGCGGCACGGGAGCGAGTAACTGGCGCTATAACAAGACATGTCCCTGGCCTTCACACGAGGAGGAAATCGGCATGACCAGTTGATGGGGCAGGTGGGGCTCCAGGAAGCCACAGATGGCAGCTCACCTAGGAGAATGGAAAACTCTGATTCCAAACCCGGGAAGGCGGATCTCGTAAGCTGTGGCAGGTAATCCACCTAAAGGATGGAAAACCCGATACAAACCAACAAAAGGAAGGAAAACTTAAACAAACCAACTGGCCCTCTAGGTTGGGGGTTGGGCGTAGGACTAATCATTCTACCCTGTAAAAGAAAACCTGATTACGGAAACCAGAAATCGTTCTGGCCCAATTCTCCACAAGGAGAGATGGACATAAGTCAAGTAAGTCAAAGTCCGACAAGTATCAACATTTTAATTCTCAAAAACAGTATTTCATACCAAAGTCTGAATTTTTTCCGATATCAGTTTTTATGAAACATGTCACAATTTCAATATACAAGTATCTATCATATGCCTTCAAGGTTAATCTTAGCAATAAAGTAACTCATACTAATTGTAATGTTGCGTTTATTCATTAGCAAACATTTTAAATGTAAAACTAAATACATTCTCAATAATTCATATGCAAGTTTAAAATCATTGTCTTTAAATAGAACACCGACAATTTTTGTTCCGTCAACCTTTTAGAAAAATGAAATGATATGTTTAATTACAGATCATGTGCAATTGTAAATGTAAAATATTTAATGTAGTTTACTCTTAGTGATCCATTCTTTCTGGAACAGATTGAAATATATCCTCTCGAATTTGACGAAATTTGTCTGAAGACAGCAATTCCACTAATCTCTTTATTCTTAGACCAATATCAGGACAATATATGTATTGATTTTGTAACGCTACACTCAAAATTAAAGTTGGTTTAGTATCCAAAACGTGTCTTAATATCCTCATGTAAAGTCGACAAGTATTAACATTTTAATTCTAAAAAAACAGTATTTCATACCAAAGTCTGAGCTTTTTCCGATATCAGTTTCTATGAAACATGTCACAATTTCAATATACAAGTATCTATCATATGCCTTCAAGGTTAATCTTAGCAATAAAGTAACTCGCACTAATTGTAATATTGCGTTTATTCATTAGCAAACATTTTAAATTTAAAACTAAATACATTCTCAATAATTCATATGCATACTGACAATTTTTGTTCCATCAACATTTTAGAAAAATAATATGATATGTTTGGTTACAGATCATGTGCAATTGTAACTGTAAAATATTTAATGTAGTTGACTCTTAGTGTTCCATTCTTTCTGGAACAGATTGAAATATGTCCTCTCGAATTTGACGAAATTTGTCTGAAGACAGCAATTCCTCTAATCTCTTTATTCTTAGACCACTTTCAAACAGACTCCTTCCGTCTAAGCGTTCAATATCATCTTTTAATAATGCCTCGTATACGGTATGTGGATGACCTTGTAGAAGCATTGTCTGTACCTTTATCTCCTGTCCATCCATAACTATTCCTGGTGAACCCGAAGCTCCATGTATGATAGAACGAGATGAATGAAATATCACACGGGAATCATATAGTTGCACCACATATCCATAATCCTCTTCCAGCTTATTGCGTGTAACTTCATTTTGACATAGTGGTTTTAAATATTCCATAGCCTTGTGAATATCATACTCAAGTGTTTCTTTGTCTGTATAAACGATACATGCTGGATCGAACTGCAGACGTTTTTCATCCGGATGACCAATGATGTGCATTTTAGAGGACAGATATGGAGACTTGTTGTCAAGACGTAATGGTCCAGGTAAACTTTGTTCGTTATCGTCCACAATAAGATTAATTAGAATAACGTCATCCTCTTCACTGTAGAATGGAACATTCAGATCCAGCTTATATTCTACTTTACCATCCCCATTCTTTCGGAAATTACCAAATGTTATAGTTCCTATTTCTGACAGTTCGGCTAAGCTCTTCTTTATTTCTAAAACATGACAACAACAACTAATTAAATGACAATTAATTTATAATTAATTACCCTATTTATTATACAATCTGATTATACATATATGACAGCGTTAGTTACGCTTTATTTTATTTTCATGTTTTAGGGCAGCTTAGATTAAGATTTCTTCTTGAGAGAATACCTATAGTCGATGCAATATCTGTTCAAATTTCATTTCGTGATGCAATATAAATGATAAATGCATACCCAAATTGTAACAAAGAAAGTACAGTGGTTCATGTACGGCGAAAATTTTGACTTCTGTAGTGTTGCTAATTTTTACATCTTGCATCATTTAACGTTTGACAATGAAACATATTTAATAAAAGTTATATAGAGTTGGACAAAACTTGGCAATACATTTTTTATACAAGCAAAAGTAAATGTCAGGCCTGTGTGTGACTTAAATCTTTAAATTTATTTTCGAGAATCCTACTGAGGGCTTCGGATAATATACTACTGTCTGTTGACTCAGCTGTAGAGAAAGGCAAAAAGGCATATATTTTACAGATTGTCAATAGAACGGTTAAAAAACAATTAATAATTTTCTTTCATGAGCCGAGTCGTTGCTAATAATCCTTATTTCATTATAAGCCATGCATTATAACTCCTTTAATACACCAAAACGTATTTTGAATGGGTATTTACAATGGTGAAAAATTTGACTAAATAGCGGTGTCTATCGTGTGACGTAGTGATGACGAAAGAATTTATTATTTACATAGATGCCTAGTGGGTGCAATGAAGGGTAGCTCAAATGTCGGGTTGAGTAAAAAGAATTAACGTCAGTTTTTTTCAATGTTTCAAAATACATAAAGGTAGTTCACTTTATTAGTCAACCCATTTACGCCAAAAGAAATCCGTTCTTTATCTGCACTAACCTACGTAAATAGTCTACTCTTCCACCACCACTACGCCAAGTATACCCGCCATTTCGTAAAAAATATCACTATAAACACTCACACAAGATAAAGCCGAAACAGGATTTTTAGTAAAGACTCGGCTCATGTCCGTAACATAATTATTGATTGTGTTCGCCCTATCCTAAATCTATAAAAAGAATTGGGTTTTATATATGTATATATAATGCCTAACATATATTTTTCACCAACCGCCTGGTAAAGTACTATGATCCTGATCCTCAAATAGACTTATCAAATCGTTAAATGTCTTTAGCTCTTCTGGCTTTGACTTTCTCCATTGGCATAAAAATTCATCATCATAATTTTGCTGAGTATTAACTCCAAAATAATATGACAAGGCGTGTTTTAGTTGGTCTCGCCCCTGTCCTTTATCCAATTTTTTGAGAATTAATTGCGCAATACTTTTCCAAGTAAATTCTGAAAAAGAAAACAAAGAAAACGTTAAATTTGGTAATCAAAAATAAAATAAAAAAACAAACATACTAATCCATGTCCGAATAACAATCCAGAAGCAAAGTAAAAACTTTGGAACTGACAAGTTAGGTTAGTCACGTGAACTTCCACCAGGGAAGTGAGGCCGGGTAAGCACCTCCTGTATAGCTAGCTACACCCGCCACGTGTGTAATCAAAATTGTGTGAAAGGAACATGGAAATATGGGTCGTCAATTATATCTAGGGCAATCCTGGACACAGAGACATCAACCTTATCAACAATACTGTGTTGACGGCTATAAAACTTTTTGAGGGCCTCGATAAGCCTAAGCTTGCAATATCCCTGGGTCAACAATTTATTTGCAAGCAGCTTTCTTCGTTGTACAAAGCCCCTGTAGTGGGAACAAGCTCTACCATTTTTACATTATTTCAAAACGAACAATCTGAACTGTTTTATTTTATGGAAAAATAACAAGAGGCCCAATAGAGCATGTTACGCTCATCTGGGCCGTAAACAGCAAAAAACACAATAAATACTATATTTAAGGAGCATTAACTCTGATGTGGATATTTAGATATTTATGAAACTTGCTACTCGCATCTGTGACCTTAACCTTTAAATCAATGACCTTTAATCTATAATATCAAAATAATGGTTACATTAAAACCAACAACATTCCAATATACATGCCTATAAAAAAAGTTTATAGTTTTCGAGATAATTAACAATTTTGGTATTGTTTTGCTACTGTGACCTTGACCATTGGACCCATGACCTTTTTCTATACATCAAATTGATCGTTTTATCAATACCTACAACATTCTAATATACATGCCTATACAAAAAGTTAAGTTTTCAAGATAATGAACCATTTCAGTATTCTGTCGCATCTGTGACCTTGACCTTAGAACCAATGAACATAATCTATATATCAAAATAATTGTTACATCAATATCAACAATATTCTAATATACATGCCTATTTAAGTTTATAATTTTCGAGACAATAAATAATATAAGAAAGGTAAAATAATAGGCCATGACCTTCATAATTGACCTTGACACCATTTCGAAGGTAATTACAAGAATATGTCAAAACTGATTACCCCATGTCATTATCTGGTCGTACAGTCAAGTTATAACAATTTAAAAATATTTTACGGTTTTTGCAAAATTAAACGCAAAAACGCGTAACCTATTTTTAAACCAGATTTCATGAAAAGAACAACTTTAAGGTTAAGACTATGTAGAATCCAAATATCACATCAGTTTTTGTTTTTTAGGCTTTGTCTTTTTTTAGTAACGGCGACCATCTTGGATATTCGATCGCCATGATTTGAACAAACTATAGTTAGACTCTGTCAAGGACCTTCCATGGCAAATTTGGTTTCAGTTGGCCCAGTAGTTTCTTCGGAGAAGATTAAAGTATACTGACGCAGACACGCACGCACGGACGCACACGCACGCCTCGACATACCATAAGCTCACATGGCCTATGGCCAGTTGAGCTAAAAAAGGAAAAGGATTCTAATTATTACTTAATCGGTTTTAATTTTGCAGTACTAGATGGTCGTTTCGGAATAAGCTTAGTGGTACCTGCCAATAAAGACTTCGATTAAAATCCTTATCATAATTATATGATATTATGAGCTATGATCATTCTTGGCAGTCGTGATGAAATCCACAGTGTGACAAAAATGTGTCATTTTTATTTACTGTTCTGCATCATTTAGTGTGGACACTTACCTAATCTTGGCTTGAAAACGTGATATGCACTCATAACCATACGACTTCCTACACGGAATCCAGTCCCGAACATTCCTTTTACACACGCATTCCCGGCTATATAAATATTTCCTATTTGGTAACACACATCCTGATGTATGATATTATAAATCTCTTCATAATCTAAAGCCGTCTCCTCCACTTTTCTGAAGTTTTCTCCTTTTGAAACTGAAATGCATAAAAGAAAATTCTAGTCACAAAATACAAGAAAATTCCACACCGCTTCTAAAATACCCATAATCTTTTTCTGTCTTTTCTATGTAATTCATAAAAACGGCTGCTTGCATACAAATTGTTGACTCAGGGATATTACAAGCCTAGGCTTATTAAGGCCCTCAATTTTTATGGCCGTCATAAAAGTATTGTTGACAAGTTTAATGTCTCTGTGTCCAGGATTGCTGGATATATTTGACGTCCCATTGTTCCATGTTACTTCACACAATTTTGATTACACAAGTGGCGGATGTAGCTAGCTAAACAGGAGGTGCTTACCTTTCCGCATAGCCCGAGATTCCTCTGGCCCGAATTTTTTTTTTTTTTTCAATTTCGGGCCAGAGATCGGGCTTCATTATTTTACATAACGTGATGCCGTTGAAATCCTACGGCAGGGTAAGATTTAATTTGGCGGATATGTTCACTTTATTTTCACGGGCATTGGGTAATGAACCAGTCAGATCGCTTACCTGAACCTTTATTCACAAGAATCCATCGAAAAAACTACGTGGCAACTCCGTTTTATATCCATTCCAGCCATATAAATTCAACACTTGTGTATCAGAAAAGGGAGACTTTAACCCGCGAGATCTCGCGTTATTTGAATATCATAACATAAAAAATGGCGAGATGATGAAGGATGTGTTGGATTTATATGGCTGGAATGGATATAAAACGGAGTTGCCACGTAGTTTTTTCGATGGATTCTTGTGAATAAAGGTTCAAGTAAGCGATCTGACTGGTTCATTACCCAATGCCCGTGAAAATAAAGTGAACATATCCGCCAAATTAAATCTTACCCTGCCGTAGGATTTCAACGGCATCACGTTATGTAAAATAATGAAGCCCGATCTCTGGCCCGAAATTGATAAAAAAAAAAAAAAAATTTCGGGCCAGAGGAATCTCGGGCTACTTTCCGCAGCACCCGGCCTAACTTCCCTGGTGGAAGTTCACGTTTCGAACCTGACTTTTCAGTTTTAATGTTTTTACTTTGCTTCTGGTTTGTGTTCCGGCATGGATTAGTATGTTTTTTATTCTAAATAACGGCTTTGAATGAATAAAATTTGATAAGAGTTTTATATGAAAAGCTATGAAAGGTAACCATTTTGTTTCGTTTTCATCTAGTCGATCTCTTGAAACAAAACATACCAATATATGTCCAAATCAAATCCAAAGCGTAGTAAAGACTTTAAAAATCGCAAATTTAGTAAAACACGCGAACTTTCACCAGGGAAGTGAGGTCATCGCTCCGGAGTTTATACTATCTCTGGCTAATTAATTTTTTGTCAACATAAGTAGATACAGTAGATTAGATTATCACGAGTAAAACCTATTTTATCATTACACACGTGGCGGGTGTAGCTAGCTAAACTGGAGGCGCTCACTCTCTGAAGCCCCCGACCTAATGAAAGTTCACATGCTTAACCTAATTTACCAGTTTCAAAAGTTTTGACTTTGCTTATGGGTAATGATTTGGACATGGACCGGTATGTATGATTTTTTTCATTTTATGTTACATTCTAATATTGGTTCAGACATGATTTACATTTGTTAAACTGAAAATCATTTTAGAGTTGGTTCTTGATTCATAATCAGTTATGCGTACAAATGTGCAGGACAAACTTACCTCTACAAACATCATCAAATTGAACCTTTTTCAACATAAACACTTAGAGTAGCCAGTGGCGGATTTAGGGGAGGGGTTGCGGGGGTTGCAACCCCCCCTCCTTGAAAAATTTAAAGAGAGAGTGAGATATTGACTGATTAAAATTATTTTCTTAGCCCCCATCGGGGCTCTGTCCTAGACCCATCATCTCTGGAAGCTCGCGCCTTCGGCGCTCGCATCTAGCATTGATATAATTCTCCCCCCTCCCTTTAAAAAATCCTGTATAGATCTCAACCCCCCCCCCTTTCAAAAAATCTTGGATAGTTCTCAACCCCCCCCCCCCCCTTTCAAAAATCCTGTATCCGCCCCTGGTAGCATTGATGGGACAGAATTAATGTATCGTTTACTTTATTGTAACTGTTCGTCTAGTGGTCACTAATTAAGATGCTAATAGGCGTCTTTTGACTATGTAAGATAGAAAGAATAGCAAAGAAAATAACAACAAACACTGGCTGAATCGGGTGAAACATTTATTTACCCTTACGGAGCCTCCGGTCTCACTTCCCTAGTGGAAATTCACGTGTTTACCTTAATTTGCCAGTTTTCAAAGAAATGATGTCTCTGTATCCAAAATCACCCTGCATATATATTTGAAGTTCTTTTCATTCTTGGTTTTGATTACACATTTGACGGGTGACCAGCTAAACAAGAGGTGCTTATCCTTTTAGGGCGCCTGGTCTCACTTCCCTCATGGAATTTCAGTGCCAGTTGGTTTTACTTTGCTTTGGAATTACGATTTGGACACCAATCGGTCTGTTTGTTTTTGATAGTTTTATTTTCCGTGTGATAGTTGTGAATGTAATGAGGACATAATTAAAGACAATAGTAATTACCTTCCTTTTTTATTTTCCTAGGGTTACTATATATGGTTATGCTTCCTCCATCGTTTTCAGATGGCTCTTTTCGTTCTGCGGAAAAAAAATGAATTAAGCTTATGCTGATATATAGGTTTTTTACTTTTTTCTCGAATATCTCGCGTTGTATTTAAGAAATGCAACAATCATTAAATCTAACTATTTTATCACATTTTTAACAATCAACTTCAATAAAGAAAGCGCGATAACTCTGGAAGGATTAAATAACGACCGTAGGTTGTGCGTGGGTTCTCATAGTTCCATGTTCCTTTCACTCTCAATTTTGATTACACACGTGGTGGTGTACCTAGCTAGTAGCTAAGTAGCTTTTCCGGAGCACCTAGTCTGACTTTCCTGGTGGAGGTTCACGTGTTTAACCTAATCAGTTTCCAAGTTTTTACTTTTCTTTTGGACTATTACTTGACATGGATTAGTATGTTTTTGAGTTTTTGTGATTTGTACATGGACTGGAATGGTTGTTTTTTTATTGATACAGTGTCGTATTTAAAGGTCCAGACCGATAGTATAGAGACCCTTTTTAAGATTTCCATTTATTAAAAGTAACAGCTCAATCATAGAGTGCTCGTTTAGTATGTGGGAGGCCGTAGGTTCGAACCCCGGCCAGGTCTGACCAAGACTTAAAAATAGGTATTGGCTGTTATTTCGTCAAGCATTTTGCATATAGAAGTGAAAGTCACGGGGTCTTTCGGAAGAGACCTTAAAAACCTCGTGTCACGGCAGGTGTGGCACGTTAGAAAACCCTCCCTGACATTGTCCTCAGCCGAGTGCAAAGGTCCAAAATTCTGTAATTTCACCTATAACTGATGACGTCTCGATATGAATAAAATATTCTTGACTGGGACGTAAAACCTCATTTAATCAATCAATCTATCTATTGATAAAAAGAATTGTTCATGGTTTTCATTGATGATCTTAATATTTAACGCGCATGTGGCAAAATAATATATCTAGCACGAGCTTCAAGAGAAAATCTTTTATCTCAAACATACGAAGATGGAAGAAAATTGTCTTTAGTAATTGCTGAGCTCGAAAAACTAGTTTGTTTGATTGTTATTCATTCATAAGTAAATACTTAAAATGCCACTGACAACACGTGCCATTTTTAATGTTTAGAAACTGGTGTCTAGCTATAGCTACAAGCACTATTTAAGACTGACTCCATCATTTCGTGTTGTATCTGTATAGTATATACTTACTTCTGGGTACCACATCTGTCTTTAAATCCTTGATACTTCTGGCACTTGTTGATGCTTCAACTCTCAACATATCAGACGTTTCATCTTTCATACTTCTGGCACTTGTTGATGCTTCAACTTTCAGCGTATCAGACGTTTCATCTTTCATTTTTCCCTTTGTTTCTATAATGATCTCTATTATATCGTCCTGGTCCCCTCTAAGTGCGTCAATCAATTTATCATAAGATCCTACTCTTATCAATCCTCTATGTTCCATTGAGTCTGCTATGTCTAAAAACGTTTTGTTAGCTGCTAAGTGTTGAGGCGTCAGATGTGTTTTCAATCTTGTTTTGAATCTGCCTAAATTTCCGACATCATCACAGAGACGATCATTTATATCACTCATCAAGTCGTTGTGGAGTTTTTTATTGTATGTTCCAGGATTCATTGACTCCACTCTACAAAATGTATCCACTAAGAACAAAAAACAAACATGAAACGTTACGATAATCAAAACACACTACGTAACCGTTGTCCAAATCACAATCCAGAAACAAAGTAAAAACTTAAGGCCAAGTGGTAAAAATGGATGTTGACGTTACGCACGGCGTGTACAAATCTATGCACTTTGATGGTATTATTCTAAGTCCTAACTTAAAGGGACTGTAATAATTTTGATAAATATCTTGCAGGGAATAAAATACATATCTATCGATTAAAAATATTAATGAAAATATACAAGAAAAGTATTATAAATATGATACACGATATCAGTGATTCATTGAAGATTTGCCTTTTTATTCCTTCAATTGATAAAGACGTTTTTTCACAAAATTAAATTGATATTATCTTTTAAAATATTGTTTCGATTTTCATAATTCTTTCAGATTTTAAAAATTAAAAATTTTCATATTTTTTCATATATATGACTTTTAAAATTAATTTGCAATGACTTTATGAAAATTTATACCGAAATATGGGGTGTATCTGCAGAATTGCGCACGGAATTTTTGAGTGACGTATTTTCGAGCTCGGTGGTTTTTGAACAGTAACTCACTTTGGCCAAGTAAAATGTTTTGAACTATAATGATTTCTTCACTGTAGTCAAGATTTTGTCTCAATAGTTCAATATCTTTTTCGTGTTTCAAATGTAGCCATTGATAATATTCCCCTGACTCTGAATGGCCCTTGTTCTTGCATTTTCGAAGTATCATAATTGACTCTTATTTCGGTTGATAAGGCCTTGTTCTTCTGCTATTCGAAGTAATATTGTTTCTGAATATTATTATTTCTTCCAAAGTGACTGGGAATATAAAATAATCTAATTGATGAAGTAATTTGTATACAAATAATAAAATTAATATATTTACTATAACAGCA
This sequence comes from Anadara kagoshimensis, assembly GCA_021292105.1. Lineage (NCBI taxonomy): Eukaryota > Metazoa > Mollusca > Bivalvia > Arcoida > Arcidae > Anadara > Anadara kagoshimensis. The sequence goes on from CM037870.1 coordinate 71,114,346, forward strand.
AGAAGCACAAACACAACACTCCTAGTTTACGACACGATAACGTTAAATTTTGCAAGTTTGCCGATCCTTTAACAATATCGTCAAAAATCATGACGTTGTTGTTAATTTTGGTCATATTTTCGCATCAAATTTTGTCTTTAAAGTTTTATACCGAAAAATCAAGCAAGGTGACATATGCATTTCTTTACACTTTCAGAAAATTTAAATCCAGAACTACATTATGTTAGTTTTTCAAAAGCTTGTAGGACAATCTGTTATTTTTCTATACTTTTCCCAATTTCTCAGAGCCTGAAAAAATGCAATTTCCCATTAATCCTATGTTAAAATCCCGACATTTTTTATATTTTTGACGCTTTATAGCTAAAAAAGTAAAAAGGTGATCCTTATATTTTTTTACATTTTCAGATGCGCCTCAAAAAGTTTTACATATATGAAAAAAATCAGAAACTTGTAGGACAGTGCCCATTTGTACCACTTGGCCTTAAAAACTGGCAAGTTAGGTTCTAAACGTAAACTTCCACCAGGGAATTGAGGCCGGGTGCTCCAGAAGGGTAAGCACCTTCTGTTTACCTAGCTACACCTGCCATGTGTGTATTCAAAATTGAATGAAAGGAACATGATACTATGGGACTTCAAATAAATCCTGAAGAGACACATCATACAATAAAGTGATGACGACCATAAAACTTTGTGAGGGCCCTGAGTAATTTTAATAATTTTAAAGATTAAGGTATTATAGATATAATTTGTTTCTAACAATTATCCTTAGTTAGCTTCCTGGAGAGGAATGCATTAATCACGTACATGTATATGGATAATATAACAAACGTTCGTTACAACTATAATTTTATTTTGTCCAAACCTTTTATTTATAGTACCATAATTATAATGCCAGATTTTACCAAACTTAATTTTAAAATGAATCTTAGTCGAGTAATGATTGTGAAACTGGCCGGACATGTGTGTATTTTATACTGTTTATTATATTTTCCAATAAATATCACTAACCTGCTCCTGATTGTTGTGTATGGTCTGAATCAATCCCCATCGTAATTTCAGTCTTTTTTATCATGTCATTAATATCTTCACGAAAGTCTTTAAAGACGTCTTTTAACTTTCCATATTCACCAACCCTCAAATGTCCACGTGCTTCCATAGCTTCAAACACATCAGTCGTGGTTTTATTGGGTGCCAAATCACCAGGCTTTAAAAGACTTTTTAACTTAAATTTAAATGTAGGTAAATCTCTTGTGTCATGGTTGATATGCTCACCGATGTCTGCTAGTAATTTGTAATGAAGATCCGACTTTTCTTGGTCCTGCATATTTTTATTCTATACCGGGATCTAAAAAAGACAACCTATGCAATTATTATTACTAAAACTGTTTTACTTTTACAGCACTCGACAACCATTTCTCAAAAGCATTCAAAGTTGGTGACTATCAAACATTGATGGAACATTAAAATGTTGAGTTTAGGGCAGTAATAAAGTTCCTCACAGTAGAGGAATCAAATGCCAAAAAAATAACCGGCGAATGGCCGAGATGTACGGTGACAGTGGTCCTGCCTATTCCATTCCACAGTGGCAAAATGGTCAGCTGAATCTAAACGTGGGCGCTCCTCACTGAAGGATGAACCATGGTCAGGTCGGCCAGCTGATCCCATCACAAAGGAAACTGTCACGTCTGTAGAGACCCTCATCATGAATGATCGTCGAATTAGGATTGATGACATAGCTAGGGAGTGTGACATTTCACATGGAAGTGCATACACGGTTATCCACGAGCATCTTGGGATGTCAAAAGTATCCAAAAGATGGGTCCTCAGAAACCTTAATGTGCAGGATCGCTTCCAAAGACTCCAGTCAGCTTCTTGGCATTTATAATGATAACCCGGAGAGGTTCCATTTACGTTTACTAACTGGTGATGAAACATGGATTCATCATTGGGACCCATAAACCAAAAGAAGAGCCCATGCAATGGAAGCACCCTGGCTCCCCCCTCACCAAAGAAATTCAAAACCAAACCATCACCTGACAAAGATATGGCCACTGTGTTTTGGGATTCTAGGGGTGTTCTGTTGATCAATTATAAACCGGCTGGAATCTCTATCACTAAGGCTTACTATGCTGATCTAATGAAGCAGCTGAAAGCTGCTATTAAATTAAAAAGGAGAGGAAAGTTGAGCGGAGGGGTATTGCTTCTTCACGACAATGCCTTGTGCACAAGTCAAGGATTGCACAAGCAGCGATTCGTGAATGCAAGTTCGAACAACTTAATCACTCACCCTACAGTCCCGATTTGGCACCCTGTGATTATTTCCTATTTAGAAATTTGAAATCCCATTTACGGGGAATTAAATTTCTTGATGATGATGGACTTAAGGCTGCCACAGAGGCATGGTTTCAGGACCAAACCGAAGACTTCTATTTCAAAGGTATAGACAGTCTGAAAGAAAAGTAGGCTAAATGCATTGGGGTAAATGGGGACTATATTGAAAAATAATAATGAAATGTATGGTTTGTTGCGGCAATATATACCCCGTTCTATGAACTTTTGACCTCCCCTCGTACATACATTGCTCATCAACTCGACAATGTTGTTAATTTACGTGTATGATAGGGTTTTTTTATTGATTTTCTACTCGGTTACAGCCATTCAAGTGTATTAGGCTTCGGGTATTCGCGTGACACAGCCGGGACCACTTTCTAATTATCTAGAGCTTCTACATATGCTTATTTGCGTGACACAGTCAAGACCTCGGATTTCTAAATTCGGGTATTTGCGTGACACAGTCAGGACCTTTGACTTCTAAATTAGGGTTTTCGCGTGACACAGTCAGGATCTTGGACTTATAAATTCAGATATTCGCGTGACATAGTCAGGACCATGGGCTTCTAAATTCGGGTATTTGCGTGACGCAGTCGGGACCTCTGTATTCGCGTGACGCAGTCGGGACCTCGGACTTCTAAATTCGGGTACTCCCGTAATACAATCAGGACCTTGGGCTTCTAAATTCGGGTATTCGCGTGAAACAGTCGGGGCCTTGGACTTCTAAATTCGGGTGTTCGCGTGACAAAGTCAGGACCTCGGACTTCTAAATTTGGGTATTCCCGTAATACAATCAGGACTTTGGGCGCAGTCAGCTCGGTATTCGCGTGACGCAGTCGGGACCTCGGACTTCTAAATTCGGGTATTCGCGTGACACAGTCAGGACGGGACCTTGGGCTTCTAAATTCAGATATTCGCGTGGAACAGTCAGGGCCTTGGACTTCTAAATTCGGGTATTCGCGTGACACCATCGGGACCATGGATTTCTAAATTCGGGTATTCACTTGACTAGCAGGGACCTCGGACTTCTAAATTCGGGTATTCGCGTGACGCACTCAGGACCTCGGACTTCTAAATTCGGGTATTCCCGTAATACAATCAGGACCTTGGGCTTCTAAATTTGGGTATTCGCGTGACAGAGTCAGGACCATTATCTTATTATCTCGGACTTCTAAATTCGGGTATTCGCGTGACACAGTCAGGAGCTTGGGCTTCTAAATTCAGATATTCGCGTGAAACAGTCGGGACCTATGGCTTCTAAATTCGGGTATTTGCGTGACACAGTCAGGACCTATGGCTTCTAAATTCGGGTATTCGCATGACACAGTCAGGACCTTGAGCTGCTTAATTCGGGTATTTGCGTGACACAGTCAGGACCTTGGGCTTCTTAATTCGGATACTTGCGTGACACAGTCAGGACCTAGGACTTCTAAATTCGGGCATTCGCGTGACACAATCAGGACCTTGGGCTTCTTAATTAGGGTGTTTGCGTGACACAGTCAGGACCCTCGGCTTCTAAATTCAGATATTCGCGTGACACAGTTGGGACCTTGGGCTTCTAAATTCAGATATATTCGCGCGACACAGACAAACCTTGGGCTTCTAAATTCAGATATTTGCGTGACACAGTCAGGACCTTGGGCTTCTAAATTCAGATATTCGGGTGACACTGACAGGACCTTGGGCTTCTTAATTCAGATATTCGCGTGACACAGACAGGACGAAAGGAATGACCAGTTAGTTTAGACAGACATCCTGCTGAAACAAGAATAATATTAATACATGTAGTAAATGTTTCATATGACAGAGCTGACTGAACAGTCTCACACAATAATGGAGTCTGTCCATTTGAACCTATTGATGCATGAAGGCTGAGGAGGCGAAGTAGTGCCGAAGCCGGGCAGAGAGGATGCTGCGGAAGATGTGGCAATATAACACTGAGTTGTTGTTCACGAAACTATATAGTGTTTTGAGTAGTTGAATGATATAATAAATCCACTGTCATAACTATCCACTTAATGTATACACAGAATGGGAATGTTAATGCCCCGAACGAGAAAGTTACCCGGTCTCAAAAGTCCAAAAAATCCGATCAAACAAGCACACCAAACTGACCAGTCAAATAGTCTACGCAAATCTAACTGCTTCCTTATAAGAAGCAACATCTCAGGTGTGACAATCTGAGCTCCAACTTGTGCGTCACCTAGAACTAGTTTAACACCTAGTAAAATGTGTTTAACGTGCCAATTATCTGTTATAGGGTCTTTATATCCATTAGCTAGATGAAAGTGCTTAATAATAACTAAATAGTTCTGTATGGTACAAAAGCGAAGTTTCTTTATATGCGATCTAGAAAAGCAATATACAAAGAAATACCCTCGACCGATATAGGCAAAGGAACTATACACATCAGCTGGCCAACCTCTGGACTTGAAACTAACCACAGCCTTTCTTAGGGTGCTTGCCATCCGACATCCATCGTTAAAAACCTTGGTAAATAATCCAATTGATTCAAGAAATCACAATAAGTAATCAATCATGTTGTTCATTTGTTACATTTCGCCATTTTTATCTGATCACGTGATTACAGTTTTTATTTTGTTGTGGATCTACTCACAAACCGAAACCAACTTACTGATAAGTAGTACTTAAAAAACTTAAATAAAATTATGTTTTTTATAGATATATTCTTACCTCTGAAATGTTAAATATTTGACTATGAATTTCTCTTTAACATCTTTCTATAATTGATGACTCGGTGTTGGGAATTTTCAGTTCTAAATATAGATCCTCCGAAATTAAACAGTTAAATAGGTCATAAATTACTTGGGTATAGGTCAGAATGGCGGTTGTAAACTGCTCTATATCGACGGACAGAGTAATGGGGTATCTAAGATAGGTAAAGTTAGCTACTAGTAACTGGCTACTTGTAGAAGAAAAGTTTTTTTTTTTGTCTTTCATATTTTTATTCAGATCATTCATATTGTTACAAAGCAATAAAAAAAATAACATATATGCAAAATTATAATTCAATCAAATATTAGTTTGATACTTTCCCATTTTTGTTTTATTGTTTCCTGTTTTGTCGCGGGGAGTAAATAAAGGGAATATATTTCCAAATTTCTGTAATATTTTATAGATTCAACTGCGCCTGAAATTGTAGGGATAACATTTCTGTATTTACAAGAGTAAATATACTTTTTGATAATCAAAAAACACAAGTTAAATATACTTAAGGGTTCGTCCTTCAAGCCAAATAGGAAAGAATCAATATTTTTCAATAACTAACTGGTATTTCTTATTTAACATGTCTAAAAATCCATACCATATGTTTCTAACATAGAAACATTCATAAAAAAGATGCTGAACAGTCTCTTTTGTTTCAAAACAAAATGTACAGAGTTGACTTTCACATAAATTACATTTATATAACTTGCTATTTGTATATATAATATTGTGGTTTATTTTAAATTGTACCGATTGTAAAGCTGTATCGTCAGTCAATATAAATGGGGATTTAAATATATCTTCCCAATTTCTGGATCCTAAATTGAGTTTTCCCTCCCATTTATTATTTTCTACCTCAGGATTTTGAATTATTTTTTCCAAAAAAAGTTTATAGAAAGGTTTATTGATTTTGGATTGCTAGAAGGTTATTTGTTACAGTTTCCAGCCGGGTTGTCAATCGTATTCTATTCTTCCATGTTTGCGGAATAGCCTGTATCAAACTGTAGCATTTAAGGTAGTTTAAGTTAGTATCATATTTTGTATTTATTTCGGTACAATCTAAAATATTACCAGATTTGTCAACAATGTCATTTATAAAGAATACACCCTTTTCACATAATTGTTTCATAAATACAAGTTTAGAGTCTATACATATATTCTGGTTGAACCATAATGGTTGTGAAAGGATATCTGAAGGGGCTGTGGTGTTCTCCTGTTTTATTAAAGACCAATTCACGAATACATCTTTCCAGAAACAGTTTAGGTTTTTAGTGATCTCTTTGATTCCCGATCTGTTAAGTAAGAGAACTTTATCGCCACCATATTTTTCATCCATATCCAAAAGAAGTACTTTCCATGCGGAATGGTTTTGTGGATCTACAAACTTTTTCAACCACGATATTTTTAGTGAACTATAAAAAGATTGAATGTGTGGGACATTTAGTCCCCCTTTGTGTTTGTCGTTATAGAGAACATTGCGCTTAATTTTATCCATTTTCCCATTCCAGATAAATTTAAATATTGCATTTTGTATTTCTTTTGTAATATGGTTGGGTGGATTTGGAAGAGAGGTAAAAATGGGAATAAAAATTGGTAATGCTAGAGTTTTCACAACTGTTACTCTTCCCATTATAGTAAGATTTCGAAAAGACCAGTCATTTAGCAGTTTTTTCATCGACTCGAGCTTCTCTTCATAGTTTTCAATGTAAAACAATTCTTTTTGTAGATTAAATTTTATGCCTAAAAGTTTAAACTTTCCTTCGTGATTCCATTTTAGCTCCTTATTTGTTTTTAGTTCTTCACCACAGCCCCTTCTGACCCCAATCCAAACGGCTTGTGTTTTCTCGAAGTTTGCTCTCAATCCAGAACAGTCGGCGAATGACTCCAATAATTTGATAACAGTATTTAAAGATACTTCATCGTCATCTAATGTCAAGGTTGTATCATCCGCATATTGACTTATTAAATATTCAGTATCATTAACTTTAACTCCTTTAATATTTATATCATTTTTAATTGATGCACTTAGCAGGTCAACTGCTATTATAAATAAATATGGTGAGAGGGGGTCACCTTGTCTCACTCCTCGTTGAATAGGAAAGAAATTAGAGCAATGGCCATTATATTGGATGCAACTTGAAATATCAGTATAACAGGAATTGAACCATTTTATAATTGACTTTCCAAAACCAAAAAACTTAAGCGATTTTTCAATAAAGGACCATTCAATAGAGTCAAAAGCTTTTTCAAAATCTAAAAGTAAGAGTATTCCGGATGTATTTTCATTTTCAAGGGTTTCTATTAAGTCGTAAATAAGGCGTACGGATTCACCTATATATCTTCCTTTCATGAAACCTGTTTGAGTTTCGCTTATTATTTTGTTTAAAATCTTCTTGATTCTATGACTGATGCTTGCAGAAGCAATTTTATAGTCCACGTTAATAAGTGAAATTGGTCTCCAATTTTTTAAATAAAACTTTGATTTCCCTTCTTTTGGCAAACATGTTATGACACCTTGCCTTTGTGTAATAGAAAATTTACCTTGTATATAACCTTGGTTTAAAGAATTAACCACAAAATGACTGATATCGTTCCAGAAAAATTTATAAAATTCTACCGTAAAACCGTCTAAGCCTGGTGATTTCCCGTTTTTCATGTTTTTTAAAACTTGAGTAGATTCGAAATAGATAATTCTCCTTCAAGACTGTCTGCATCTTTTTTTTCAATAAAGTTTATAAAAGGATTATCAATATCAAAAAATATTTTAAGGTTGTCATCGTTTGTGGAAGTCCCTTTTGTTTCATAAAGATTTTCGTAGAAAAATTTCTGTTGTAAAAGAATGTCGTTTTGATCCGTAATTTCAGTGTTATCATCTAATATAATTTTGGGAATAGTTTTTTCAAGGTAATGTCTCTTTTCAAGGTTGCAAAAATATTTAGTACTTTTTTCCCCTTCTACTTTCCATTTCGCCTTTGCCCGCATTATTAGACCCCTTACTTTTTCCTCCCGTAAAGCCCTTAATTCCATTTCGATTTTTTCAATATCCCTTGTGTTTTGTAATGATTCATTTCGGTATAATTCTTTCAATTTATCTTCTAAATTTTTCTCTTTTTTGTCATGTTGCTTTTTAATGTGGGAAGAATAAGATATAGTTTTACCCCTGATCATCAATTTTATTGTTTCCCAAAGCAGTTGATCATCAATAGAGTAGGTGGGATTTCCATTTTCCCCAACCCCTGTAAAATATTGGTTTACTGTTTCATTTATACACTGTTTCACGATCTGAATATACTCTTTGCTATTTAACAAACTGTTATTAAATTTCCAGGTGCCCCTCCCCCTCTTATTTTCTATAAAATTTAAGGTAATATTAACCGGCGAGTGGTCTGATCTATATGCGAAATCAATATCTGCGCTCAGAATATACGGTTGTAAATCGGAAGAAATCAAAAAGTAATCTAGTCTGCTAAGTTTTTTGAAGGGGCCTCTCCATGTATATCTCTTCACCTCTGGGTTAATTTCCCTCCATACATCAATCAAATCAAGTTCGGACATACACTCGTGAATTTTTTGCTGAGATTTAGGGTTGTTGTTTTAACATAGTTAAGAGTATCGGTTTCATAATTTTGAGGGACATTAAAATCCCCACCCATTATTACAGATGATTTATCAAAAAGAATAAGTTTATTTTTCAATTTATTAAAGAAGTCTGGGTTATCTTGATTCGGACCATAAATCGCCACCAAAGTAATATTATGTCCTTGAATTTTTACATCTAAAATGAGAAAGTTTCCTTCTGGGTCATGAATTTGATTTAAAACTTCATATTCGAAACTGTTTTTAATAATATCGCCACTCCCCGACTGTTGCTAGAGTGAGAGCTAAACCATGCTACATATCCCCATTCATTTTTCCAACAATGTTCTACCTCTTTCGTACAATGTGTATCTATTAAGAATATGATATCATATTTATCTTTATATCTTGAAAATATATCTCTTCTTTTGATTGTATCTGAAAATAGACCCCGACAATTAACGCTTCCAATTTTTAAACTACCCAGCATTTCGTAAAAGTGACATTGATTTGACATAAAAAATACAATGGGAAAGATAGAGATATATTGAGAAGTATAATAAGTTTTCAAACGATTTTAATTTTGATGCGATGAACATAATGAAAGATCTGATATTTTGTTCTTTAAGTCTAGAAGACCCCACCTAAACCCGTTTTCACGGCTTCCTCTGATCCACCTTTTATTTACACCATAGCCCATTTTAGTACACATTTCAGCTCATAATTTACATATTTATATACTTTGCGATATATATATATATATATATATATATATATATAATATATATATCATATATATATATACACATACACACACACACACATATATACATATACACAACACATATACATATACATATGCATACATATATATACATGTGTGCATGTGTGTGCACACACACATAGGTTCAGATATATATACATGCATATATACACATATACATATACACACACATGCATACACAAGTACACATGACCATACATGTGTTATGTATTATGGATTAATATATAAAACACTAATTACCTCATGTTCATGATCTGCCGCAGTCCCCCCCCCCACCCCACCCCGCTCTCGTCCAGCCATGTTGCAATTGACAAAGTAGAACCTATCAGTTATCTATATCTATATTGTAATATTATAACATAGACATATTAGAAATGTATACCAAATATCGGTATTTATAACATTATTATTTTAATATAATGATGATGACTGAACAGCCTTCGAAATCAAGTGCAGGCGAGAGAGAGAGAGAGAGGGGGGGAGTGATGAGAAATGATGCAGTATCGCATCAAGCATTATGCAATTATATTCACGCAGTCAAGTTTAACAATAGGTAATATACTGTGATCACGTTTACCTTTTGTAGAATGTACAAAAACAAAAATTCTATTAAATATAATGGTCGAACCAAACACTTAGTATATACATTCATTCGGTTACCTGCACATTTTTGGAGATAAAAAAAAGAAAATAACAATCATCTACTGATGTGATCCATAGTAAACATTTTCTGATCTAAGTCTCATAAGTAGCTCTCCAAAATGATTTTTACCGCGCCCCATATACCCCGTTCCCCAGAAATCGTGTACAACATTATGGACAAGTTTTGCTTTTCTAGTATTCAATAAGGCTATTCTAAATTCTCGCACCTGTTCAAATTTTAGACACAATATATTAAACATAATTTCTGATTTTTGTTTTTCCCAGGTGGACGAAAGTTCTGACTTCTTAATACATTTTGACAACCCTTTGGCTTCTTTTGCTGAATTCGCTTTTTTTATATAATCAGCTAAACTTGAATAATTATGAAAAATGGCTTTTTTGTATTGATACAAGTGTTCAGCACTTTTAAACAATTCATCACTTTCTTTAATTCTACATGGGTAAAAATTAGACATCTCGCTTTCTGGTCCTTTTACATAAAGCACGCTGTCCAAGCCTGCAAAATATATAAATAGCCTGTGTTAGGTGCTTGATTAACGTGATGAAAGTTGGGTAACAGACACTAACATTTTATGGATACTATGTACCCGTTCACGGATTATAATTTTTCTTCTTCAGAAAGTTAAGTATGCATTTGATTATGTTTCACATCAGTAAACGAAATATTATTTTGATAATTTTATGTTTAGCTATTCCGTACGATATAGTTATAGAATATTACAGTCATAATACGGGTGTACAAACTATATAGGCCGTATATACAGTATATAGTGGTATACCTTTGAACAGGTAAAAAAACGATAGAAGCGTGCAGGTAAAATTCTTTCCCTTGTCACGTGACATTTGTTTATAAACACAGAGAGAGAGAGAGAGAGAGAGAGAGGTTCATCTAATTCTCTAATTAATCATTAGTTTTTTTTTAATGTGTATGTGTGTGTATATCATGTAGGTTCACATACACACATACACATACATACAATATAAAAATATGCACATGTGGTTGTAGCCATACATGAATGATATTGGTATATAAAGTCATTTCTGTGGTCAAAAAGATTATTATTCAACAGTCTACATTCATTGTCACTGTTTACATCATTTTCTCTGCAATGCCACAAATGGGAATTCTCTTATGTATATAAGTTTATGTTTTTTCCTTTCTGTTTCTGTCATCTGTCTCAGACTTTGGAGAAGTTTGGTCCTTTCCCTGCTTGCCTCAGGTGGTAGATCAGGCACAATACTGAAACCACATCCCCTTGATAAATTTTTCCCTGCATGCAAGACATCATCCTTATACAAAAACGGGTAGGTTCAAGTGTAATTTCCATGATTTTTCACATTCAGGACGAGTAGCTGGGTATGTTTTTTTAAGCTATTCAAAATTCAAGCATATCATGATGAAGTATATTCAATTCTGCATCCATTGATACCAAATATTCTAAGATTTGAGCTTCAATACGCTTCCATAAACGGGACGGGGGATGCAAAAACGGGTAGGTTCAAGTGTAATTTCCATGATTTTTCACATTCAGGACGAGTAGCTGGGTATTTATTTTTAAGCTATTCAAAATTCAAGCATATCATGATGAAGTATATCCATTTCCAAACTTGTTCTAGTTCGTCTACTAGAAGTATCTTCCAGTCTGAATGATTAAGCGGATCTAATACTTTCTGAAACCAGGACATTGTCACAGCACGACGACAGAAAGACAATATGTGTGGACCTTTTCAAAGTACGGGTTTCTTTATTTTATCCACCATTTCATTCCACGTAAATGCTGATATATCAGATTGAATTTGTTTGATAAGCTGATCTGGAGGATCAGGGAGAACTGCAATTGTTTGACCTAGTATTGGTAAAGCAATACAATTGATTACAGTTATATTTCTTTTAACAGTTAGGTTGCGGAATGTCCAGTCATGTAAAAATTGTTTTATTTACAACGTTTTCTAGATACAAATTATCACCAAGCAAGTTATATTTGAATTCTTATAGTTTAAGTTTCACGTATGGTTCCAATGGATTTGTTGGTCAGTTATGTATTCCCTGCCACAACCACTTTTTGTCCCGATCCATACCGTACTTATCAAAGCTCTCAAATCAAAAATAACCAATAAATGAAATCACCAAAAACTTCTTACTTGCAGGGGATCATAATCTGAATTTACCCGTTTACCCAATACCCGCCAATTTGGGTTTTTATTGTCAGTGGTCTCAAATATGTTTATCTTGCCTATGTCTTGTGTTGACTATTATCAAGTATATGAGTTTCAGCTAGAAATTGTCTTTACCTAGAAAAGTTTATATCAATCTTAATTATTTAGTTAAGCCTAAAATCCTGACAAAATGGTATCTATTCTATTGTCCAAGCTGATAAAGTGAAAACAATGTTATACTATAACCACGGTAACTGTTAACTGTACAGTGCATCACAAGTCTGTTATACATGGGAATTTTACTTTTGTATTCCCCTTCTGGCCGGTTTCAGATCATAATTTTTTTTGCTGAGGAAAGCCTTTTTTGAAGTTTTGAAGCCATTGATCTGACTTTGTCTTGACAGAACCTACAACTCCCTACTTACAGAGTGAGCACTCTACCAACTTAAATTTGCTACTTTAAAGAAATTGTACTACAGTTAAGAATGGAGTAAGGAGTTAAATACATCCCCCAGTCATGACTCTTATATCGAGGTGGTTAGTTCATGGGATAGTAGAGAAAACCAGAGTGCCAGGAGAAAACCACTGATCTATTGCAGGCAAGCAAACATTCTCACACTAGGATCTCTAGGTGGTGAGAAGCACTGTGATCCATAAGTGAACACTTTAAACCACTCAGCCACCAAACTGATAAAGATTAGGTAGATCCACTCAGCCACCAAACTAATAAAGATTAGGTAGATCCACTCAGCCACCAAACTGATAAAGATTAGGTAGAACCACTCAGCCACCAAACTGATAAAGATTAGGTAGAACCACTCAGCCACCAAACTGATAAAGATTAGGTAGAACCACTCAGCCACCAAACTGATAAAGATTAGGTAGAACCACTCAGCCACCAAACTGATAAAGATTAGGTAGAACCACTCAGCCACCAAACTGATAAAGATTAGGTAGATCCACTCAGCCACCAAACTGATAAAGATTAGGTAGAACCACTCAGCCACCAAACTGATAAAGATTAGGTAGAACCACTCAGCCACCAAACTGATAAAGATTAGGTAGAACCACTCAGCCACCAAACTGATAAAGATTAGGTAGAACCACTCAGCCACCAAACTGATAAAGATTAGGTAGAACCACTCAGCCACCAAACTGATAAAGATTAGGTAGATCCACTCAGCCACCAAACTGATAAAGTTTAGGTAGATCCACTCAGCCACCAAACTGATAAAGTTTAGGTAGATCCACTCAGCCACCAAACTGATAAAGATTAGGTAGATCCACTCAGCCACCAAACTGATAAAGATTAGGTAGATCCACTCAGCCACCAAACTGATAAAGATTAGGTAGAACCACTCAGCCACCAAACTGATAAAGATTAGGTAGATCCACTCAGCCACCAAACTGATAAAGTTTAGGTAGAACCACTCAGCCACCAAACTGATAAAGATTAGGTAGAACCACTCAGCCACCAAACTGATAAAGATTAGGTAGATCCACTCAGCCACCAAACTGATAAAGTTTAGGTAGAACCACTCAGCCACCAAACTGATAAAGATTAGGTCGAACCACTCAGCCACCAAACTGATAAAGATTAGGTAGAACCACTCAGCCACCAAACTGATAAAGATTAGGTAGAACCACTCAGCCACCAAACTGATAAAGATTAGGTAGATCCACTCAGCCACCAAACTGATAAAGATTAGGTAGATCCACTCAGCCACCAAACTGATAAAGTTTAGGTAGAACCACTCAGCCACCAAACTGATAAAGATTAGGTAGAACCACTCAGCCACCAAACTGATAAAGATTAGGTAGATCCACTCAGCCACCAAACTGATAAAGATTAGGTAGAACCACTCAGCCACCAAACTGATAAAGATTAGGTAGAACCACTCAGCCACCAAACTGATAAAGATTAGGTAGATCCACTCAGCCACCAAACTGATAAAGATTAGGTAGAACCACTCAGCCACCAAACTAATAAAGATTAGGTAGAACCACTCAGCCACCAAACTGATAAAGATTAGGTAGATCCACTCAGCCACCAAACTGATAAAGTTTAGGTAGAACCACTCAGCCACCAAACTAATAAAGATTAGGTAGAACCACTCAGCCACCAAACTGATAAAGATTAGGTAGATCCACTCAGCCACCAAACTGATAAAGATTAGGTAGATCCACTCAGCCACCAAACTGATAAAGATTAGGTAGAACCACTCAGCCACCAAACTGATAAAGATTAGGTAGATCCACTCAGCCACCAAACTGATAAAGATTAGGTAGATCCACTCAGCCACCAAACTGATAAAGATTAGGTAGATCCACTCAGCCACCAAACTGATAAAGATTAGGTAGATCCACTCAGCCACCAAACTGATAAAGATTAGGTAGAACCACTCAGCCACCAAACTGATAAAGATTAGGTAGAACCACTCAGCCACCAAACTGATAAAGTTTAGGTAGAACCACTCAGCCACCAAACTGATAAAGATTAGGTAGATCCACTCAGCCACCAAACTGATAAAGATTAGGTAGAACCACTCAGCCACCAAACTGATAAAGATTAGGTAGAACCACTCAGCCACCAAACTGATAAAGTTTAGGTAGAACCACTCAGCCACCAAACTGATAAAGATTAGGTAGATCCACTCAGCCACCAAACTGATAAAGATTAGGTAGAACCACTCAGCCACCAAACTGATAAAGATTAGGTAGATCCACTCAGCCACCAAACTGATAAAGATTAGGTAGATCCACTCAGCCACCAAACTGATAAAGATTAGGTAGAACCACTCAGCCACCAAACTGATAAAGATTAGGTAGATCCACTCAGCCACCAAACTGATAAAGATTAGGTAGAACCACTCAGCCACCAAACTGATAAAGATTAGGTAGAACCACTCAGCCACCAAACTGATAAAGATTAGGTAGAACCACTCAGCCACCAAACTGATAAAGATTAGGTAGAACCACTCAGCCACCAAACTGATAAAGATTAGGTAGAACCACTCAGCCACCAAACTGATAAAGATTAGGTAGAACCACTCAGCCACCAAACTGATAAAGATTAGGTAGATCCACTCAGCCACCAAACTGATAAAGATTAGGTAGATCCACTCAGCCACCAAACTGATAAAGATTAGGTAGATCCACTCAGCCACCAAACTGATAAAGATTAGGTAGATCCACTCAGCCACCAAACTGATAAAGATTAGGTAGAACCACTCAGCCACCAAACTGATAAAGATAAGGTAGATCCACTCAGCCACCAAACTGATAAAGATTAGGTAGATCCACTCAGCCACCAAACTGATAAAGTTTAGGTAGAACCACTCAGCCACCAAACTGATAAAGATTAGGTAGAACCACTCAGCCACCAAACTGATAAAGATTAGGTAGATCCACTCAGCCACCAAACTGATAAAGATTAGGTAGATCCACTCAGCCACCAAACTGATAAAGATTAGGTAGAACCACTCAGCCACCAAACTGATAAAGATTAGGTAGATCCACTCAGCCACCAAACTGATAAAGAGTAGGTAGATCGACTCAGCCACCAAACTGATAAAGATTAGGTAGATCCACTCAGCCACCAAACTGATAAAGATTAGGTAGATCCACTCAGCCACCAAACTGATAAAGATTAGGTAGATCCACTCAGCCACCAAACTGATAAAGATTAGGTAGAACCACTCAGCCACCAAACTGATAAAGATTAGGTAGAACCACTCAGCCACCAAACTGATAAAGATTAGGTAGATCCACTCAGCCACCAAACTGATAAAGTTTAGGTAGATTAAGGTTGTTTATGGACACATACAGGCTTCATTCACCATGTCATTAGCTCCACTAGTTTATAAGTTCATCTGGCAATAGCTATTTGAGCTAAAAGAAAACAGAAAACCAAGTAAAATTTCTTTGTTATTTTACTATGCTGAAAAGCAATCAACATATACATAAAACATAATATAATATGTACAACTTATTTATTCTAATTAAACATTTCCTTAAAAACTTCTGAACTAAAACATGCACGCTATCCCTTGCTCTCTGAAATGCACACACTCTATCCCTCGCTCTCTCTGAAACGTGCACACTCTATCCCATGCTCTCTTTGAAACACACTCTCTTATTCGCTTTCTAAAACATACTCTCCCACTCATATATGATAAAAATATTAATAAATAAAAGACACAATATATTCAAATATAAACTTTACAGACATCTTTGATGTAAGTTGAATCATCTTAAATTTATACATCACACTACTGAATCTCACTGCAAGTGTGTGTGTGTGTGTGTGTGTGTGTGTGTGTGTGTGTGTGTGTGTCCCCATGTATTGTGTTTGACTAGAAATAACCATATTTAAATTTTCTTCAACATTCTTGGGTAATGTAAAATATAAAGGTCCTTTTTTCATGTGTAAATTTCTAAAATGCACAATTATATCAGTCTGTAACTCTTTTGGTGACTTGATCCATATTCTAAATTTCTTGTCAATAAAAATCAAAACAGAATTAAACTACATATCTGAGACAAGTTGTACTACAACTGGCTTTAAAATGACATGTCTATTTGATATATAGTGACTTGTTGATCATTGTGGTTACTAAATATAAAAATGTTAAAGTACTACTAGTGTACAAGCACTATTGCATAGGATAAGATTCTCAGGACATAAAAACATGATAAAATTGCACTAAATAAAATTCAAAATGAAAAGTTAAGAAAGCAAGCCAACAATCACAAGTAAATTGGTCACACATGGACAAGTAAACTGGTCACACATGGACAAGTAAATGAATCAAATGTTCAAATAGGTCACAGAGTAGATAATGGTGTCACAAAGTCAAGACAAGAACGTTGCTAGGCAGGGCAAGATATGCCGGTTTACATTTTTTACATTTAACTGTTGGTAAAGATTGGAAAAACAATGATTAAAATTTCAAAGGGCACAACTCCCAAGAAATTTGATAGAAAAACAGATTTAAATTTCAAAGGGGCACAACTAAGAGAAATTTGACAAGAAAACAGATTTCAATTTCAAAGGGGCACAACTCCGTGAAATTTGACAAGAAAACAGATTATATTTCAAAGGGGCACAAGTCCTAGTGTAGAAAAACATTAGCATAAAACAAGAGTCCCCCAGTCAAGCACATGCAAGAGTATGACCATGAGTCGCCCTGTACAATGTACATTTCGTGTGATAATAATTATAATAAACCAGACAAAGTATCAAGTCAAGGGTGTGAAGTTTTATAACCTATACTGACACAATAAAGTGTGTGTGTGTTTGTGTGTGTGTGTGTGTGTGTGTGATTCATTATATAAAAAAAATTTGATTGAGAAAATAACAAGTTTTTGATTGCACAATTAATAGTTTCGTTGGCAGTGATTGGAGGATGATCTATTTTTGATTAATCATGTGATTTGTCTGAAGTTTTTGATTAATCATGTGATTTATCTGGAGTTTTTGATTAATCATATGATTTGTCTGGAGTTTTTGATTAGTCAAGTGATTTATCTGGAGTTTTTGATTAATCATGTGATTTGTCTTGAGTTTTTGATTAATCATGTGATTTGTTTGAAGTTTTTGATTAGTCATGTGATTTGTCTTGAGTTTTTGATTAATCATGTGATTTGTCTGGAGTTTTTGATTAATCATGTGATTTGTTTGAAGTTTTTGATTAGTCATGTGATTTGTTTGGAGTTTTTGATTAATCATGTGATTTGTCTTGAGTTTTTGATTAATCATGTGATTTGTTTGAAGTTTTTGATTAGTCATGTGATTTGTTTGGAGTTTTTGATTAGTCATGTGATTTGTCTGGAGTTTTTGATTAATCATGTGATTTGTTTGGAGTTTTTGATTAATCATGTGATTTGTTTGGAGTTTTTGATTAATCATGTGATTTGTTTGGAGTTTTTGATTAATCATGTGATTTGTTTGGAGTTTTGATTAATCATGTGATTTGTCTGGAGTTTTTGATTAATCATGTGATTTGTTTGGAGTTTTTGATTAGTCATGTGATTTGTCTGGAGTTTTTGATTAATCATGTGATTTGTTTGGAGTTTTTGATTAATCATGTGATTTGTTTGGAGTTTTTGATTAATCATGTGATTTGTTTGGAGTTTTTGATTAATCATGTGATTTGTTTGGAGTTTTTGATTAATCATGTGATTTGTCTGGAGTTTTTGATTAATCATGTGATTTGTTTGGAGTTTTTGATTAGTCATGTGATTTGTCTGGAGTTTTTGATTAATCATGTGATTTGTTTGGAGTTTTTGATTGATCATGTGATTTGTCTGGAGTTTTTGATTAGTCATGTGATTTGTTTGGAGTTTTTGATTAGTCATGTGATTTGTCTGGGGTTTTTGATTGATCATGTGATTTGTCTGGAGTTTTTGATTGCTCGTGTGATTTGTCTGGAGTTTTTGATTAATCGTGTGATTTGTCTGGAGTTTTTGATTAATCATGTGATTTGTTTGGAGTTTTTGATTAGTCATGTGATTTGTCTTGAGTTTTTGATTAATCATGTGATTTGTTTGGAGTTTTTGATTAATCATGTGATTTGTTTGGAGTTTTTGATTAGTCATGTGATTTGTCTGGGGTTTTTGATTGATCATGTGATTTGTCTGGAGTTTTTGATTAATCATGTGATTTGTTTGGAGTTTTTGATTAATCATGTGATTTGTCTGGAGTTTTTGATTAATCATGTGATTTGTTTGGAGTTTTTGATTAATCATGTGATTTGTTTGGAGTTTTTGATTAGTCATGTGATTTGTCTGAAGTTTTTGATTAATCATGTGATTTGTCTGAAGTTTTTGATTAATCATGTGATTTGTTTGGAGTTTTTGATTAATCATGTGATTTGTCTGGAGTTTTTGATTAATCATGTGATTTGTTTGGAGTTTTTGATTAATCATGTGATTTGTCTGGAGTTTTTGATTAGTCATGTGATTTGTCTGAAGTTTTTGATTAATCATGTGATTTGTCTGGAGTTTTTGATTAGTCATGTGATTTGTCTGAAGTTTTTGATTAATCATGTGATTTGTTTGGAGTTTTTGATTAATCATGTGATTTGTTTGGAGTTTTTGATTAATCATGTGATTTGTTTGGAGTTTTTGATTAGTCATGTGATTTGTCTGGAGTTTTTGATTAATCATGTGATTTGTCTGAAGTTTTTGATTAATCATGTGATTTGTTTGGAGTTTTTGATTAATCATGTGATTTGTTTGGAGTTTTTGATTAATCATGTGATTTGTTTGGAGTTTTTGATTGCTCGTGTGATTTGTCTGGAGTTTTTGATTAATCGTGTGATTTGTCTCGAGTTTTTGATTAATCATGTGATTTGTCTGGAGTTTTTGATTGATCATGTGATTTGTCTGAAGTTTTTGATTAATCGTGTGATTTGTCTGGAGTTTTTGATTAATCGTGTGATTTGTCTGGAGTTTTTGATTAATCATGTGATTTGTCTGGAGTTGACATGCATCATAAAATGACTTGGTATATGATTTACAGATTAATTTAAATCATATTATCCTAAAATATATTATTATTTCACTAAAACATTTAAATTATATTCATAATAAAACAACAAGGCACAAATAATAATAAAATAATCAATATGAGAGCGAAAACAATAATAATAATAATAATAATAATAATAATAATAATACTTACAGCGGAGATTCTTCCAAACAATCATTGTAACAAATATATATAAAATTAATTTTTTAATTAAAAAACAAGTCTCTTTTTAAAATGAATGAATTTGTTTGTGATAACATAAAGATTGGATCAAAAAGAAGAACAAAACAATATTTACTTATCAACAATGGCTGGGGATTACTACAACAGAATAAAAACAAAACAAATTCTCATGACATATAAAACAACACTTGATTCTTTAATACATAATTATAAAAATAAAACTGACAAATTTTAAAATTTGGAATAAAACACTTAAGGAAAATGTCAAAGAAAAGTTAACACTTGGATTCAAGTATAAATGATCATTGATCACTGTGAAAAAAAAATGTTTTAAAGGTCAACATACAGGTCACACCACATGGAAGACAGAAAAATGTTTCAAATTGTCAAAATATGAAAAGTAAAGTTACCCACTGAAAATGTGTGTGCCAGTAAGCATACCAAGGTCATAAGGTCATTTTTCAACAAACATTCCGATAAGTAATTAAATATATATGACCTAATTTATAATAAATAGCTCACAGAATCAAACTTTGCCAGTTTTTTGTGGTTTTTTTTTTTTTTTGGTTGTTTTGTGGGTTGCTTTTTTTAATTGAGTCAAAACCAAAATTATCCATACTTTTTTAACAAAGTGATATCAATTTGAATTAATTTCGATGTTCTGAGAATCTTAAATAGCAATAGCTTATGATATGAGGAAGCTGAACTGATTTTTATTGATAATTGGTGTAAAATTTCAACACTTCTTAAGGCACAAGTGTTTTCTTTGTAATTCATTATTCTTCATTTTCAGACAAAGATGAAAATCTTAATCTTATATTTGTAACAAAATATCAATTAAAAGAAAACCATTTAACATAATGCTATAGACAATCATGGAGACAGTGCCACAGTAATACAGCTTTGATTGTGACAGGCCATCATGGAGACAGTGCCACAGTAATACAGCTTTGATTGTGACAGGCCATCATGGAGACAGTGCCACAGTAATACAGCTTTGATTGTGACAGGCCATCATGGAGACAGTGCCACAGTAATACAGCTTTGATTGTGACAGGCCATCATGGAGACAGTGCCACACTAATACAGTTTTGATTGTTTTATTTTGATAAGTTTTATTGAAATAAAAAATACAACAATCCATGAACAATAAAACAGTTAATGTGGACTAAATGACAAAGTAAAGAAAACAACTTACTTTATATAACAGTATATGAAATTAATTTTTTTTACAAAGTATGATTTAATGGCTATTCCTGCATAGTAAATATCTCATTACAAGTCGCAATAAGGTATGACATAAAATGATTAAAACATTCAGGAAATAATAAAGATGGATGGACCATACTGAAGTGCTTATTTGTGACTTTTTGAATTTACGACATGTACATTACACACTTTGAACATGCTTCATGTGAAACCTTCATAATTGCAATAAAACATGGTCTTATGACCTGCTTTAAAATGACATGATCCGCTTGGCTGCAGTGTTAAAAATGACACGATTCACTTTGCCGCAGTGTTAAAATGACATGATTCACTTGGCCGCAGTGTTAAAACATCTGTATATAACTTAAAACTAAATTCATGTTTTTTTTGCACATTGCCCAGTTTCTTTCCAAGAATTCATGATAATACTGACAAACAATATGGATAAAAACAAAATTAAAGTTATTATGCAAACATCTTAAAAACATTCTTTAAAACTCAGCATACATTCTTTAAACAGTATAATGTCATCAGGGCGCACAATTGATTAAATTTACTGAGATTTCTCAGTTAAAGTTTTCCCAAATAAGGAAACGAAATTGAAAAATAACTAAAAAAATCTCACCAATTGTTGACTACCACTACTTTTAAATCAATGTACATTTTCTTGTAATATTACAGTGGAGACCCTGACAGATGAGATTTATCCAGGCACCTTGACAGGTGAGATTTACCCAGGGAACCTGTTAAGATTGTTGACATTTGTTTGTTAAAATGAGCACTTAGCCGAATCACTCAGCATTAAATCTAAAACAAAACTATATATATGTCTGTACATTCTTCCTTCAAACAAAACTTACAACATTTTCATGTAAATAAATATGTCTCAACTAAAACTTAGATAAATATGCTGTATCAAAGATTAAGTTTTTTCTTTTTCAGTCTCAAATAATGAGCCAAGAGGATTATGCTGAAAGTTCATTGGTGCTGATATTTTACGTTTAGGCGTGTCCTCATCAAATGATATTTTATTCATGTCTTCCCGCACTTTCCGTCCGAATGCTCTGCCGAAAGACCCCTGAAAAAAATTAATATGATCATTTAATATACAAATCAGTGTGTGTGTGTGTGTGTGTGTGTGTGTGTGTGTGTGTGTGTGTGTGTGCACACCCTGCATCCATGTGCGAGATCTTTCACAATGTACGTAACTTGACCCTAAATATCAGAATAAGATGTCTTCTCACATAATGGTAGGACAATGCTTAGTGGTACTATCGCAGCTTTTCAAGTCAGAAACTATAAGATCAGAACCTTGTAATGCTTGCTAAATTTCTCAGGAAATTGTCAGCTCCCAACCACACCAAACTGTTTGCATAATACTTAAAAAACTATTTCTATGTCAAGGAAGGTGCGGCATGATAATCAAATCTCATCGCCATTTACAAGAACATTATACACAAATAAACCTTAAATGTTGTGATCATTTAATGGTTGTCATGGCATTAGTAAACTGTTGTCAAATGGCTGGCAATGTTAATCTCGTCATTTTCTAGACGGTGTGCTTAGTGACAATGTGTCATTCTGGACAGAAACATTTGGTACAAACTCAAGGATCACATGCACAGATTGAAACATGCCTAAAATCATGCCTACTCAGATGACCTTCATCGTCAATGAAATAAAATCAGAAAAACCAGAAATTCCCAATAGACAGTATTTATCTCATAATGACTGGCATCATCTGTATACTAACAGTAAGGTTTATTGATGATGTAGTGGAAAACACCAAAACTGTAACAGATACACAGCCAAATTTTGTTCATGTGAATTTCACGTACAAACTTGATTCACATTAATTTCATGTGAACAAAATTTGACTTGGTAGGATGTGTCTCGGCTACTTCATCCAAAATGGTATAAAACCATACAACTCCACACTATAAAATTATGTTTACCGCTATACCACATAACAGCCCTAAATGACTGTGTAGATCTACATCTATATCACTGTTTTTGAACATGAAAGTGCATAGTGTGATATTTCCCTATAGATAAATGCCATTATCATTGGATATTGGATGTAATCAAACACAAACAATCCATGTTTAAAACACAATCCAAAACATTATCATTGGATATTGGATGTAATCAAACACAAACAATCCATGTTTAAAACACAATCCAAAACATTATCATTGGATATCGGATGTAATCAAACACAAACAATCCATGTTTAAAACACAATCCAAAACATTATCATTGGATATTGGATGTAATCAAACACAAACAATCCATGTTTAAAACACAATCCAAAACATTATCATTGGATATTGGATGTAATCAAACACAAACAATCCATGTTTAAAACACAATCCAAAACTAAAGTAAAAACATTGAAAAACCGGCAAATTTAGTTAAACACTTGAACTTCTACCATGGAAGTGAGGCCTAGTGCTCAGGAGGGGCAAGCACCTCCTATTTAGCTAGCTGTACCCACCACTTGTGTAATGTAACTTATTTCCATTTGTAGTGAAAAGAACAGATCTACACAAACATTGTCAGGTATCATGTGGTATAAAGACAGACCCAGTTATAATATCGTCTTGGATACTACATATATAAATCAGTCAGACATAACAATTGTGTGATATATATAAGTCAGCTGATCAATGGCTACATGGCTTACCCTAAAACTAAGTCTGGTTTTGGGCCCTGAATCAGACATGGATGAGCTTCTAACAGACCGACTAAATGTTGCACTTCTTCCAAGTGTTTGTTTACCATTACTGTTACAAATATTAATGGCATTCCTGGAAAATATGTTTCATAATGCAATGTTAGCGGAATCAAGGTTAATACATACACAAGTATAAGCACATATAAAAAGTGACAGCCATGACAATGTGTGGTCAAATTCACTTGGTTTTCTTTTTCATTGATTTCCTGACATGCAAACAGTTAAAATGTTTCCTGTATGGTCTTTGTTAAAGGTGTCTAAACAATTTGTAAATGAATCGGTAGTTTGGGAAATAGAAGGTACAGTGTAATAAAACATGCAATTAGAATTTTGGAAGCCATTACTAAAAAGGAATTTATTTCATGACATGGGCACTGGTAGCAGGAGGTATTGTTGGAATTTTGGAAGCCATTACTAAAAAGGAATTTATTTCATGACATGGGCACTGGTAGCAGGAGGTATTGTTGGAATTTTGGAAGCCATTACTAAAAAGGAATTTATTTCATGACATGGGCACTGGTAGCAGGAGGTATTGTTGGAATTTTGGAAGCCATTACTAAAAAGGAATTTATTTCATGACATAGGCACTGGTAGCAGGAGGTATTGTTGGAATTTTGGAAGCCATTACTAAAAAGGAATTTATTTCATGACATGGGCACTGGTAGCAGGAGGTGTTGTTGGAATTTTGGAAGCCATTACTAAAAGGGGATTTACAACATCTCGTATTTCATGACATGGGAACGTGTAGCAGGCGATGTTGTTCACAATTCAGTTTTTAATCTAAATGATTCTTATTCTAAAAGCTGGGAAGAATTTGGCCACAAAGTATGTCATGCCCATCTTTTAGGTATGACCTTGAGCAATAGATTTGACATTGCTTCAGTGCACTCAACTGATACATAAGATATGTTAGAAAATTAACTATGTGGCAGAGTTGTCTCTTCTAAGGGAGGGAGTGAGTAATGGTGTGTAACGTCCCAGTCAAGAATATTTCACTTATATCGAGATGTCGCCAGCTATAGGCGAAAGTGCAGAAATTTTGCCTGTGCATTGCGCTGATGGCATTATACAGCAGGGTTCTTTAGCGTGCCAAGCCCACCGTGACACAAGACCTCAATTATTTTAAGTTCCCATCCAAAAGAACTGTGACTTTCATTCGGTAATGCCGAGTGCTTGGCGAAAGAACAGTCACTACCCACTTTCAAGTCTTGGATCAGACCCGGTGGGCATTCGAACCCACGACCTTCCACTTACAGAGCGAGCACTCTACCAACTGAGCTACCGCAGTGTAAGGTGTGTCGCAATAGTCATTCATGTCATGAATACTGGGATAAGCTATTGCTTAATAAGTCCGTGGTTGGCTCTGAACTTTTAACTTTACTTTTAAGAGCTTAAAATCTGATGAAAAACATTTAATTTCCGCTAAAAATGAAATGATTTTGACTTATTACTTCAGTAAATTATAAAAGCCATTAGGGTAATTTGGATAATACCTTAAAACTAATGCCCGGTGTCGACACAGATGTGGCAGGTTAAAGAAACCTTATTCCCGTGAAAACTATTGAGCATCTATTTATAAACTATTATATATAAATTATGTACAAAACTGTCGGTTATTAAGTAGTAAAGATATATTATATGACAATTCAACTAAAATGTCAGGAAATCTATTAACATTACTGGTGTCAATCATGTTGTGTTAAATAATTCTCATTCTTCAACATTTAGTTTCCATGGTAACACAGATGAAGACATTTATTTCATTAATAATGACAACACATGCAGAAAAAATATGTAAATTTACAGTGATGTAGCAGTTCAGTTGGTATCTTTTGTTTCACACAAAAAGTATGGATGAGTTTACACAATGTAAATGATCCTTATATATTTGTTGCAGCTTTCTGTAGGTTACTGAAGGTGCAATTTCTGTTATCAACATTACAAAATATCTACCAAATGATGATGAATGCTTGATGCCCATGCTAAAGTTAACTTAACAAATAGGTAATCATACATAACAAGACATGTGATGATGATTTGTTTTTTAACAACCATGCAGTATTACAAACAGGAGATCTTTGTGATTTAAAGTACAACAACTTCTGCAAGCTGTGACAACATTGGTAAAGGTTTTAAAACATTGAAGAACAAAGACGTGTACAACACAATTGTTTTGTCTAATCTTCATTCATACAGAGTTCTTGAAGGTGGAAAATATCTGACAAAATTCCATATCAATCTTCTGAACCTGAAAGTGACAAAATATTCATGCCTCCTGTGTTGTGGTAGGGTTTTTTTTTTGATTTTTGAAAAAAATTATGAGAGTGTATTCCAACAATCACAAAATAACATGCAAAATCATGATCCAAATCATCTGCTAACATTTACCTAGCTGGTTTTATTAATGCTTCAAGTTCCGTTTTCAAATGTCGTCTAATATAGGACTTTGATGGTGGAATACCAAGTGCTGTGGCAAGAGTGTCAGCATTAAATGATGGTTCTAACACCATTAATGCACCGTGTACACCACTCTCTTTAAGATTATCTGCATACTCCTGTAAAACAACATTAACGGGTAAGTATTAATTCCTTAAATATTTGTTGCTTAACAGAAATTTGCCAAGCCTCCCAAACAATACATGTATGTTATTTGGGATCATCTCATCATGTCATTAAACCAACATTAGTAGGTCCACTATTCCAATAAAATGTATCCAACATACCCCTGTTTCAAATAACCTCTATTAAAATAACTTAAGCTTGTTGTAGATTCCCTTAAACCTTCTACAGAGTCATGCCATGTTCTCGACCTTTCTGAAGTATGTAACCAGACTTTTGACAGATCAATACTAGCAGTACATACTAACAGCAATTTGATTGGTTAAAATAGTCTACATTATATGTTAAATAGCATCTCATTGTATCAAAAATCATGTCAAGAAAAAGTTTGTAAACATGAAATGTCTAGATATTAGAACCAAGTAGACTAGTAGTACTACCTACCTCTAGGTCTATACCTTGTACCCATTTAATAACTTGATGATTCGTCCAAACTAATGGGTCTTTATCTACACTCTGGTCTTTAGACCTTCTAGCATTTATTTCCTGTGTTAAAAGAAAGAAAAGTGCATTATATATACACATTTGTCTCCAATCCCTTAACATAAACAAGCGAATTCAGTGAATTAGGATCCCCCGCTAACAGGTGCTTTTTGTGATTTGCACTTATATTCAAAGGGCAATAACTCCCAGGAAATGAGCAAACCAACTTAGGTTAAAGATATGCACATCTCCTATCTATGTTGATGCTTTGTACAAAGTTTCATGGAATAGTGCTTCACAGTTTTGGAGAATTTGCACAGACAAGAATTTTGGATGGGTGGACGGAAACTAGAATTGAATAGCCCCCTCTTTTTTCGAAAAACCAGGGATAAAGTAAATTATCGGGTGAAGATTTATAATTGATTGGGTTTAACAGAAGATAAATTTCTTATAGTAATATTACAGGTATTTCTCACTATTTCTCCCCATAGTCGACACCTTGGTAATATTTAGGCTTTTGCAAGTGCATCGTCATGTTTGCCTTATTTTGAATCACACGGAAAGTAACTTGTGTAGATGGTGTTTTCTTGCCTTATTTACACTGCTTTTGAAGATACATGTTTTTATACAGTTTGCATTGATTCTCTGTTGGTAAATTATCCCACTTGCCTATCACACAGAATTTGAATGGATTTTTGCTAAAACCTGATTTTTCATTTTTGCTATGCCCTCTTGTAATTTTTGTTGGTTATGTTTATATTTAGAAGACAGACTTTTAACTTTATCAATCTTGTATCCTGTACAAGTATATATATATATAATAATATCTTGTCTGCTTATCTTGATGGTAAGCCATGACAAGAATGAAATGAGAACTTGAGGAAAAACCTTCAAATAAGCCTTGACTGTGAAGCCAACAATAACTGCAACAAAATGACGGAATAACCAAAACAAATAGCCCAAAAAAAATGCTATTCAACAAACCTCTTTATCGAAACTTAATCTTCTGAGCAATTCCACACCATGTAAAACACTGACTTGATGAAATTTTCTATGAATTGATAAATGTTTTTCCATGTCCTTTTTAGATAAAATATTGAGTATTCTTCCGTCCACTAAGTTTGATTCAAACTGAGACTGGTACTGAGGAAGTCCTAGGTCTAATATCCAACGATGTGCAACCCACGTATGGTCTAACAGACATGATTTTGGATATCGACTGAAATCATAAAATAATATTGTCTGAAAGAATAATCAAAGTTGGTTACTTAGTAGAAGGACAATGGAAAATGAAAGAAACACTGCTGGATGGCCCAGCAAGAACACAGCCAAAGCAGCAGCAGGGGACACACAGCATTGGAATGATAGTGTTGTAACCTTATACACCTTCTGGCCATTTGAGTAGTAAGGTTAAGGTAAGACCTGTAACTTACCGGTATTATGAGTATTCTTAGTACAACTTAAATCTTATATAATGATACTTTAATATAAAAAATCCTGCTAATGCAGATTCATGTCCACTCCCGAAAAACTTAAAAAAGTGAAAATATCAAAGGGCCATAACTCTGTCAAAACTATTTGATATTTAGTCTCAGTCACACTTGACTTGTAGGTCAAGTATGTTATTGAAGTACATATCAATATCTCAATGAATAAAGGAAAAAAAGTCTGGAAAACTGTTTGAGAGTAGATGGACTGACAGACAGACAGATGGAGGGATGGACAGACAGACAGATGGAGGAAAAACCTAGTCCCCTTCTGGTTTTTTTGAAGTGAGCTGATAAAACCCCAAAATAAATGTTTAACTGGCAATATATGTAATAAAACCACCAGAGATACTAACATATCATAAGGGAGATAACTCTGTAAGACTTACATATCTGCTGGATTTCTCTGTTCTTCTATTGCTAACCGTAGTTTCTTTTTATGTACAGGATTGGTTATACCTAGTGCAGAACTTAATTCTGAGTCACTCAAACCTAAAAGCACCTGCAAGATATAAAATCATGTACGTTATAGTTCAACATGTACAGACATTTATCTTTGGATTGCTTTATAGATTAAGATATTTTTTTCATATTCCTCCTAATATTAAACTATTTTTGTTTCTAGTAAACTATAAATCCATACAAAACTTTTTTAGAAAATAGTTTCACAGATCCAGTTATTTTATAAAATGATAAATGGTCAAATATCTATTTAAAGTTTTATGTACATTTCATTTTTTTTCATAGATAACAGTTCATCAATGATGCTTACATATATAAACATTGTACTTCAAATCCTTACTTGACAATGGATCAGTAAATAATTTATGTTAATTTTTACCTTAATAATTTTACAGTATGTTCACTGTATGGGATAAAACAATGGCCAAAAAACAAATTCTTCTGCTTTGCTTATTTCAATTATGAGTGGAGTACTTGTGGTTATTTTATGCCCCAAATAAGGTTCTTTCATTTAAATGTAGGTGGTCAGTTCTAAGATGGTGTAGGAAACTGGAGTACTTGGAGAAAATCGCCTACATTCAGCAAGTGTACTGACCAACTTCCTCACACTAGCATCTGCCCAAGTGGGATTCGGAACATAGGCTACAAGAGTCACTGTGAACCACAAGGCCTACAAGAGTCACTGTGAACCATAAGGCCTACAAGAGTCACTGTGAACCATAAGGCCTACAAGAGTCACTGTGAACCATAAGGTGTACAAGAGTCACTGTGAACCATAAGGCGTACAAGAGTCACTGTGAACCATAAGGCCTACAAGAGTCACTGTGAACCATAAGGCGTACAAGAGTCACTGTGAACCATAAGGCGTACAAGAGTCACTGTGAACCATAAGGCGTACAAGAGTCACTGTGAACCATAAGGCCTACAAGAGTCACTGTGAACCATAAGGCCTACAAGTGTCACTGTGAACCATAAGGCCTACAATGGTCACTGTGAACCATAAGGCCTACAATAGTCACTGTGAACCATAAGGCAGGATTTTAGACCACTCTGACAACAAGGTCCATAATTTCTATAAGATCTGAAGTTACAGAATTGACTAATATTTTTTTTCTGACTTATGTTATATCATCTTTGTTTTGATAACTTGACACATTTTGTGATTTTTACATTTAGCATGCTAAGTTAGTCCCTTACCTTTCCACTTTTGATATTTTGAGTACACATTTTTCCATATAAGGGCATGTTTATTACAATTTCTAGCCATGCTAAAACTTGATTGGCTTTCCATGTAGACATGTGACTTCCTTTTGATTGTTCTACCAACTGAAGTTTTTCTTGATAATTTTCTGGATTTAATAATGTTAATCTGGAATTTGGTGGCAAATCTGCAAATTGAAATAAGATGAGCTAATAATCATAATTATATCAAAGATCACAGACAAGATCACCAAGTCAAAATTTTGATTGCAATGAAAAAAACAATTCATGTTCAAAATATAAAGGCCCTTGTTTGAATAAGTTTTAGAAAGATAGAAAAAAAAACAAATTTAAGAGACTATGGTGATTGCGGGTCTAGTCTAAAATCCCAGACATAAAAATGTCTCTGTAACTGACATCAAAACAAATGTCATAATTAACCTTAGTAAATTCTGTCTGGTCCTGGATGACATCACAATTAATTTGTATCTTTTTAACAGTTCATACAAAAATAATGTGGGACAGTGACAGAGTTTTATAGAGAGTGATAATCAGATTTGCAAGCGAGTTTTCAGAATTTTTACTTTGTTGGAACCAGGATTGAACATAGATTGGCATGTTTGTGGTTGAACTGTAAATATAAAAAAATAAAAATACCCTCCAGTTCTGTTCCTGTTGGAATTGCTATCGACCTCCTGGAGCGCCCTCTAGTGAACACTTTAGATAATGAACCTAGGCTGATTCTTTTCTTTTTCTTCAAATCTGAAGAGCTTCCACCACTGAGGTCATGACTAGAAGAAGTTTTATCGAATGTTTCTATTAATGGCGTTAGTGAATTACTTCTCTCCCTTCCTCCTAAATCTTTAGGCGTCATTAAAACTGTAAAAATACAACATATATCTTCATTATAGACCAATAAGGTGGCATTATTAAATGACATACAGCAAATTGTCTATCTATATATAAAGTTACACTCAATCATTATAAAGACTGATAAAGAGTAGTACATTTAGGTTTAATCCATACAAAATCATAGCTTCATCTGGGATATTGAAATCCTCCATTAAATAAAGAAATAATCTCAGAATGGTAAAATTCATTCTCTCTGTCTCTCTCTCTCTTTCTTTCTCTCTAAATCAAAATGATGTTTGTCTTGAGGCCTTGGACAAAAACAATAGGTAGTGACCATTGCCCTGCTAAATTAATTTGAGTTAAAAAATGACTGGTCAGCAGACGGAATAATGAATGTGACAATGAAGATGGAAGAAAGCACTGTAAATACCCTCATTATGTAATGTGGCAGACATGATGTCTTAAACTCACCATCATTAAAGCTTTGGTCCTTTGAGCTATGATTGGCAGACGGAGGTGGAGTTTCATAAGGCGGTAAGTCCTCACTATTGGGTGTGATGGATCCAACACTGTTTGGCGTATTTGGTAGACTAAGATTATATCCTAGTTTACTTTGTGAGGATAAATTCTCTTTTATCTGCAAAATAAAAACAGGTATAAGTAAACATCATCTGTAGCTGCAATATAAATGTCAGAAGATTAGTAAATTATTTAAAATGAATAAAAACATGGAAAGTATGTAATACAACAAATGGGTTGGTTTAAACATGTAAATGACCTTCACCTGAAAATCCATCCAGTGGTTCCTGTCAAGGTCATATCTATTCCACAAAAATCTTGCGTTTTATCCTGCCTTCTATTTTTAAAGAATTTCACAATAAAACAGGTAACCTGCCCACACTTTTTCTGAATTAATGCAATATTAATTTTCCTAGGTTTAAAATTCAATTGTTTTGGCTTTTTTGGAAAAACTGGACTCTTAATACAATAAAATTGAGTGGCTGTCAAATTGATTTTTAAAAAAGTAGTTAATTTTCAGATAAGTTAAATATTGGTCGCATAAATCTACCATTCTTAGGGCAAACTAAGTTATTGTTGGGGTTCTCGTTTCTATTTCTTCATAGTATTAACAGTTTACTTTGTGGCATTTTTCAGGAAATCTATGTAAATGATTATTGTTAGGTACAAGTTGATGAAAATATCTGTCTGGAATGAGTTGAACCTATAGCAGATATAGAAACTCAGCTTTACGTATGCAAAATTTTTTAATTTTTTGGTCAAAACATTCTGGAAATTATATACCAGGTTAAAATCTTATACAGAAAGTTACTTATACATGTATAAGTGCATATTGTCAGTAGTGGATTATATCTTAGCAAATCTAAGAGCCAATATTAGATAGATTTAAATTTAAGAATTATTTCAAAGAATGTGAGAAATAGACAGACAGAGAAATGCAGTAAACAGTCAACATAATTTATAAAAGATAATCTCTACGAAGCTAAAGGTTAAACAAGAATATACATCAACACAAAGTCAACAAATAAACAAACAAAAAACGAGGAAAACAACCAATGACAAAATAAAGAAAAATATAAATAAAGCATTACATAAGGTTACCATAGCAACAAAAAATAATGAAACTAAACAAAAATTACTTCATTTAACTCTGTCTCTAATTTTTTAATTTGTTGGTCCCTGGCTTCAATCTGTGATCGGAGAATGACGGATCGTTCCTGGGAGTCACGAGCTTGTTTTATGATTTCCCACTTTTCTTGCTCGGACTCCTCACGTTCAGACGCAAGCTGAAAACAAAAGTTACTCAGAATTTTAATTTTTCTTTTTATTTTGTTGATAAAAGTGATTATTTACATAAAATGTATAACAAAAAATAAAAAATAAATAATTGGATAAAAATAAAATGGTCTTTACTACATCAATATAATGGACTATATATAAATATGTTTAAACATTAAATGGGAAATTTTCTAAATCATTTTTATTTTGTAAATCAACGAGTCTTGTTGTGAGTTCACTAACAGATAAAATTTGTTGAGCTACTGTAAAGTACTATAATTTCTGACACTTTTAGGGGCGGGGATGTGGGGATGGGGGATGGTATCCAATCTGATGTGAATTTTTTTTTTGTTACATTCCATCAAAGATGCACCAAACTGTCCAATATCACTCCAATCTGAAAACCTATTTATAAGAGTTACATAAATATTTGGAAAATAAAGTGCTAAAAAAATCAACGATTTAAGGTAAAGATGATAATAAATGTCAAATCCAAATATGTTACCTGTCTGCTACAGTAATATGTACCAGTAGTTTTATAAATACTGAAATAGCTGTTACCCAAGAAAAAACATCACATTTTACAGCACAAAATATTTTTATCACATAACTCCATTATTTTTCTATATAGGGTCACGGTAGCCAAGTGGTATAAAGCGTGTTTACAGATCACTGACTAGGGTTTGAATTCTACTTGGACAGATTCTTGTCTGGTGTTAAAAACTTATCTGTTTGCTTGTTAAAGGTCAGTGGTTTTTCTCTTGGTACCCTGATGTCTTCCACCATCCCAGGACTGCCTCAATAAAAGTGAAAGAATATTAATTTGGGCATAAAATACCATGGCTCCACTATATTCCATTCATTAATATTCTTTTTAATGTTTCCATGACTTTGATGTTGGCTCTTATTAAATCTAAAAAGCTTTTCAATCAAACATCATCCAGTTTTATCAAATTTGGACTACTTGTTTTGAAAGATTGAATTGGAAAGTTTACACATAACATGACAACTGGAGGACAGTTAACCACTGCAACAGCTCATATTAAAGTAGAGTAATGGTGTTAACATGACAACTGGAGGACAGTTAACCACTGAAAGAGCTCATAATTAAGTAGAGTAATGGTGTTAACATGACAACTGGAGGACAGTTAACCACTGCAACAGCTCATAATTAAGTAGAGTAATGGTGTTAACATGACAACTGGAGGACAGTTAACCACTGCAAGACCTCATAATTAAGTAGAGTAATGGTGTTAACATGACAACTGGAGGACAGTTAACCACTGCAAGAGCTCATATTAAAGTAGAGTAATGGTGTTAACATGACAACTGGAGGACAGTTAACCACTGCAAGAGCTCATATTAAAGTAGAGTAATGCTGTTAACATGACAACTGGAGGACAGTTAACCACTGAAAGAGCTCATATTAAAGTAGAGTAATGGTGTTAACATGACAACTGGAGGACAGTTAACCGCTGCAAGAGCTCATATTAAAGTAGAGTAATGGTGTTAACATGACAACTGGAGGACAGTTAACCACTGAAAGAGCTCATAATTAAGTAGAGTAATGGTGTTAACATGACAACTGGAGGACAGTTAACCACTGAAAGAGCTCATAATTAAGTAGAGTAATGGTGTTAACATGACAACTGGAGGACAGTTAACCACTGAAAGAGCTCATAATTAAGTAGAGCAATGGTGTTAACATGACAACTGGAGGACAGTTAACCACTGAAAGAGCTCATATTAAAGTAGAGTAATGGTGTTAACATGACAACTGGAGGACAGTTAACCACTGCTAGAGCTCATAATTAAGTAGAGTAATGGTGTTAACATGACAACTGGAGGACAGTTAACCACTGCAAGAGCTCATATTAAAGTAAAGTAATGGTGTTAACATGACAACTGGAGGACAGTTAACCACTGCAAGAGCTCATAATTAAGTAGAGTAATGGTGTTAACATGACAACTGGAGGACAGTTAACCACTGCAACAGCTCATAATTAAGTAGAGTAATGGTGTTAACATGACAACTGGAGGACAGTTAACCACTGAAAGAGCTCATAATTAAGTAGAGTAATGGTGTTAACATGACAACTGGAGGACAGTTAACCACTGAAAGAGCTCATAATTAAGTAGAGTAATGGTGTTAACATGACAACTGGAGGACAGTTAACCACTGAAAGAGCTCATAATTAAGTAGAGTAATGGTGTTAACATGACAACTGGAGGACAGTTAACCACTGAAAGAGCTCATAATTAAGTAGAGTAATGGTGTTAACATGACAACTGGAGGACAGTTAACCACTGAAAGAGCTCATAATTAAGTAGAGTAATGGTGTTAACATGACAACTGGAGGACAGTTAACCACTGAAAGAGCTCATAATTAAGTAGAGTAATGGTGTTAACATGACAACTGGAGGACAGTTAACCACTGAAAGAGCTCATAATTAAGTAGAGTAATGGTGTTAACATGACAACTGGAGAACAGTTAACCACTGCAAGAGCTCATAGTTAAGTAGAGTAATGGTGTTAACATGACAACTGCAGGACAGTTAACCACTGAAAGAGCTCATATTAAAGTAGAGTAATGGTGTTAACATGACAACTGGAGGACAGTTAACCACTGCAAGAGCTCATATTAAAGTAGAGTAATGGTGTTAACATGACAACTGGAGGACAGTTAACCACTGCAAGAGCTCATATTAAAGTAGAGTAATGGTGTTAACATGACAACTGGAGGACAGTTAACCACTGCAAGAGCTCATATTAAAGTAGAGTAATGGTGTTTACTGCATAAGTCAAGATTCTTTCACTACTTGTATTTAGGCAGCCAGTTCTGAGATGGTGGAGGAAACTGGAGTGCCCAGAGAAAACTACTCACCATAAGCAGGCTGAAAAATTTCTCAACACTAGGATCTGTCCCTTGTGGGATTTGAGCATGGGTGGTTAGAGGAGCTGGTGATTTTTACCACTTGGCCACCAGCTCGTGTTTGAGACTGTAACTCAGGTTGCCTAAAAATGTGATAAAGACTTTTGTGCCCTTAAGATAAGAGTTATGTGATAACAAAATTTTAACTTATAATAAAACTTGGTAAATACTTCACATATCCTTGTCTCAAAGCCTTATCAAACCATTTAACTTTATTTGATAAATATTCATTTTAATCATTACTTATATAAAATTCTCAATACAAACAAAATTTCTTTTAACTTGCCAAAAAATAGATTTGTTGGGTAAATATACATCACTGAAACTTATTATGAATGTCCCCCCAGAATACTTTGCCACTTCCATATTATCAGATTTTTAAAAGAAAAAAAAATTTTCCAAGTCTACCTTTTTTTTACTGCCACATCTTATTTAAACAAAAAATGTTATAAACTGGTTTTACCATAACTCAGCGGAAAGTTAGCCAATGGTGATACATATTGTTTTTACGGTAGCTCAATATTACCTGACAGTGGTGATAAATCGGAAGGTTTACTGTAGTTGATATGAAATTTAAACCAATCAATATTCACCTGTTTAATTGTTTCGTCATTTTCCTTCATTCGTTGCTCGTAGTTCCTGATAAAGTCCCGTAACTCTGTTTCTTTCTCCTCTAGGGTTGAATATAACTGTCTCATCTGATTTAATAATTCTAATTTTTCAGCTTTTAACCGTTTTCTGTCACTCTTCATTGCTTATAAAATAATTTAAAGAAAATGTTATCACAAACCTTTACTTTATAAATTTTACAAATTTTATTTTATCAAAATCAAAATGCTTCATATCCTAATAGTAACAGTCTAAACTACATGGTCATGTTTCAACTGATACTAAAAATATAAATATTACTAGAAAATTATATCCTTTTTTATCTTAATACAGTAAAACCAGAGTTATGCAAACACAATTGTCTTTGTCCAAGTAGCTTTCATTTGCTGCTGTTCAGAATCATAAAAACTCAAAGTCAAAATCACAGCTCCTTGTATCCAAAATAGCAGCCCCATGTAGCCAAAATCACAGACCCATAAGCCCAAATCACAATCCTCTGAAGTCAAAATCACAGCCCCTTTTCCCTAAAAATCCAAGTCCAATGATGTCAAAATCAAGGTACCCTGAAGTAAAATTCAAAGCCCCTTTTTTATTCTTCTAAAATTCAAGTCCATTGACATCAAAATCAGTTCCATAAAGTAAAAAACACAACCCTTTTTTCCCAAAACTCAAGTCCATTGAAGTCAAAATCACAGCCCCTTTTTCCAAAATTCAAGTCCATTTAGGTAAAAAAAAAATAACAGCCCCTTGTATCCAAAATCACAGTCCCCTGAAATCAAGTGGGATGGGGGTGGTGGTTAATAAGGCAGATTATAATTATCCATACCTTGAAGAGCCTCTTTAGCTCTATTGAGTTCCTGTTTAGTCTGTATAAGTTCTAGTTTCATTTCACCATATTTTAAGTTATCACTGTTTATTTCTTTTACACTGTTTATTTTATCACATTCACATGTCAATGTTTTCACTTGCATTGTCAATCGTGAATTTTCCTCACGTAATCGTTTTATCTCGTTTTCTTCATCCACTTTTTGTCTAGGTGTGTCTGTAAACAGAAAACATTACAAAAATCAATGATAGCCAGGAAATTATATCTACATCTATATATCTATATGTTGATCACTCAATAATTAAAACTTAAGGGAGTGTCTGTATAAACGGGAGTGTCTGTCTGGTAAAGTGTAAAATCTGGATTAGACTGGACTATTGGATAATTGATTGGATTAGACTCTCAGACAGGACTTTTGGTTTGGTTTTGTCTATGTGTGTCATATTACAATAATTACAAAATAATAATGTTAATAAGAGACATTGTCAAGGCCTATACTAGTTGTTTGTTTCGCAAAATTCCTTTTGGAAAGTTACAGATTTGGTAGACATTATCAGAATGAGAGGGGAAGGGGGAAGAGAGAGAGATTTCCACAATTAGTACTCTTAAAATAATTCATTTTCAGTGTCATCCACCTCAAGCTGTTACTATCTAAAATCTTAAAAGGCAAATTATGAATAGAATGTTAAGAAAATCTTAAACTTGGAATTAATACCTTGCCTTCCAGAGGTGGGGAGTAGGGGGTGTATTTTAGGGAATATGTAATTGTAACTTACATCTTTGTTCCATAGCCTTAAACATTCACATAGATAATCCTGTCACATCCAATATGTATATTTTTGTTTGTTTAACAGTAAAAAATCCAATAATTTCTTATCAATAAAAATTATGCAATACAATAACGTTTCTTTATTTACTCAATCACAAATATCAAAGTTATCGGTTATTAAGTCTAGTATCTATAGATTATCACACATGGTGGTCAGTCATCTGGTCAGTCACCTGGTCAGTTAGCCAGGACTATAACATCACATAACATTATAACTAGTTACAGTACCTATCTGTAATACCTGCAGATTCCCATCCTCATCTGTTGCTTATCTATAAACAACTAATACTATATAATCCATGCCAGAGATTAGTGGATTATATTACAACGCATATTTCTATTTACAAATAATTTACTTCTCCTCTTTGCTATCCTTTCTCGTTAAAATGAATATCCACTAACTACTTATGAAAATTTCTACAACAAATGTTATTTGTTCCATACATCCATTAGAATTGTCTCTGTTGTGTTCCTTTCTCGACAGAACAGATATCATTTGTTCTCCTCTATTTATTATTCATTCTGTATACCTAGAGAAACACTCTAGATTGTCCATTTATCAACAGAAGTAAATATAAGATATTATGACAATATGTTATTCTCTCTTTATTTTCTATTCTGTATTTGTCTCTCAACTGAACAGTTAGTCTTCAAATTAACCTCAGTTTACTCACTATAATTCTGCATATCCAGAAGGATTCCCTCTCAAATGTCACTCTCTTGACAAACAGTTACATATATTCTAGAAATTCAAAATTAATTAGTCTCTCTTTAATCTATATTCTGTATATCCAGAAGAATTCCTAATTCTGTCTTAAAAATTATTAATCATCTGTCCCTATTCCACCTACCTACTGTCCTTCTACCACCACCGAATTAACATATGCCTACTGTCCTTCTACCACCACCGAATTAACATATGCCTACTGTATTGAATTACAAATAATTTACGGTCCATCTCCCACCACCAGTATCAGTTAATTTGACAGGACCTTCGCACCACCAAATCACATATGCCTACAGTCCGTCTTCCACCACTGAATTGAATCAGTTAATTTGGTGGTATGTTCCTACGGTCCTTCTCCCACCACCGATGTGAATCACAGTTAATTTGGCAGGATGTTCCTACTATTCACACAGTAAGGTGTTATATACTGTCAAATTCCACTTATATATAAAACACTACTTCACAATATACATGACTACTGGATGTGGATTATATATATATGTCTAATATATCAAACACTTATAGCTGATACACAGTTAGTCTGACCTTACATAAAACAGAAACAGTCAAATTCCTAACTTATATTAAATATTAACCGTGTTAAACATCCATAGAACATAAATAGTTTGACCTTTCCGTACTTTTTTTTTCTTATCCGAGACAAAAACACATATCTTCTTTAGGTTATTGTTGTAGTCTAAAATTACTACATTTGTATTTTAAAATCCTATATATTGTCATTTTAAAAATAAAAAATGCATTTGAATAACTATAATCTAATCAATAATTTTAATAACATGGTCCTTAGATTTTAAATTTTGTTGTAAAAAAAATCAGCACTCGCTGTGGTCCTTGTATTTTAATCAGTGAGAATTTCCTAAATTTATCATTTTATACCGTCATTCAACACCGTAGAACTTCAATTTCATAATTCTTATGAGAACAGATTAGCGCTTGATGTGTTTCCTTGAGTTTAAAATTCTTGAAAATTTCTTGTCCTTAAAGTTTAACGTGTGAAAATTTTTGAAATTCAAAAATTGTAAATTTCAAATCCATGAGAATTCCTTAAATCACTTGTCATTTCAGTACTAACTTTTAAAATTTGTTGTGGATAAAATACAACACCTATCACAGTCCTTGAATTTTAAATCCGTGAGAATTTTTTATATCTGTATAGTCATTTCAGTTCTGTGGTCCTTCATTTTAAAATTGTTGTGAAGTAGTTTTCAACACTGAGTACATGTTTATAAAAATTTTAAATCTGTAAAATTTTATAGCAATTTAGTTTTTGAATTTAAAAATAAAATCCTGCAAACATCTTCAAAACTGAGCTGAACCACAACTGCTGAATCCTTGAAATACAAACTTTTTAAAAAATAACTGAGTGATCCGTTTTTTATATTTTTCTGGTAGCTGGTAGAAATTCCTCC
Organism: Anadara kagoshimensis; assembly: GCA_021292105.1. NCBI lineage: Eukaryota > Metazoa > Mollusca > Bivalvia > Arcoida > Arcidae > Anadara > Anadara kagoshimensis. The sequence continues at coordinate 71,154,441 of CM037870.1, forward strand.
TCCATGAAGAACTTTTAACCTTGTTTTTAAGTTTGATAAATAAATATAATGTGTATATATATATAGCAGACACTCTCGACATATATCTTAACTTTTATCAAGAGGTATATAACAGACTTATGCAGCTAATGTCTTACTTTTCTCAAAGAAAACACGATAAAATTCTGACACTAGATACTGATTTTAACAAAAACGCCAGGAAAAACTCAAGTAATTGATGATAAAATTTTATATATACACATGTTTATTATTATCTAAATAAAAAATATAGGTGTTTATTGCAATTCTTATCAAAGTAAACTTCAACAGTCCAACAAGTTCAAAGATATTTCATATATATATATATCATCTTTTGTTCCTTTCCTAATATGTCTATGTGATTATACAGTAAAGCCTATATATGAAGACCCATCATGGGACCTAAGGACTTTCAAATCTATATTTCTTTGCATGACGATTTTTTGTTTCCAATATTGAAAAATTTAAAGTCTGAAATGGGATTAACTTAAAAAAGCATAAAAACTGGGTTGCCTTTGGGAAGGTCTTCCATTTGTAAACGTCACTAAAACTTTTGTTTATTGCCAGGCCTTGGTTTCACAATCTTTTCTTCGCAAAGATTTTCCTTAACTCAAATTTAGCAAATTTTGGTCATCTCCTTTCTAAACTGTGATCTTAAAAATTGACACCTAAGATTCCTGAATATCTTATAAATTAACAGAATTAGAAAGATTAAAACTTTTGTCAGATTTAAGTTAACGAAAATCTTAGCCAAGGAATGATTGTGAAACTAATGAGTTAATTACAAATACATACTATAATAATACTTACAGTCATACTGGGTACAACAATCTATTTTATTTGACGATACGTTCATTTCAGTGAGCCGTTATTTGTATCTGCCAATTCCATTCTAATGCGTTTACTTCTTGGTTTGCAGCGTTGATAGATCCGTCGATACGAGCAGCCAATTGTTTGTTATCCTCAACCATTTTACGAAATTTTGATTGTGCATCATGAAGAAGTTTGCGTATCAACACCATGGAAGACTGGAGCGTGGCCTGTTCTGTCGGCCCGAGGTTCTTATCGTTATAATTGTAGTCCCCATTACTTGGTGCAAATATATACTGGACAATTTGGTCATTCAGGGAGTCCAGAGACTGTATAGCTGTAAATAGATAGAAAAATAGTTAGAAATATAAAGAGGAACTGACCAATTACATCAAGAAGATAAAACTATGGAGAAAATCAAGTTCAAAGGTCAACATTTCATAATTAACTTTAGTTTCATTTTCTACAATATCTGGCTCCAATTTCACAATCCTTCTTTAACTTAAAGTTTTGGAATTTTGGTGATCTCTGTTGAAACTTTGGATGTACCTTTTTGACAAAACTAAATGCAGATATTAACAGCTTTAGGATCTTCAAAATGATAGAGTAAAATTTCTTAATATTTTAACAATTTGCAAAAATATTGAAATTTCAAATTTGCCAGATTTAAGTTAAGGAAAATCTTAGTTAAGAAATGATTGTAAAACTAGAGTTTTGGTGAAGTGACTCAAGAGATAAAATACAGTGATTATTCAAACTTGACAACCCCCTCCCCCCAAAAAATACAATGGTTCCATGTCACAAGGTTTTGTTTTGTGTTTGAATAAAGTACAGATAGATGGTGACATTCAATACCAGTGAAATAGAGACAATAGAGATGTTGGACCTCTAACAAATTAGTCAAAATAGAATGTTGTTGTCACCATTAAACTACAGTTTTAATAAATACAACCATGCATTGTCAATGAGTAATTTACAACAATATTTTACTATGCCCTATTATAAGTATATATAAGTATATTTAGGTACTATGATATTGTATGTACCGGTACACTGTAACACAAAGGAAAACCCCGACGATGAGATGACTAAGTAGGAGAGTATAAGTATGTTCTCTGTACCTACTTATCATCATCATCAGTTATAAGTCATTCAACTCGTTACTTGATTGATTTATTGATGTAATAGGGTCCTACCTCCCAGTCACTTCACTTATATTCCACTTGTATTGAGACATTACCAGCTATAGGTTAAGTGACAGAAATGTTAACCTTTGTAATGTGCTCAAAGCAATGTGCAAGTAGGGTTACTTAGCATGCCATGTCTATCATGACAAAGATCTTCCATTTTTAAGGTCTCTTCCTATAAGACCCCTGTGAGTTATTTCCAAATGCTTGGTGCTTGAAATAAGAGTCACTCCCCTGACCTCCCACAAATGAAGTGAGTATTCTACCAACTAAGCTACCGTAGTGGTACAACTTATTACTGATAACTGAATTGTTGGTGTGGTATAACTACTCTATGTTTATACTATATCATATTGTATATCAATACTCCAGGGATAAATTAATATTGCAGATAATGTTAAATACTGAACAACCACCTGCTTATCACACCTGACTCTGTAATCAACACATCAAAACTCTCTCTCTCCCTCTCAAACTCTCTCTCTCTCTCTTATATCAGACATTTTGGCCAGTCCAGAGGTCTGAGATATGTTACTTTCAGACTTGTAATATTATTATAAAATTTCTTTTAATATGTTCTTTTAAGAAACACTGAAATTTTTACATATGACCCAGTTTAATGTTCAGCCAAATTTTGGACACCAAAAACTTCAATTTAAAATACACAGATACCAATCTATAAATTCTTTGCTTTCTATAAATAACTCAGGTTCAATCATGTATATATTAAAACATGTTATATTACTTATGTTTCAAATGTTTTTTATTTATACAGTAATATGACAACAATATTATTTCATTTCATATAAAATTATGACTTTCACTCACGCATCTGGTTTACAATTTATACATAATTCACTAATAAAGAAGATTTATTTTACATTTATACATTGTTAACACCTGGCAATTACATGATCTTCACCTTAACTCATTCTCTTAAATTACAGCAAGAATTTTTTATCAAAGGAGTTATCTCCCTTACTTTACCACTTTTGTGTTTTGTGGGTTTTTTGTCACATCCAAGTAACATAAATAAATGGATTTGAAATGTTACTAGTTTTTGTTCATTTTACACTGCTTTACCAAGATTTATTCTAAGAAAAAAACCCAATATATTTGTTTTGTTATCACTTTGTTTTCATACCTAATTGTATATATATGTCATCAAACAAAATGTACCAAGTTTATACTCTAGAACCTTTTGGATTTCAAACACAATTGTAAGTGTTTCTAACATTCAAGATTTCAAGTGTCGATGAGCACTGTTTAATTTTTAGAATAACCAATGAAAATGCATAGCAACCTATTTAAATGGAACCCAGATTAGGCAATCATTGTCTAGACATTGAACAATTTTTAATCATTAAAACATACCAGGAAGTGACTACCCATGATAAAGTGTGGAGTGGAGCAGAGTAACACCAGTGAAGTCTGTCACTTATATTGAGACAGAGCAGAGTAACACCAGTGAAGTCTGTCACTTATATTGAGACAGAGCAGAGTAACACCAGTGAAGTCTGTCACTTATATTGAGGCAGAGCAGAGTAACACCAGTGAAGTCTGTCACTTATATTGAGACAGAGCAGAGTAACACCAGTGAAGTCTGTCACTTATATTGAGGCAGAGCAGAGTAACACCAGTGAAGTCTGTCACTTATATTGAGGCAGAACAGAGTAACACCAGTGAAGTCTGTCACTTATATTGAGGCAGAGCAGAGTAACACCAGTGAAGTCTGTCACTTATATTGAGGCAGAGCAGAGTAACACCAGTGATGTCTGTCACTTATATTGAGACAGAGCAGAGTAACACCAGTGAAGTCTGTCACTTATATTGAGGCAGAGCAGAGTAACACCAGTGAAGTCTGTCACTTATATTGAGGCAGAGCAGAGTAACACCAGTGAAGTCTGTCACTTATATTGAGGCAGAGCAGAGTAACACCAGTGAAGTATGTCACTTATATTGAGGCAGAGCAGAGTAACACCAGTGAAGTCTGTCACTTATATTGAGGCAGAGCAGAGTAACACCAGTGAAGTCTGTCACTTATATTGAGACAGAGCAGAGTAACACCAGTGAAGTCTGTCACTTATATTGAGGCAGAGCAGAGTAACACCAGTGAAGTCTGTCACTTATATTGAGGCAGAGCAGAGTAACACCAGTGAAGTCTGTCACTTATATTGAGACAGAGCAGAGTAACACCAGTGAAGTCTGTCACTTATATTGAGACAGAGCAGAGTAACACCAGTGAAGTCTGTCACTTATATTGAGGCAGAGCAGAGTAACACCAGTGAAGTCTGTCACTTATATTGAGGCAGAGCAGAGTAACACCAGTGAAGTCTGTCACTTATATTGAGGCAGAGCAGAGTAACACCAGTGAAGTCTGTCACTTATATTGAGGCAGAGCAGAGTAACACCAGTGAAGTCTGTCACTTATATTGAGGCAGTCATTTTTCTGATGAAAGAGAAAATTAAAGTATTCACAGAAGACGACCAACCTTTTGTGAGTGAACCGACAACTTTTCACTAGGATCTGCATGATTCTAATCTAGACAGTTATAGTTTTTAAAAACTGGTGAATTCAGTGAATTAGGACCCCCTGCTAGTAGGTTCTTTTTTGTAATTTGCACTTATGTTCAAAGGGCAATAACTCCAGAAAAATGAGCAAAACCAACTCAGATTAACGATATGTGCATTTCCTATCAATGTTGATGCTTTGCACCAAGTTTTATGAAATAGTGCTTCATTTGGGAAATTTGCACAGACAAGAATTTCAGATGAATGGAAACTGAAAACTTAATATTCTGATGGTGGGGGTGGATAACAACTGGACAATGATAGTGATATCATTTTATGAATGTGGACACAACAGTAAGCAAGATTTTACAGTTGTCATTAAACCTAAGAGTTCTTATCCCTACAGATTTGAGGTCTAATCCAAACTGACCATAGTGAGAAGAATGTTTCACACTTCTTGGACAAGATAAAAATGTCAGATTTTATTTACTGGTAATTTTCTCTATAAAAATATTATATTACATCACATAACTGATATGATGCTGACACAGCTGATATGATGCTGACACATGTTAATTTTTAAATTCTTTTTTTCTATTAATACAACCTTGTCTCAGACATATAAATCATGATTTTATATACAAAATGGCTGAGTATAACACACTACAGATGTAAATAAAACAGTAGCCGACCAATATACATTAAATATTTATATATCTAGAGTATAAATATATCTGACATTATCTATGTTTACATAACAGGTGCTCTCAAAACATAAAAATATACATATACACCCAATCAGCTCAAATCAAACTAAAACTTAACTATGGTAATTAATTTTATCAGGAAGTGGGGTGCTGGGGATCTGTTGTTGGGATGGAGGAGGGTTGGGGAAGTGGGGTGGGGTGGGGTCTAGTAATGCACACACAAATATATACACTTCTGTTAGGGGGTGGGTTACATTAAAGAGGAATAGAGTGGAGTCGTGTTTTCTGACCCAGTTTAATTTTATTCACTTGAGGTTGTTGGTTCTGGGATGGTACAAAACTCTGGCCTTCATCATGTAAACTGGCAAACTTTGATACTGGTACACTATAATTTATACCAGAGTGGTTTTATTGATAGGAGTCAGTGAGAGGTGCTATGATCTGTAAGTCGTTGGTCTGGGCCATTTGGTGCCATGGCCATCGGGTATAGCCAAGTAAATTATATGTGTATACTTACATTTAAACCATTCCAATTTATACACTTAAAACTAATCAAAACCAACAAGGTCGGGATCGAAGAGTGATAAAAAGTAAAACAGTTAATACTCTTTATCCTATATGTGGTAAAACAACTGGGGCCTGGGTCTGGGAATGGGATACTTTTCATTCATACCTTACAGGCCAGATTTAACACAGGGACATGATGGTTGGTATAATAAAACATATAACATTTTCCCCTATTCAAAATATTATTCAAAATATTAAATAACAAAGTATTTTTAGACATGATGTAATATTTACCTTTGATTAACTAGGGATATGTACATACGTCTGGAGTATTAGTGATCAATTCTGATACTCAATAGTCAACTAAATGAAAAAAATATCCCCAATATCAAAAACAGATCTATAATACAATGCTGTCCTTCTTACCACACATGTAAAAACGTCAAAAGTAGGAAGAGACCTTGATGAACTTGTTAAAAACTTTATAATGACACTTAAAACTATGTCCAATGAAAATAAAACATTATTACTATTTACATACACTCCCAGTAGTAATGTCAAGTTGTTTTAACTTAAAATCAAGTCCTATCATACAATGTACTGACTGTTTTAGAGAACACTGGTATGGGATATGCCTCATTTAGCTAAGTATCTGTATCTGAAGATAAGGGATGGCTGAAATCGCACATCTCCAAGATGGCATCACAACCGTTGATAACTTTACATGTATAATAATTAAACAACATAAGTAAAGTACTTTTAACATATGTCATTTGAGTACAGTCTGTGTTCCTTTATACTATATTTGGAGGTTTTATCAACTTTTAAAATTAAATTTAAATACCATGAAACTTTCCAACAAGACATTACGTCAGAATTGTTAGAATCACGATTGAACACCCAGGATATTTAATGCATCGCTTATTTTGACATTTTTATTGAGGACCAGGAAATTGCAAATCAAATCAAATGAATACACAACTGACTGATTTGTACTGTACAAATATAACAGGTTTATAGAAGAGAGAGAGAGAGGAGAGAGAGAGAGAGAGAGTCTCCAGATTTCACCTAAATATATACACAGAAAATTATAATTGATATAAAGGTTAAATTTAAGAGAGAGAGAGAGAAAGAGAAAGAAAGAGAGAGAATTACTACCTCTTCAGAATTACAAAACACAACGTTTATATAAATATGATGGACACAACTCGATACAACGATTATATTCTGTGTTTGACTTAAGTGTGCTCTACAAATTACAGGCTTACTCATCTATGTGACAGGGTGACAGATGACCAAAAATATATATTAAAATTTCTCCGTTCTATGTCACTCTAATCTCTCACACAAACACAAACAGTCTTTAAGTAATTTGGAAAGTGTCATAATACTGTGTATTCCAAGGTCATAACAATGTAATTACTACCAATTATCACACTGTCCGTGATCTTATAACAAACTGTTCTAGTGTAAAAACATAAAAGTAAGAAAAAGTACAAATTACAAAAATAGAATCATTTGACAGTTTAAAGGGTCATGGTGACCACACAGTGTTAAAATAAATATAGAATGTATTTTACAGCTTGATCTCTTCATGTTTTATGTTTGGGTTTGATGCACTCAACAGCTTAGGTCTGATTTTTATATCAATACAAAATAGTATACAAATCACTTCAGCATAATGAAATACACACAAACCTTAATGTCAAAATCTTTATGCATTTTGCATAAAAACTACAAAACATCACATGATATGTAATACTTTAGATACTGATTATAATGAAAAAAACTCTTTCCCCAGGGGTTGGGAATCGAAACTTGGTTACCCATTTGTAAAGCGATCACTCTGCCATTTCTTAACATGTACATGGTACATACAATATGATGCTATGCTACATTATATTGCACATATATGTGTCAAAATCATTGTTACCATTGTTAAACCTGGTAAATATATTGTTTTACAATATGTTCTGTTTTTAATAATAAATGGTAGTGTTTAATTCTTATATTTAATTATTTATACAGTCTTTTATGCGTACCAGTAATTACTTTACAAAGTATTATAAAACAGTCACTGTGATGCGTACCAGTAATTACTTTACAAAGTATTATATAACAGTCACTGTGATGCGTACCAGTAATTACTTTACAAAGTATTATATAACAGTCACTGTGATGTATTTTTTAAAATACATACACGAGTTAAAATGCCACCAGAGGAAATAAAAGAGAAATGAATGTCAGCTATAACAGCGATTGTTATATGGGTATAATTATTTCCCCTGATGATAGAGGTATCTATTTTATCTCAGTATAGAATTACATAATGTCGTTATAAAATATAAAACCTATGTACAAAGACAATAGCTGTGTAAAATTGAGTTAATGAATTATTGCTCTCCCGGGATTTACAGTCTACAGAAGACGACGAAGCGAGTCGAGATACAATGAGATTGTTCTTTGTTAAATACCATAGATCAGATTACTTTTGTAAATTTGTTGAGGAGGGGTGAGATAATGAAGTTTTATTTAGTCAAGATTTTACACTTATATCGAGATAGTCAGTTCTGGGATGGTGGAGGGAAGCAAAGTTCCTGGATAAGACCACTGACACTTGGCAAGCGAGATGACAAATTTTCTCACATGACAATCTGTCCAGAGTGAGATTCCAACCCAAAACCCGGCAGTAAGAGGTGTTGTGATCTGTAAGTGAAGGCTTTAGACCACTTGGTCACTAAGGGCTCTTGTGGTAAAGGAGTTATTTAAAAACTGTGTCATGTTTCAGACATTTCTGAATCAAAAATAGCCCAATAAGATGTATGATTTTTTTTTCACATGAAATTTTAAAATGGCATCTTTGTTAATCTTGAATTAATGGGATTAACAGCTACCTTAGTTACAAACCATATATATCCTTCAAACTTCAGTACAGATTTCAATAAAATGTTCTAGTCAGAGAAATGTTTACTGTAAACATATTTAATTTTGCGTGTATTTATTTTTGTGATAAAGAAAATTTAGAAGTATTCAAGTATGGTAGTTAAATTTTCGCATATTTGAAATGTGCACCATTACACAATAAGCATAATATTATTTTCGCTTGGAATTAAATTCCACGCAAAACAAACGACCTTGAAATAAGTGAAATATTAGTACACCACGAAAATAAATTCATTTACAGTATATCATTTCCCCTGTGTGTGTGTGTGTGTGTGTGTGTGTGTGTGTGTGTGTGTGTGTGTGTGTGTGTGTGTGTGTATGTGTGTGTGTGTGTGTGTGTGTGTATGTATGTGTGTGTGTGTATGTGTGTGTGTGGTGTGTGGTGTGTGTGTGTGTGTGTGTGTGTGTGTGTGGTGTGTGTGTGTGTGTGGTGTGTGGTGTGTGTGTGTGTTGTGTGTGTGAAATTGATGGATGGGCAGATGGATGGATGAATGGATGAAGACAGATTGGGTATGACAGACATATGAAGGGTACACTGGGTAAATAACTTGTACCTAACTAAATGATGTTATGTAATGTTACATTTTAATTACCAGCTATTACTGTCAATTAGTAGAGAAAATCACCTACAATCTGCACCTTAACGAGGTGCTCTAACCTCACCTGTACCTGATACACAAAAATATATATAAAATCACAACGATATCAAATTGTTTCCTTCTAACTATCAATAAATCTATTTTTTTCTCTTTAAGAAATAATTCTCAAAAGATTTTAAAAAGACAAAAGATTCTGATATCACTGAAACTAACAATAACTAACCATAAACAAAGGAATCAGGAGTTCAAAGAAAATGTCATCTATTCAGGGTTTGATTTATGGGGACTCTTGTACAAAGGAACATATTAAATGTGTTTTTTAGTTTTAATCTTATCTACAGTTTATGTAATTTTTTCTTTATAATCACTGGTATTATTTACAGATATATATTACTGGTTATTTACTCCAGGTCTCACATCTTTCATGTTCAGACTTATCCTTGTTTTACTCTGTCTTCTGATTCATAATTGCTTCTAAAATTGTAATTTATCACCATAACAACGTATTTATGTGGAGACAAATTTATTTGTACACATTTTGCTATGTGTAATTCTAACCCTCATGTCTACAGATTGTACAGATTTGTCATTTCTGATTTTATGAAAATCATTTAAATTACCCCAATACTGATTATTCTGAAATTGTACAAAAACTTGTTTTAATACACTGAGGCACAAAATCGGCTGAGATCACAGAACAGTGGTAGTCACTCACACAGAACAATAACAACACCCAATGGCCCAACTCAGGCCAGCATAAAGAAGTGTGGAAGTCCTAAAACCCCAACCCAGCATAAGGAAATGTGAAAGTCCTAAAACCCCAACCCAGCATAAGGAAGTGTGGAAGACCTTGAACAATCTGACACAAAACTGTGAAGAGAAGAAAAGAAGATAGAAAGCTGGAAAAAAAACACAGGGAGAAGTGAAAATAGAAATAGCAGCATTGAACAGAAAGAAATAGCAAAATAGTGTCAAAGCCTTGTGTGTCAACAAGTGACAGCACTGATCAAAATGGCAAAAGATAGGAAAAACTTACTGATATATGTTATCAATAGACTACAAGTGACATGAATAGACTACAAGTGAGACTTTTGTGATGGTGGAATGATTTGCAGTAGCTAAAACAAGAAGTGACAATATGAATTGATGACACATACAATCAGTTAACTGTTAAGTAGTCAAGTTGTAAAGTATGTACCATTATCATCCGCTCGATAAATTGGAGGTTACTGGCTTGATCGATGCATGGTCTGATAGCTATATACCGGTAGTACATATCATCTGTGTAATACAGAGTTCTCGATTTTGACAAATAATATTGTTAGTAAACTTTGTCACAAGTTCCAATATTTTTTATGAATTACAAAAAATAAGACAAGTTTGTAAAGTTGATAATGGCAGGTGGTTGTATCATGTGATGGGTAGGATATCCAGAAAATCATTTTTAGTACAAATTTGTGAGAGAAAAAAAGATGAAAAAAATTATAAATATGTTTTAAAAATTCAACGCCCACATCAGCTTTATATAAAGCACTGATTACCAATATCCAATTACATATCAGGCTTATAAAAACATACAAAAATAAACTTCAATGTATAGAACCGTGTATATAACTTAGGAACTGATATCTATATATCACAAAGTATCAAACTATGTTTTAAGGTTTTTATAATGACTCATTTTGAGAAAAAATATACCAAAACTATTTCTGATATACCAAAACTATTTCTGATATCTCCGTGTTGAGCTATCTATGGCTTCAGTTCTCTCTGAAGTATCAGCTTCACCTACCTGACCACACACAATTAAACTTTAATGATGCAGTAAGTAAAGTAGCTACTGTAAGTCAATTTATACCTTATCTATAATGGACATCACATAAACTAACACTTGATAAGTTATAATGTACTACTATCTGAAGAAATGCTAGCCGAGGGTCAGTGATCATAAAATAATACCACTTCTAAGTCCAAATAGGTGTCCAGTATACAATAACACACACACACACAGAGAGAGAGAGAGAGAGAGAGAGAGAGAGAGAGAGAGAGAGAGAGGGGTACATACACACACACTACTATCTCAAGAAATACCAGCTGTAAGGGTCAGTGATCATAAAATAATACCACTAGGTGTCCAGTATACAATAATACACACACACACAGAGAGAGAGAGAGAGAGAGAGAGAGAGAGAGAGGTACATACACACACACTACTATCTCAAGAAATACCAGCTGTAAGGGTCAGTGATCATAAAATAAATTGGTGTCCAGTGTCCAGTCTGTCACCTCATCGAGAGAGAGAGAGTTTTTTTGGTTGGCTGTTTGGTGAGGTATGTTGGTTGGTTGTATGAGTGGATGGACAGTTGATTAGTTGGTTGGGTGGATAGATGGGTTGGTTGTTTGGTTGGAGTGGTGTATTGGTTGGTTGGTTGTATGAGTGGATGGACAGTTGGTTGGTTGGTTGGGTGGATAGATGGGTTGGTTGTTTGGTTGGAGTGGTGTATTGGTTGGTTGGTTGGTTGTATGAGTGGATGGACAGTTGGTTGGTTGGTTGGGTGGATAGATGGGTTGGTTGTTTGGTTGGAGTGGTGTATTGTTTGGTTGGTTGTATGAGTGGATGGACAGTTGGTTGGTTGGTTGGGTGGATAGATGGGTTGGTTGTTTGGTTGGAGTGGTGTATTGTTTGGTTGGTTGTATGAGTGGATGGACAGTTGGTTGGTTTGTTGTTGTGGTGTATTGGTTGTTGGTTAGTTGGGTGGATAGATGGGTTGATTGTTTGGTTGGTTGGTTAAATAGGTTGGTTCCTTCAGGTTAGAGCTGTGTTTTATTTACCACTAAAGATTATTTCCTTATTAAGGTTGTACAGTTCTGAGATGGTTGAGATATCATCAACCTTTGGTAAGGGAACTGACAGACTTTCTCAAACTAGGATCTGTCTTGAATATCTAAATCATAAAAGTTATGCAAAAGGGTAAAATGTAGTTAAAAAGAAGAGGAACAGATATAAAGATAGGCAGAGGAAAACATGGAGGGCACTCATCAGTACATTAATTATACAGTGTTTGTAAATTAACCGTTATAATTAATTAACTCAGGAAATAAACCGATGATATTTTCAGACCAATAAATTGTTTCCTCTTTTGAAATGCTTCATTAAAAGTGAATCAGATTTTATTCTGAATACAATCTTAATGATTTTCACCATGCTCACGCTACAACAACATTTTGAAGTGTAGAGGTAGTGATGTAACACTAACAAATCAACACCAAGTCAGTGTCAGTCCAATGAATGCCAAAGTAACATGTCAAATTAATGTAGCATTATACATCAGAGTTTTCCAACCATTATAGAAAGTCTTATCTAAATGAACAGATATGTCATTTTACTTATCCGAATTCCTAACACATTCTAATGATATTTTGTCTACTGTCAGTACTATGCATTCTTGATAAAGATATCCCTCCTAAATTCAGCATACCCTACCTGTCGCCTTGTCTTGTACAGTCTAGAGAAGACACTAGATTACAACCATGGAATGGGCATGGTAACCAAACATCTTAGAGAGAATCAGAATCCAAATCAAGATGTTTTCATCCCTATCAGACGTAGGTATCCCATAATTCATGTAACATCACATTACGGTAATCTGCTTGTATGATCTATCCTCTGTTGGCAAATGTCTGCCTTTTTCTTGATGGTTCTATTGTTCACTTTGCTATCAAGATCTTCTGTTTATTTCTACTTCCACTGCCGCTATCAAGATCTGATCATTTCTAGTTTAGCTACATTATTTCAACTATCAGTATTTATATCAACTTTGCTAAAAGCATCCTTCCAAAAGTAATTTGTTTTTTGAAAATAAATGTTTATCCATAGACGTTTTAAAGGTCTTAAGAGAAATGGCAATTTTCGCTTTCAGTGTTTTTCTGGAATTTTCTTGTGTGAGCTATATGTGAATTAAAATTATGTTTTCGTTTCTGTGATTCTTAACTCCTCACCTGTGTAAATTAAGCATTATATTCAAGAATATTTCACTTATATTAGAAGTCACCAGCTATAAGTGAAGTGGCAGAAATCTTTACCTTTACAATGCACTTAATGCAATGTGCAGTGAAGGTTCTTTCTTTTACATGCAATGCCTGTTGTGACATCACTTTTACATGTAATGCCTGTTGTGACATCACTTTTACATGTAATGCCTGTTGTGACATCACTTTTACATGTAATGCCTGTTGTGACATCACTTTTACATGTAATGCCTGTTGTGACATCACTTTTACATGTAATGTCTGTTGTGACATCACTTTTACATGTAATGTCTGTTGTGACATCACTTTTACATGTAATGTCTGTTGTGACATCACTTTTACATGTAATGTCTGTTGTGACATCACTTTTACATGTAATGTCTGTTGTGACATCACTTTTACATGTAATGCCTGTTGTGACATCACTTTTACATGTAATGTCTGTTGTGACATCACTTTTACATGTAATGCCTGTTGTGACATCACTTTTACATGTAATGCCTGTTGTGACATCACTTTTACATGTAATGTCTGTTGTGACATCACTTTTACATGTAATGTCTGTTGTGACATCACTTTTACATGTAATGCCTGTTGTGACATCACTTTTACATGTAATGTCTGTTGTGACATCACTTTTACATGTAATGCCTGTTGTGACATCACTTTTACATGTAATGCCTGTTGTGACATCACTTTTACATGTAATGCCTGTTGTGACATCACTTTTACATGTAATGCCTGTTGTGACATCACTTTTACATGTAATGCCTGTTGTGACATCACTTTTACATGTAATGCCTGTTGTGACATCACTTTTACATGTAATGCCTGTTGTGACATCACTTTTACATGTAATGTCTGTTGTGACATCACTTTTACATGTAATGCCTGTTGTGACATCACTTTTACATGTAATGTCTGTTGTGACATCACTTTTACATGTAATGCCTGTTGTGACATCACTTTTACATGTAATGCCTGTTGTGACATCACTTTTACATGTAATGTCTGTTGTGACATCACTTTTACATGTAATGTCTGTTGTGACATCACTTTTACATGTAATGCCTGTTGTGACATCACTTTTACATGTAATGCCTGTTGTGACATCACTTTTACATGTAATGTCTGTTGTGACATCACTTTTACATGTAATGTCTGTTGTGACATCACTTTTACATGTAATGTCTGTTGTGACATCACTTTTACATGTAATGTCTGTTGTGACATCACTTTTACATGTAATGCCTGTTGTGACATCACTTTTACATGTAATGCCTGTTGTGACATCACTTTTACATGTAATGTCTGTTGTGACATCACTTTTACATGTAATGCCTGTTGTGACATCACTTTTACATGTAATGCCTGTTGTGACATCACTTTTACATGTAATGTCTGTTGTGACATCACTTTTACATGTAATGCCTGTTGTGACATCACTTTTACATGTAATGCCTGTTGTGACATCACTTTTACATGTAATGCCTGTTGTGACATCACTTTTACATGTAATGCCTGTTGTGACATCACTTTTACATGTAATGCCTGTTGTGACATCACTTTTACATGTAATGCCTGTTGTGACATCACTTTTACATGTAATGTCTGTTGTGACATCACTTTTACATGTAATGCCTGTTGTGACATCACTTTTACATGTAATGCCTGTTGTGACATCACTTTTACATGTAATGCCTGTTGTGACATCACTTTTACATGTAATGCCTGTTGTGACATCACTTTTACATGTAATGCCTGTTGTGACATCAGGCAATTGTTTCTAAGGTCTCTTCCAATTGGTTCAAACCCACAACCTTCCACATATGAAGCAAACACTCTACCACCTCAGCTATCACACATCTCAGATGTTTAATTAAAATAGCTTATACAGCATTCTGCAGTGGATTGGATGACTACTCATATTGTCATGGTACTATAAATTGTTTCACATTTCAATCATAATCTGGTACTAAAATACCAAATTTACTACTAAGTATATGATAAATCTGAATATATATATGATGCAATATCTGCCAATTCTGCATTAATTACCATTTCAAAATGAATACTTTCATTATTTTGTAGATTCATAATTAAGTACACCTATATAAATAAACTAATTGCAACAACTAAAGTGTTGACGAAAAATAAACTGTTTACAAAAGAGAAATTGTTCATAAAACTTAAATGTTCACAAAAAATTATGATTTACAGTGTCAAGTTTACCAAGTGATATAAACCTGACAAGTGCTAGTCACATAATAACAAACTTACCTTTTACACCTGCAAGTCAAGTTATGCCGATGATGTTTTTGGTGAAGATTAAACAGAATTTTCCAGTAAAATGAATATCAAAGATCATTCATATAGAAATAGGTTATAATTATCAACATATAAAATTCCTATAAACATCTTAATTGTCTGTCTGCAGCAGCCAGGAATTCTAGGTCTCGTTAGAAGTGGATTTCTTAAAATATCTATAAACACGACTTGGTAAGACATGACTCACCTGTAGCAGCAGATATAACAGTACTCAAAAATAGATCATCATCATCAAAATATAGAAATCATATCTACTTATAATAACTGTCTTGATAAAGTTTGATGTAATTCCTCGTAGAATATTCCACAGGTAGACAATGATAGAGAGAAAGTAACTTGATCTTACGTATCCAAGATAACAACGATATGTGTAGTCTATTTTTAAACCTAGAACATCCAATGGCATTGATGGATTTTATGGTTTTTACATTTTATTGCAGTTTTTACAATTAATATACAAAAATAGCACTGTATTTCATGAAAAAATAACAAGTGTGGCATACTTTACTTTAAGTTTTCAAGTTCAAAAATAAAAACTTCATTTAAAAAAAATCATTGACATTTTTGTAATTCATCAATTTCAATGTGAAATTAAAAAGTTTGAAACAAAACCTTGTATTTCAATAATATATTCTTTAATCTTTTGGCTGAATAGTAGTTAAGTATTTGCTTTCTGCACTTACAAAGCACCAGGATTTTTACATGATTTAGCGATTCACTTGAATGACATGATGTCAGATCACACTAGCAGCTAATGTGCTATAACTGTCTTTTATAGATTTCTCTATTTTTTACATCTTAAGTTGAAGTCAAAGCAGACATTAGATGGATGGCTGTGAAGAAATTGTAAATTTCCATGGAGACAGAAAAAAGTCAAATCAGTTCTTAAATAAAATAAACAATTTATCACAATGCTCAAGGGAGAGTGAGATTTGGCTCTGCTCTATCTTCATTCTACCCATCATTCATCAGGCTCAATACAAGGGGAGATAATTTATCATCTCTCTCAAGGGAAAGCAGGTTTTTTTTCTGGCTGATTTTTATCTTGCTAATTACACATCGTGACAGGCTCATTATCAAGGGACTGATTGCACTAATTACTGATTTCATTTAAATGACAAACAATTTATTTTGTTTTATTTAAGTGACAATTTAAAGTTGACAAATGTAAATCTGATTTTGTATGGTTTTTTATTTAATTATGATTTATACTAATTAAAACAGTCTCTTGAGAGACAAATACGGATTATACCCCCTCCCCAACATTGTTATTTCTAAGATTTGATCTTGTGACCTTGACCTTTGACCTATAAATCTAAGTTTAGCATGTTAGTTGAATTGAGTTGAGTAATGATGTTTAACATCCCAGTCAAGAATATTTCACTTATATTGAGACGTCACCAGCTATAGGCGAAGGTGCAGAAATTTTTGCCTGTGCATTGCACTGATTGCATTATACAGCAGGGTTCTTTATTGTGCCAAGCCTATCAAGACATGGGACATCGTTTATTTTAATTTCCCATCCGAAAGACTTTCATTTTGTAATGCCAAGTGCTTGGCGAAAGATCATTCACTTAAACTTGGGTCAGACCCAGCTGAACCCACAACCTCCCACTTACAGAGCAGCACTCTACCAACTGAGCTACTGCAGAGGTATAAGTTTAGTATGTGACACATGCACTAGCTTTTGTTTCAAGTTTGATGAAAATACACCCATAAACATTGAGGATATGGAGTGGACACAATATTAGGATGAACAGACAGGGAAATTCCTGTATTATACCCCTAATAATGTGGTAACATAATAATTTACAAAATAACTTGGAATTGTAAAAGATGAGACTGATAGACAAAACAATTGCACGTCATTTAGTTTATACATTCTCTAAAACATAAAAATCACAATGTCAGATAGAGAGAGAGAGAGAGATTTGACAACTTAACAACCTGTGTTCCTGAACACCACACAAGTAATCAAATGAAATCTTTACTATGCCAGCATTATTATTTTATTTAACAAGTTTTTCCATTAGATAAATTGATTTATGGGTTTTTACCTCCTATTTTTGGCACTATGGTATACATTGTATCTTACTTGTTCTGTAAATCAATTTTCACTATGGTGGTCTCCTGAAGAAAAATCTTAAGTCAAAATAACAATAATCTACTTAGTGCCACGCAAAACCTACCATCAAATAAATCACTTTTTTTCATATCTTTTGTGTATTTCCCTCAATTACACACATTCAGCTATTTCATACAAAACCCCCAAAACAGAAAATTCAATAAAATACTTTACAAGAAATATCTATTTTCTCACAATACATTTCATAGTGCTGTATTATTTGCTAACAAATCGTCAAGAGCCAATATCCGACTTGTAAATTTCTGTGCAAAGATTCTAGGAATATCTACATTTCAGGAAGATTAAAAATAAAATTGCAATTGCCATGGTAACAAATGAAATAAAATTTTCTAAGGAAAGGCAATTAGAGTGATTCAAATAGTTTCCTCCATGGATCAATCATACAATTAAGAGACTTCTGGGGTAATGTGAGAACTACAGTTATTTAAGAAATTGTAATGCAAAATCTCACACAATGCTAAAATCTAAATCTTTTCACAGAAATAAAATTCCAATTTGTTTCTTATCTCTACAATATGAACTAAAATTGACCATCAATAAATTGAGGTTTGGGGTAAATATAAGACCCCATTGGTGGTGCATGTTTAAATTTTCTCCACTTCAACAGGAGCACATATATAAAAATATTGCTTAATACACAAGTAGTTTTATTACTTATTCATAATAAATCAACAATGTTGTGTTTTATCAAGTTAAATATGCCTAAATATTTCTTAGCTCTACAAACTTGGACTATATAAATGATGTTTTATATCAAATCTGAAAGTTTGGGTTGTTCAGGTCAGTTATTACCATGAACTCTTAAATGAATGACCAGGTTACAATACTTATATCAAGATGTCACCAGCTACAGTTAAAATTGCAGAAATGTATACCTATGTATTGTGCAAATAACAATTACAAATTCTTATTTGCTATACCTGTGCATGACATGGGGGAGGGGGTGTTACATCAATTCTAAGAGTAAGTAGCAACTTCATAACCACAACAGAGATGGGATGGTACCTGTTTCACTCAGTTAATAACTCACCCTATATATATTACCTTCGTATATTATACCTCAATATTCTCTTTACACTTTATAATGACATATGGCATACAAAATAACCCATCAGGGAAATGAAAAACTAATAACATAATCTTGAGGACCACTGGACCAAAAATACTCACATTCGAACTTGACCTATATGTTATCACCACACCTTTGTATTCCAAGTATCATCAAAAATGGTCATTAATGACAACTATGGAGGACTCATCTTAAATTCAAACAAACTGACCAAAGTTAAAGACAAATCATTCAAAATGAAATAATTTAACTTGAATCACATGATAAAGGTACCTCTGAAAATTGAAAAAAGTAAAAAATAAAAATAATAATAAACCACCTGTAAGTTGTGACCATTTTGGGTAACTAATATATAACACCAAATGAATCACCATTAAGAGGAAACAATTATTTATAATCAAACAAAAATTTAATGAAATCATGATCAAAAGTTAGAAAATTTAATACATGTACTTACCGGTACTAACTGATGTACTAATATACTGATGTACGTATTAATAAACCACACAGATGTAAACAACATCCAATACAACACTAGTTAATTACTTAATGTGGTATTACAATTCCCAGCAAGTTGTTGATGTACTTATCATCAACAAGTACATGTGGACCGCCTTGGAGTAAGCCGTTAAAAACATTCAATAATTAGACAAAGTTGTTACGGATCACAGGTATTACCAATCCTGTTAATTATGTAAACGTCTTCATTGTGGTGTCATGACGATGCTGGTGTCAGGATGATGCTTACACTTGTGTCTAAAGTAAATTTACATCACACATCTTATAAATCAGAGTGTTAAAGTCCAATTCCTCCAGTCTCAATATATATATAATATTTCTTTGATGGACTCCAAAATCAATGTTTAACTATGGGACTGACAGAGGAGATACAATCAGCCGTGGATCGGTGGAATATCCTGCCATCAAAATGTTTTAAATGTATGACTAATTCTTTCAAACTTATCTATGTTACTGTATAGATGTTTTATCTACTGTGCACAATAGATGTGTTTGATGTGTTGAAGTAATACACACAATTATCATACATAAATAGAAAGGTACAAACAGTAAGCATTACAGTACAAAGATCTGTATTGAAGAAGAATATGTTTATTTAAAAAAAACCTTTAATTATGTAATACTAAATAGCTTTGTAAAGTTTCTCCCTATGATGTAATTTTTTTCGATCTGTAAAAATAACACTTCCTTTGATACATGTACCATGGTTTTAATTGTAAATTGTAAGTGCTATTTTTTAGATTCTGGATGTAAATTATTTAATCAATTTCTTTACTTTCTTTTCTTTTTTTATTGGGGGGGGGGGGGGTTATTACCTTCTACCAAGGCCAGACTAAATGCACAACCAAAGATAGCATTACTAAAATAATGAATCTACAGCTAATCAAATCTGAATCATCAAAATTCGGCAGAATTCAATACAACCACAGGAATTTTAATTATGAAAGGATGAAAAGAAAACGAAAACAGTATAAATACCTAATTAGGCAAAATACAAGATTTTTATTTTAATTTAGTAAAACTAGATATTACCTATAACATCTACTACCTATATGAAATGGATAAGACGTCAGTCTTCAAATCCAGGGCCTCTCACCGCTGTGAGTTCGAGTCCCGCTCAGACCAAATGTGGGAAAGTGAATTTTCCTTGCCGTTGGCCTTTACTGATTCACCTTGTATCAGTATAATGGACTGGGGGAGTGGTACGCTTGTCTGCGGCGTACTGACTCTGTGAGCTAGCACGGTAAAGTCGCCCTGAGTGCGCACTAGTACAAGGCAGACCATACAACACACTCGCACTTCACATGCATACACAAAAATTGTTCATAGATTAATCCATAGATTAATTAAATAGTTCTCGTCGCGAATAGCTGAAAAATTGCTGATGCGATGTTAAGCAACATTCAACCAACCGTACTACCTATATGATGTTTACCTGTTTATGGAGTTATAAAATTACAAATAATCACTACACAATACTCTGAGAAAACTGTGATGATTTGTTACAAAATGACTTGTCAGTAAAATTGTTTTTCAATAATATACAAACAAAATATGCAAATAATGATTGGCTTCGGAAAATAATATACCTGGTAACTGAAATATCAATAACTATTTACTGTAGACAATGAAGGTTTCAAATAACTAAATAAAACTCAAAAACATTGTGCAGTTATCAATTTTATATAAATGTATGATGCAAGGTCATTTAGTCGTTTAATTAATCCATTCCAAGTTACATATGTAAATATTTTGTGCAGGCTTCACTGTCACTTATTATCTTCTTTAACTTGATTTTCTATTAATCCATTCCAAGCTACAAATTGGGAAGCGTCCTTTTGTGCCAATTACATATTTTTAGAGGTTTCATTCCCACTATTTTGTATTCTCAGATTTAAAATATGGCATTGTGTAAAAAAACACTTCTGTGATGAAGGATACAATTTTTTCTTTTCTTTTCCCTATTTTTGAAAGAAGGGTAACGAGATTAGGGTTAGGTTGGAATGGTATTTACACCCTTGTCAATATTATTTCACTTATGTTGATGTGTGGTGTTTTAGAATGGTAGAGAAAACTGGAGTATTAACAGAACTTTTTCACACTAGGATATGCCTGAGAAGGATTGACACTGAGGTAATGACAAATGGGGTTATGATTAGAGTTGAATAATGGTGTTAACGTCACAGTCATGAATATTTCACTTATATCGAGACATCACCAGCTATAGGCAAGACTGCAGAAATTTTGCCTGTGTTGCGCTGATGGCATTATACAGCAGAGTTATTTATAATGCCACGCCTACAGTGACAAGGGGCTTCGTTTAAGTTCTCATCCGAAAGAACCATGACTTTCATTTCGTGATGCCAAGTGCTTGCTTACTTCCCACTTTCAAGTCATAGGTTAGACCTGGTCACGGCTTGAACCCTAACCTCTAACTTATGGATTAAGGACTCTTCCAATTGAGCTACCGCAGTGGTAAGGGGTTATGATTAGGGTACCAAACTTAGGTTGTGAAAGGCAATGTAATTCTAAACTGCACCCTTTAACCACTTGGCCACCGAGGCTCCATAGCAGTCAAGTGTATGTACACATAAACATGTTTACACTGTCAGTCTGGTGTCCTTGTATTACCTTAAAGGTTTGTAAATGTCTAGTCACTAAACAAACATAAAACTTAGATCTATATCTTCAACTTGTCCGCTACTTAAAACTTCCTCACAGAAGTGTAATAGAATATTAGACAGAGGAGACAATGGCCGAACACACTGTCAAAGTTTACATTGATGGCAGGTTTAAATCATTCACAATACTTCAACAACAATATACCAATTTATATGTATATATTTTTAAGTTTTTAATTAAAATCTTTACAGCCCCTAACTAATGGCAGTAATTCAAACCAGTCAATACAACCATGTATCATACAGTTGGCAGGATATTAACTATTCCTACTTCAAAAATAAATCTCAATGGTATACATTTTGTTTATTTTGTAATTATTAAATAAAGAAAGAACAAACTGTTTGTTGTTTAGACAAGAGGTCAAAATCCTATCTTTGAGAAGACTGTTTCTTTAATTGCTGGGAGGGAGGGGAGGGGCTAAGTGGCTGAGTGGTATAGGGAGGGGGAGGTACTCAAAGGCTGAGTGGTATAGAATGGGGGAGGGGCTCAATGCTTGAGTGGTATAGGGAGGGGAGGTGCTCAGTGGCTGAGTGGTATAGGGAGGGGGAGGGGATCAGTGGCTGAGTGGTATAGGGAGGGGCTCTGTGGCTGAGTGGTATAGGGAAGGGGAGGGGCTCAGTGGCTGAGTGGTATAAGGAGGGGGAGGGGCTCTGTGGCTGAGTGGTATAGGGAAGGGGAGGGGCTCAGTAGCTGAGTGGTATAGGGAGGGGGAGGGGCTCTGTGGCTGAGTGGTATAGGGAGGGGAGGGGCTCTGTGGCTGAGTGGTATAGGGAGGGGGAGGGGCTCTGTGGCTGAGTGGTATAGGGAGGGGGAGGGGCTCTGTGGCTGAGTGGTATAGGGAGGGGGAGGGGCTCTGTGGCTGAGTGGTATAGGGAGGGGGAGGGGCTCTGTGGCTGAGTGGTATAGGGAGGGGAAGGGGCTCAGTGGCTAAGTGGTATAGGGAGGGGGAGGGGCTCAGTGGCTGAGTGGTATAGGGAGGGGGAGGGGCTCAGTGGCTGAGTGGTACAGGGAGGGGCTCTGTGGCTGAGTGGTATAGGGAAGGGGAGGGGCTCAGGGCTGAGTGGTATAGGGAGGGGGAGGGGCTCTGTGGCTGAGTGGTATAGGGAAGGGGAGGGGCTCAGTGACTGAGTGGTATAGTAAAGAATGCACTTACAAATCACAATACCTGTCACTGCCTAGCTTTGAATCTTAGCCCATTCCAGACAGATCTATCCTAGTGTGAGAAAATTTGTCAGTTCACTTCCAAACAGCTGGTGTTTTTGTCCAGGCACTCCAATTTCCTCTACCATTCCTGAACTGACAAGCACTCAATATAAGTGATATAATATTGATTGAGACATAACTCTCCATTACTCCACTTCATACTTTTATGATTGGGAAGTGTTATAAATGGGTTTGGTCTGTGACAAAAAGTTACATCAAGTGGCTGATGTGAAAAAATCATTTGAGTTGTCTTAAGCAGGAATAGAGAAAATGTTCCAAGAATAATCTAGACAAAACACAGATCTAAATTTGGAAAAATCATTAATTTTGGCAGGGAACAGGGGTTTTCTCTACAAGTTCACAATAAACAGTAAAAAAATAAATTCTTATCAATATATCTTGGTTCGTTTTGGCTATAAAGTCTATATAGAAGATGGCACATGTATATATATAAAATATTGTTCTTACAAAACAAAAACTACCACTTTATAAATAATAATTGTTTTTGATCATTTATGTCATACAAGTGCATTTGGTTTATGTTTGTTTAGGATCGGTCTTGACATTTGACTTTCATAGCAGCATGATCAGTCAGTATGATTACTTGTAATAAAAAAATATATTCTAGCAATGTATATGTAAATACACAAATAATATACAACTGACTGGAATGTAGAACTATAATCAATATGTACAGAACGAGGAGAAGGAGGCGGAGGCCGTAATTAAACTTATTTATGACATTCTGTCTATCTGACAAGACACTTCACTATCCCGTTATCTTTCTGTTCTCTTTGTCTGGAGAATGCAAGTTATCTCACGTTTTTTTCTGAATCTTCGCCCACAACAATAAAACATAAAAATTACTAATTAACCAGCTTTTCTTTATGTTGTCATTAACACTGTGTCATATCTATGCTGATTATGATAAGACATGGAAACACTGGGGATCTCGGGAATAACATCTTTAGTGGGCAGAAATTTTATGTTCAATATGCTCAAAGCTGGAAAGGAAATAACATGTTGATTACAAATGTTTAATGTTAAATATGATCAACTTCAATGTTGCAGTACATTTTATGGATTAGAGTAATGGTGCTTTATGCTCCAGTAACTTATATCAAGGTGGTAGAGAAAACTGGAGTACCTAGACAAAAACACAAGAGGTGACAAGAGGCACTATCATAATATTTGTACATTTTTTGAAGTGTTTTACACCCAAATCAAGATTTTTTTCACTTACATCTAGGCAGTCAGTTCATGAACGGTGGAGGAAACCAGTGTGCCTAGAGAAAACCCACCAATATTTGGCATGCAAACTGACAAACTTTCTACCACTAGGATCTGTCCTGAGGCAGTGAGAAGTGGATTGTTTCATATGTGTATGCTTTAGACCACTTGTATGTGTTTGGAGATAGACTTAAGTTCATTTTATTTCATGTAGGAGCTTTTACTTATTCTGGCTAGCAGCATAAATCTCAGGTGCAATCACTCGCTTTTACAACTGATAAAATTTAAAAGAAATTTTAAGAATTTTTTTTGATTGACTGCCAATCAAATGTAGCATATTGTACCATTATTAAGCGGAGATCTGAGTCTGTTTAGACAAAGCACCAATAACAGTGATATACCACTTCATAGTGTGAGCCGATACCTGGATTCTGTGTCTGCTTCAGACTGGGATATACCACCTAATAATGCCAGATTATACTAGAGATAAAATATTTCTTATAATCTACTATCACAGTAGTTATAACACATACCTGTCTGTATATACAGCAGGTGCTTGTCAGGAATCATTACATATATTACACTTTACATTTCAAATCAATCCAGATTCACTTCTCTAAATCAAATTTATTACAGAGATTGGTTTTCCACCATCAAACTATAAGAGTTTGGTTTCCTTCTATCAGATTTATTACAGAGTCTGGTTTCTGCAGGATTTAATGTTCTTCATCAAATTTACAAGAAAACAGGTTTACTATTGGTATCAATTATAGATAAATAATGTTGAATTAAAGATGAAACATGTTTTAAAATTACACAAAACTACTCTTTACAAGTGGGTCCTTCAGCAGAAACCTTCAAAAATGATGCCTCATATCGCGGCAGGCATGGCATATTAGAGAAACCTCCCTGCACATTGCCCTGAATGCACTGCAAAGATCAAAATTTCTGCCGCTTCACCTGTAGCTGGTGACGTCTTGATATAAATGAAATATTCTTGACAGAGATGTAAAACCCCATTCAATCAATCAGCCTTACAAGTAAAATGATATGACTTCATTTGACTGATACAACTTTGTTTTATTTTAACAAGAATTATTACCAGACACATAATGAATACCGTAAATAATTAAGAACTAGTCTTGTTGCTGACTGTTGTTAGTAGTTTGTACTTTGATCTGGAAGTGGACTGACTGTTTTACTTTAAATCAGCAATTCTTCCGCTATTTTTTGTGATTGTGTTTTAAGCCCCAGTCAAGATTTTTTTCATTTAGGTGGTCGGTTCATGAATGATGGAAGAAACCGCAGTGCCCAGAGAAAACGTACCTTCGACAAGTAAACTGACAAACTTCATTAATTGTAATGACTGAAAAAGCCACAAGTTTTTATTAAACATTTCTGTGAAATATAATACTTCAAAAAGTTTAACATTAAAATTTAACAATAAATGTTGAAAAATTAACAAATAATTTATATATATTATATTTACCAAAATGTTAAATTCAAATTGAAGAATTTGAATCTCTAGGGTGTTGTTCTGTTTTGATCAAAAGTGGGACATCATGTCACCCTCTCAGTGGTGAATACTGGACATAATGACTGGACAGTCCCCCCTCTTAAAGTAACAAACATTAATATGTCAAAGAATAAGACCAAAAACACACCCTCTAGGTTTAGAACATAAAATTGTAATTGGATTTATAACAAGTATTATGTTTAAACAGAGCCTTAATAATTATCTAACTATTCCACAATTACCCCTGGGCAGCCTTAAACCCAAGTAATGGTATAGTGTAAATTAATGACTGGTTGAAAGGAAAAATCCAAAGGGTTTAATGTTCATTTTAAGTCTTCCACTCTGAATTGTCTCAAATATCAAATTTATTTATTTCCCTCATTGCACAACAGAATACAAACAGAGAACATATATTAAATCATACAAATAAACAACATGGATAACAGCAGTATAAACATTTCAACCTGGTCCTTAGAGGACAGATTCTCTCCATAATAATTCTAAAAAACTTACATAATTTCATCTGTAGAGACATTTGTTTACTATTGAATAATTTAAAAATTTTAAAGTATTTGTATGTTTTGAATGAATAATACCAACATGGGATATCTGGCTCCAATTAGATATTTCAGAAGAGAATTAGATTGGTATGAGAAACTTTTGTAGACATTTAATATCTAGTTAGAGGTCAAGGTTATACAGTGTCTCCTTGAAACAATACCATTGGAATATGGAACATTTTACATCACTGCCAATATTAATGATGTCATAATTAACATATCATTCAAGTTTTGATTTTACAGCACTAGACGACAGTATCGGAATACAATTTCTCATCAATAGTGCTTGGGCCAAAATTAAGAAACCAAAACTTTTGTTTTTGACAGAAACTGAAATTACAGTTAAACTAACAAAGCAAGACAATCATGACAATCTAAAACCCCTGACATATCAAACATAAACACTAATGTTTGGTTGTCAGAGAGAATCTTATCATATATACCAAAGACTAGGTTTGAATCCCACTCAGACAGATCCTAGAATGAGAATGTTTGTCAGTTCAAACATAGGTCAGTGGGTGTCTTAAGGAACTCCAGTTTTCTACATTGTCACAGAACTGTCTGTCATGATATAAGTAAAAGAATCTTGACTGGGATGTAAAACACCAATACTCCACTCTACTACATTACACTTCACTGAGTTCACTCTGCTTCTTTGTTGTTGTTATCTTACAAACATTTGGTTGTCTTGTTAACATATTGGTTATATTTTTCAGTTTTGCTACCATATACTGCTTTAAACATTTGCCACAAGTAAACATTCTCTGTAGCTGACAGGGGTAACCTATTATACAATGGTGTTTTAGTATGCATTGTGACATACATGTAGGTCATTTTATTGGAATTTTATCTAATGGAATAATCTGTTACTGAGCTTTTAACAGCTTCAGAGTCAACAGAAGATGCAAATTCTGAGTAAGAGTTTGAATCCACAACCACACTGACTTTATAAGCAAGTAAAAACCACTTGTCATTGCCCATCTATGACAACACTCCGCCAAGCTTTAACAAATAATATTACACTATGCCTTGTAACCTATGTGTTGACCAATGACCACAAAATTAGGTTTTAATATTACCATATAATTACTAGTGGTTTACCCAAAGGATATCAACAAAAACCTTATACAAATTTAAAGGTTTAAAAACAGTTAAACCTTATAGATTTTAAATCTGTTACCACCATGACATCTTAATAAAGTTTAGAATGGAGTACCAGAGTATTTCATAAGGGCATTTTTTGCAACTCCCTCCAAAAAAAGTGTGAAATTTTTTTGCATTTTATCAAAAACATTAAAAATCAAATTATTGAATTAATTTTGTTGCATATCTTTAAATGCAGATATTGACAGGTAGTGTGTAGTTTGAAGTGAATTTGTAATCAAATTTTACCACTCATGGGAGGGAGGGGGGCACAAGTAGGACCTTATCATATATACTCCTTTTAAAAGGTTTTATAACACTTTGTTTTCAAATTGCATGTTTGGTGTAATTATACAGCACCAGGACAATTCTCTGTATTGTTTAGAATTCTTTTGAATGTTAAGATTTAAATAAATAAGCTTGTCATGACAGTTCTGTCAACTTTATTTCAGATAAATTATGTATTAAGTAAGGAATATGCACCGTCTAACCTACATATAAAACCTTTTTTAAACACTTAAATTAAAAATACTTTTTATTACTTAAAATTATAATTACAACTACATGTGGTTTCTATGTTTCACAACAAAATCATAAAATGTCTCCATGGAGATAAAAAAGGCCTATGGTGCTCACCTAGTGCATATACAGTGTGGTGTGGGTAGAACTGTTCCCTGCATGGGGATGAAGATCTATAGTTAGATTGTGATTTACTTCATGTTTTAATGAAACAAGTTTTTTCACTTGCCCAGGTAGCACAATTGGTACGTTATGCTTTAGTCTATCTATGGTAGGAGATATGTTTTTGAGGTTGTGGGTTTGAATCTAAGCATTGGTAAATTTAATTAATCAGAAAGTAAAATTTTTGTGTTGGCTAGTATCATCTGTAACTACTTAAAAATGCCTATATCTTCTGAATAAATACCATAAACAGCCTCACAGGATTTAACATTATTCTTGGGGTTTTTTTTTAACCAGTCACTAAAATTGATCTAAAAAAATTTAACCATGTGAAATTGCACCACATTAGTGAGCAAAGTGAATGATAATAATCAATGTTTTAACAATGTACAAGTTGAAAGTAGCGGCTGGTTTACAATATAAGAAAGTTACTCAATGTCTTAAATACCAGTAAACATTTTCACTTGTATGATTAATATTCTGTGATATAGTTATAACAGAGCTTCATAAAATGCATTAATAAAAACATATCATCATCAACTGTATCTTGATCGATGGAAGACAGACACAAAGTATCATGAGAGATCTTCTATCAACAGATCATATGTATCAGACTGATATAATGGCATATGAAAATATCCAAAAAACAAATCATATCCAAGTTAACAACTCCACTAACAAAGTTGAGACTAATGCAAGATTAGGTCCAATTATAACCTCTGATTTGACCTGTCACAACTCCTAGACTGCAACTCTCTAAAGGAAAGACAAATGAGAAGAATGATGATGATGATGATGATGATGATGATGATGATCAACAAATATATACAAATGTATATGTATTTAAGCCAAGAATGATTTTTGTCCATTCATCCTTTGTCTCTGTCCTTTAAGGGCCCTCAAGGATTCAAGGTGAGGTTTGAATCCCACTAGGACAGATCTTAGTGTAAGAAAATTTGTCTGTTCACTTGTCAAAGGTCAGTATCGTAGTTTTCTCTGGACACTCCAGTTTCCTCCACCATTCCAGAACTGACCACCTAAATATATATGAAACACGGTACACTTTACCATGGCAGTAAATCTCCATTACTTTACTCTTTGCCACTCAATCAATCTCATGCTATGAATTAATGCATACACAATTAAATGACTTGAAGTGGGAAGAAAACTGTGTAACACAGCACCAGCTCAACATCCTGTACCCAATGTAGATAGTAATTTAAAATGATTTAATTCCATGACAATTTAATGTTACCTTGACAACTACATTATTTTGAACTTTTACGGGACAGGAAGTACAATGTAATAAAACAACTTTATTTCCTGCTAATATAAAATTAAAAAGTGTTAAATTAGCAATAATCAGTGTAAAACAATCACACATAATCAATGTTTTATTCTCTGTAGAGCAAAAAATCTGGCAGGAAATTTAATTTTACTCATTTAATTTTGACATGCAATATCGATTTTTTTCTTTCTTTTTTTACTGCACTATACATGTAAATATTTAAATAAAATTTATCGATCCTCAAAATCTTACGTAATACCTTAACAAATTCGGGCAGAAAAAAATCTAAATCGACAAAAAATGTCTGAAAGCTTGATGGCCGATTTGATTAATACAGAACTAAGTATTGACAAAATCCTGAACTAAGATAAACAAATCAGTGGGTTGACATACTACTGCACTTCTTATTAAAAACCTTGACATGTATTTTATCACTTAACTGTGTAAATCATTAAACACACAACAAATCTCTCTCTCTCTCTCTCTCTCTCTCTCTCTCTCTCTCTCTCTTATTTAACTTATTTTTTTTTATCCAATTAAAGTAATTTGTCATTATAATCACTTTTTAATTATCTAATAAACAAACCATATCCAGGAAACAAAATTCTCTTTAATTTTTTTCTGATACTTTCTTTCCAAATAAAGAAAATTTAAAGAGAATATTGTTATATAGGCCTTAAGTTCATTGTAGTGCTAGACAGAATTTCTTACAGCACAGACAATATAACTGTGATGACACAGACAATATAACTATGATGACACAGGCAACATAACTGTGATGACACAGACAATATAACTGTGATGACACAGGCAACATAACTGTGATGACACAGACAATATAACTATGATGACACAGGCAACATAACTGTGATGACACAGACAATATAACTGTGATGACACAGGCAACATAACTGTGATGACACAGGCAACATAACTGTGATGACACAGGCAATATAACTGTGATGACACAGGCAACATAACTGTGATGACACAGGCAACATAACTGTGATGACACAGGCAACATAACTGTGATGACACAGGCAACATAACTGTGATGACACAGGCAACATAACTGTGATGACACAGGCAATATAACTGTGATGACACAGGCAACATAACTGTGATGACACAGGCAACATAACTGTGATGACACAGGCAACATAACTGTCCTGACACAGACGACATAACTGTGATGACACAGGCAACATAACTGTGATGACACAGACAATATAACTATGATGACACAGACAATATAACTGTGATGACACAGGCAACATAACTGTGATGACACAGGCAACATAACTGTGATGACACAGGCAACATAACTGTGATGACACAGGCAACATAACTGTGATGACACAGGCAACATAACTGTGATGACACAGGCAACATAACTGTGATGACACAGGCAACATAACTGTGATGACACAGGCAACATAACTGTGATGACACAGGCAACATAACTGTGATGACACAGACAACATAACTGTGATGACACAGGCAATATAACTGTGATGACACAGACGACATAACTGTGATGACACAGGCAACATAACTGTGATGACACAGACAACATAACTGTGATGACACAGGCAACATAACTGTGATGACACAGGCAACATAACTGTGATGACACAGGCAACATAACTGTACTGTTGCTGTATTGGTTAGACTCTGGTTTTCAACAGAGAAAGCAGTTATTTTTACTGTGGGATTATAACTTTATATTGCCCAACCTTCACCAGTTTAGCAAAGTAAAATAAAATCCAAGATTATTTCATATATACACGGATTATTTCATATACATGTCACCATATACAAACTTGCAAAAACTGACGTATATTTGAGAATATAGCGGCAAGGTATAATGATACCAGGCTCCAGTTTCACAATCATTTCTAAACTAAACATTTTCCTTAACTTAAATCTTGCAAATTTTCATATCTTTATAATTTTGTTAATTTTCAAGACATTGAGGAATTTAAGGTGTCATTTTTAAGATCACTTCTAGATTAAAACATTTGCATTTAGTTTTGACAAAAATATTCATCAGTAGTTTCAAAAAGAGATTACAAAAATTTGCTAAACTTAAGTTAAGGAAAATCTTAGCTAAGGAATGATTATGAAACTGGAGCCTGGAGTGTATTCTTCTGTATTATATACATACATGTATTGGTGTAATATATTTCAGCATTTATGTACAATAAACAGGTGAGTTAAAAGGCCTTAAGTGTTCAATATCATTATAACTAAATATTGGTACTTACATTATAACTTGATGTGGTCTGTCAATGGTCAGTCAGTGGTCACATATGGACAAAATCCACTAAAATGTTAAAGTCCCTGTTGGTTTACATAAGAAAGAGGACTATATCCATACCACTATAAGCAGTTAATAACTTGATAATAATTCCTCTCTGATATTACAATTCTATCTGAGTCCCTTTAATAATGTAATCACCACACTGGATCACTGACCCTGCAGATATCCACTATCATAATTAAAGTGACACGCCTGGTCAAACACCTGACCCTCAATATCACAGGTAGACATACTTCATTGAGTTCTGTTGAACCAGAAATGTCCCCCTTTAAATTGTTTACAAACACACATTGAAATACAAAATATTTACTTTTTAATATCTGAACTTGTTTACTTATTAGTATAATTTTTTTCTATGGATGACATGAATTTGTTAATGAAAATTCAATTTACTTTATAGTGTGAAATTCTATTAAAAACCTATTACAAGCTTGTTCTGAATTTAAAATATTAAATCATATTTAAATCCTATATTGTAAATTACAAAATGAATCGTTACACACAATTTCATATTTTAATTCACCATAAAATTTTATTTGACCCCACATAAATAAATTTCTTGTGGTTAATATCTTACAACAGAGTGCAAGAGTGGAGTAATGTTGTTATACACCATAGTCAAGATTCTTTCACCAATATCCAGCCTGTCCTCTCTATAATGGTGGAGGAAACCAAAGTGCCCAGCAAAAAGAACCAACCATCATCAAGTGAACTGGATCTGACCAAGTGGGATTTGAACCAGGGCAATGGTACCATTTAGTCACAAAGACTTTAAGAGTGTAAAGATATTTCATTTGACAATTATTGTGAGCTTCCAACCCTTTCAAAATGGCAGGTGTAGGTATTGGATCAGAAAAATAATCCCAATTCATGACGCATCAACAAGTAATTGGCATTTTATTCTTTAGCACAAAAACTAAACAAAAACTTTGATCAAATAAAATAGTAAAAGGACATGAGTTGGATCCCTGGTGTAACCCTCCATTTTTTTCTCCCTGTTACAGTTTGGATACCACTGTGGCCCTTTGGAGTGGTGGATTGGCAATTGCAGCTTACCGGTATATAAAGTCCAACCAAGGGAATTTTGGTGAGTTTTCCCATGTGTTGGCCATGTAGCCAAGTTGGTAGGTAGAGCACTCGCCTAAAGAGCTGGAGGTCCTAGGTTTAATTCCCAGTCTAACACTGCATTTATTTCTCCTTCCTGTAAAACAGCAAATGATGGGGGGGGGGGCCTAACCTGTTAAAAAGCTTCAGCAGAACATTGCCAAACCCTCTCAAACGTTTAATGTGAACTATCTTCCTCCAATCACCAGAGCACATGGTACCCACTGGCACCTGTACAGAACAACTGCATATGGGAAATGTTAATGTAAAATATTCCCACTAATTTGATTATATTATTCTATATCATATTTGCACCTGTTGGGGGAGGGGGGGGGGGCAGTGGACCCCACTGCTAAGACTATCACAACTGACCACTTTGGCTAAAACTGTCACACCTGACCACTACCTGGGTGATTAGTAGACACATATTTTTATCTTACCCCGGTAGCTGTATTTGTCCAAGCTTACTGTTTGAGCTGATAATGGCTCTGATTGATCTGTGTATATGGTAAATAATTCACTTCATAAATCCTAGTAAAGCCAAACATGTGTGGCACAACACTAAATATTTGTCCTAACCACAGAAAACCCAGAAAACTTCCAGCGGTATATATACACAGATTGTGAGGGTAGTTAAGGTAGATTATCACGTTATGTATAGATATAAATATTTAACTAAGTAATAGAATGCTAATCAAATTCCAGTTACAAAGACAATGATGTAACAAGAGTGGCTTTACTTAGAAGGTACAGGTCAGTGTTTACATTACATCCTGTATCACAATAAAGTCGGAATAATAAATTAATGTTTTTATGAGATTTCCACATAATTACAGAGATAAAACATATCTAAATCATACACCTTCTGGACAGAACAGAAGACAAAATACAGTTTTATCCATCTTTCAAAAAGATCTTTCCTGTCTGCACCTTGGCCTACAGGCCACATGTAGACATTAAATTTCCGGCAGTCATCTTCAAAAATTAATAAATGCCATACACAATTCTGTGTGGTGTGGGAGTTTGTGCAAATGTGAGCTTATGGTGCTTTTTATAGCCACTGCTTATAATTATATATGTTACAAATTTTAAAGCCTGTAAACCATTTAGTTCATTACCAAGCTAAACAGTAGCGACCACAACAAGGAAAATGCCCTTGTCATTGTGACTAACCAAAATAGATCCTAGAGACGAGGAATTTTGAATGCATGTTATACTCCCATCACATCATAATTTAAACGAAATAAATAATGAAAATGAAAATTTTAATATTTTAAAACAGTTTACTATAATATTTATGTTTTAAGTTTTAATACTTAGCTCTGTAGATATACTGGTGACGATATAAGAAAACATTATTCAGACTCTGACAAACACAACTGGAGCGAGAGCGAGCAGCGGGTTTTATCTTTACTGCCGATCTATTTATGACACACTTTTAACCTGTATATCAATTTAAATCTCATAAATTATATTTTATTTCAATTTTTGACTTATACATGACAAAAAATTAGTTTTTATAATAAATACCTACAGGGAATGATCGTTTATTAAATATGAAGTTTTTTACCAGGTAAATAACATCAAATTATCTTGTTATATGTTATAAAACATTATTGATATTTTTTAACTTTTCCTTTTTTTTCTTTTATGAAGATAAACAGACACAGCTAGTCAATCAGAAACTTTACAAAAACTTCAGCAGCCACTGAACAAACCCCAGGGTATAGGTATGAGTGGATCCGGAGCTATAGTATTTTAGGCTCCAGTTGAGTATATTTTAAGGTGGATAGTTCTTGAATGGTGGAGGAAACTTGAGTATCATGAGTAAAAATCTTAAGCAAGCAAACCACAAAACTTTTTCTGCCCATGTGGGATTCTAACCTAGGTAGTTTGAGCCACTGTGGTACATAAGCCTACACTTTAGCCACAGATCCCCCAGGTATAGGTATAACATAAAATGACTATCTCAATTGACTTATTTCACTTTTATCAAGATATCACCAGCTTCAGTTTCAGTATATTTTAGGCAATTTGCCTATGGTTTTATTGTGTTATGTGCACCCTCATATACAGACCCCATGTTAAGGACCTAGTTGATTGATATCTCTCTATCGACTGACTTACAAATTGCTTTTCAAGTTTTGTTAATTCATCATTTTATTTAAGAATTAATCATTCCTAATGTGCTTTCAGCTGTTCTCGATCTTGTCAATGACCTTGAACTTATGACCTTGTAAGCATATAAATCTTACTGTGCTTGAAGCAGCTTAACTTGGTACTATTTTTCTATAACATCCGGTTTTCTTCCATTCTAAGACTTGAGATGACAGTTGTTTTAACATATTGTTATATTTAATCATATTTAAGATATAATCTTGACAGAGACTTTTTTAATCATCAGTTTTATGGCTTCAGCAGCTGACTGACAGTGGTGGTGATGATAAAGGTGTTTTCTGAAACATTACATATGATATAGTCCATCAATTACACAGACAGACAGACAGACAGACAGACAGAGATAAGACTACGGTGGTACTACTGCTACTGATTGGTACTACTGCTACTGTATACTGATAACACTTGTAACAATTTACTTCATTACTGAACACATTAAGTTAATATTTCAGAATGCCTCTATCTGATGGTTTTCCTTTTCTGTGTGTGACAGTTTGTCACTTAATTTGCTGAAAGTCAGTTGTTTTTCTGGGCACTCAGATTTCCTCCACTATAAAAGAACTGACCGCCTTAATTTAAATGAAAGCATCTTGACTTTAGGAACTCAGGTTTCCTCCACTATTAAAGAACTGACCACCTTATTATAATGAAAACATCTTGACTGTTGTATAAACTCCAATATAAAAAATTAAAATTTATTGGGTTACCCCTTTATTGTTACTAATAGAGAAGGGGAGACAAGACAATTTGTTTTCATTAATGGCCAAACTAAAAGATTTGGATTCAATCACTAGGTGGGACTCGCCGCAAATTTTAACTTTTTCCCAAACACTAATCAAATAACATTCTTGACCATTATGGGGGGTATTCAAATTGCTATTTAATGCTATTATTTTTATTATTGCCTTGATAATTTTTATATCTATCATAAAAATGGGAGGGGCATATCTATGGTTTATATAATGTATCTCAACTCTATCACCTTTAGCTAATAATTTCCTCACTGACCTGGAAACATAACATGTCCAGAAGGGTAAATACACCTGGACAGCAGGGGTCAACAAAGGTCATGATTACACCTATATAATGATATCTATAATGTCATCTCTGGTCATGTTTACTTCATGTGTATAAAACTTTATCATTAATGATTATCATGAGGTAATGTGACATAAGTCACGTGTGGTCACTGTGTAGTCAAATGTGGTCACTGCAAGTCATCTGTGGTCACTGCACGTCATCTCTGCTCACTGCAAGTCATCTGTGATCACTGCAAGTCATCTGTGGTAACTACACAGTCTTAGCCCCAAAGGCTCAACAGGCCAGTGCAATTATCCCTGCCACATTAGTGAAAGTGAGTGAGAGTATTAGACTTTTACTTGCATTGTATTTAGAAGATTTAGGCTCAATACACTGTTGGATCAGACCAAACAGTGAACACTTGAAATGGGAATGCCAGAACAATTATTTACATTTAATATGGAATTGCATAGGTTGATATTTTCCCATTGTTCCAGGAATTTGTCACTTTTAAGTTTTCTCATTTGGTAGTGACTGTGCTTTTGACAAGCATGCTTTAAGACATTTAAAAGTAATGGGGTACTCTGGATGAGACACCAAAAGTGGTTTGCATCCTAATGAGCAGGTCATAAATACAACTATCCCTACAACATTCCCATATGCAGACAATTTCATGGGTATGAATTTCTACTACTTCAATCTATTTCTATTTCAAACTGCAGCAAATGGTGCATTTTAGGTATTTCAGAAAGATGTTAGTTTAAAAAAGGATTGATTGAATTGAGTTCTTGAAGAATCAATATATATTTTCACTCTAGAAATTGCAGCATTTACTTTCTACAAGTATATGTGTATTTTAATCTTGCAAATTAATTAGTGCCAGACACACTTAAAACTCTTCAAACTTTGTCAATAAAAACTCTTAACTAATAAAAATCCTGGACATCTTATTAAAGTCCTTGGTTGAACCTAAAGATCTACCAAAAAATCACAGTCTCCAAGCAGAAACAGTATTCTATCATACTGTAGTGAGTGGTAATGACTGTTGACAGACGGAGTGTTTTGTATTGAGTAATTAATTATCATGTGTCAATTTTGACTGATAAGTTGACATAATTACTCCAATAACTATATGTTACTCTGACATTCCATTCTAACCACAAATGATCACTATCTATACACACTACTTGATTAGGGGGGAGAGGGGGGGGGGGGAGAGGGGGGTTAACGGTACCCTACAATACTACCAGTATCAGGTAAAGAATGTGTAATTGGAGGTCTGATAAATACAAACAGACTTAACAAGTGATAATATTAATTCTAAACAAGCTCATCTGTTTTAAATTAATCTACTAATCTTAGTAGCATACCAAACCTCACAAGTTATACTATGGTTGTCTACAACAGTAGTACATGTCCTAATGTCGACCACATCGTCTGGATTAGAAACCACATTTAATGACATGCCATGCAACAATTATTCTTATCTAATCTCTAAATTTAGACTCACTACATTTTTTTTTAAAAATGTATAAATAGATAAAAACAAAACAAAAATTAAAAGTCAATACAAAATGTAAAATTCCAAATACAAGAAACACTTTAATACATTCATTTAGCCTTTTCAATAACATCCCCACATAATACAATCCAGAGTCTGGTATATAATATCAATAATCAGACACTCTGGGTTTCCCCTGTGTATCCTCCCACTGGGTTAATTATTATATTGATGTATCAAAGGGTGTGTGATGTTCATAATAACACTAAATTAAATGAAAATGTAACTCCTGCTCTGATAATTCATCTGGCATCCTGAAAGTGTTACTCTCGTCCCAGAACACAGCTGGCATCCCGAGATCTGTTATACTTCTCACAAAGATTATAAAGAAATATATAGACAATTTGGTTATTAGAAATTCTATTTTCTCTGTGGGATTCATTAGTGTATTTGCTTTTTTCATTTTTGTTGTGTTAATTGAATTACTACACAAAAAAAGATTTATATAAAACTGAAAAATACCAATTCCTGGTTGCATTGCAGTAAAATTCCTATGTGTGAAATCCTGTTGAAGCTCATTTCATTCATCGGCTCCTCAGTTCCTACTTAATTAATAATTATATAGATATAATTTATAAAATTATTACTCCTTACTGAGAATTTTCATATGTATGAAGACATCATTAATGATTGCATGGCCTAATTTGGTGTTCTGACAACAAAAAAACACGTGCCATGGCCTCAATTATTGATGTCTCACCAGGAAAACTTACTTTACTATCTCCAACAAGTCTAGTTTAGTCTAATTCTTGTATTTTGAGGTTTTTCAGAGGACGAAAAACCAGTGTCCCAAGTCATTGTATGGGTGGCTCAGAAAAAGGACTACTACAGCTCATTGCTATGTTAGTAAATTGCAAAGGTATAAATGTCTGCAACTACCTGTGTATATATATGCAACATGAAACTGAAAAAAATGTTGGAGCCAAACACGGGACAGTCCCATTACTAGTGGGATGCCTAATCGGCTGAGCTTACTGACCACCTATCAAACTGGGTCTGCCACATTCCTCCTTTCTTGTTTTAGTATCAAGGTAGTTGAATCCAAACCACCCGGTTCAGCTCTGGTTAAAAGACCTATCAAGATCAAATATATATTATAGCTGGTGATGTTTCAATATAGGTATAACAATCTTGGTTAGGACAAACTAAACTGGGACAGATCTGCATGATAATAATACTGTATTACATTAAGGGATAATTGAGGGACCACCTGACATGTATTATTCAAACATGTTAGAATTACAAATACAATTGGAAACATCACAAATGCAGACAGAGAGACAGATAGACAGACAGATGGATGGACAGACAGACAGACTGACCAACATGGAGCCAGACTTACACCATTAAGCACAGGTAAACAGTGTGAACATACATTAATTATGTAATTATACAACAGTATTTACATTTATCTATCTGTATTTACAATGTTACATGTTGAACATATATTAAAATCTCCCTGTGTGTCCGAACTTCCTGTCACGGACAACCCTGCGAGTCCAAACTTCCTGTCAAGGACAAATCAATACAATAGTTCTTACATTTAATGGTGTATGAAACATGCAATATTAATTAAATGGCATATCAAACAAAAATCAACATGGCAACTATATATTTGTTGCCATAGCAACAGTGTAGCCAATTAGAATCAATGCCTCATGTTAAAAATTTTAGCTAAAAGTTTTTTGTGGGCAACAAACAGGATTTGAAAATTTTCACAGCAGGAAAAACATGTACCGGTACTTGACAATAACCAAAACTACCAAGTATATACTATAACAAATGAACCAAGTCAACATGACACATCACACCGACATTTAAATGTCTGGACTTTTTTACAGGCAATGTATATTTTAACAAAATGTACCTACCAGTATACCATGCTCACACTTACTGTAAAACTCTAAATTTTGATAAATTTTTGCATAAAAAACTGGTGAAATATGTTAAACTATTAATGGTGTAATCTGTATATATTTTTCTTATTTTTATTCTTTACTCAAATAGTTCTCCGAATATACAGCAATTTAGGAACAATTTGAAAACACAAAAATATATACAGATTATGTCATCACTACATGTACTTATATACATCTTACCAGTTTTTCATGGCTAAATTTAATGTAATTGAAAACTTACATCCATCAAGTCATACAAAAAGCCTATGTTAACAAGTTTGTTTTTTCAAATTTAGATATATTAAAAACAACTTTTTAAAAATGTTTGGTTAATTGATTTAATGGGGTTTTAGGTCAAGAATATTTCACTTATATTAAGACATCAAGAGCTATGGGTAAAATGGCAGAAATTTTTACTTATGTGGTGCACTCAGGGCAATGTGCTGGGTGTCACACTCAGGGCAATGTGCTGGGTGTCACACTCAGGGCAATGTGCTGGGTGTCACACTCAGGGCAATGTGTTGGGTGTCACAATGTGCTGGGTATCACACTCACGGCAATGTGCTGGGCGTCACACTCAGGGCAATGTGCTGGGTGTCGCACTCGGGACAATGTGCTGGGTGTCGCACTCGGGGCAATGTGCTGGGTGTCGCACTCAGGGCAATGTGCTGGGTGTCACACTCAGGGCAATGTGCTGGGTGTCACACTCAGGGCAATGTGCTGGGTGTCACACTCAGGACAATGTGCTGGGTGTCACACTCAGGACAATGTGCTGGATGTCACACTCAGGGCAATGTGCTGGGTGTCACACTCAGGACAATGTGCTGGGTGTCACAGAGCATTGTAATCAGATTGTAAGGTCTCTTCTGAAGGACCTATGACTTACTTTCTAAATATACTATTTTCAAGTCTTGGTCAGGCCCTGCATGGGTTCGAACCCAAGACATCCAACATACAAAGCAAGCACTCTACTAACTGAGCTACAGAAGTGTAATTTCAAGCACAGAAAATATCACAAAACTTTTATTTTGTTGTTTGATCTAGTACTTTCAGATTTTATACTTTGAGTCCTGTTTAGGAGTATAATAAATACCCCCCCCCCCCCCAATCATTTTCTTCTTTATATATAAAGCATTCCTACAAACAGCTGAACTATCTTAGACAATTTTTTGACACTAATCTCTTTGTACTGTTAAATACTTAATCAAAATCCCTGTCTTCTAACAAACACATAACATTTATAAACATTTCATTTTGTTAATCTTCATGAAAAGAACACTTTAGGTCAAATATTTAGGGTGCCAAGAATTTGTTTCCTTTAAAACCTTTGTGTAAGTATTCAAGTGTAGCATACCCCCTAAAACCACATCATATATTTCAGTATTCATGTTTAGTATTGTCATGTTTAAAAAAGAATGATCCATCTATTTGTTTATTTAATTATAAAATATCAAAAAATATATTTTTCATTAAGCTATTATATGTTTATTTACATGTACATGCCATCATACCTATCTAACCATTTTCAAATTGTGGTAAGTAATATAGTAAATATACATTCCATATATATAGTTCATAATATATTTCTATTCTTTGATTACCTGATTAAAATACATATATAACTAATATTGAAATTCCAATAACCTTTACTGCAATCATGCAAAGAAATGCAACCAATTTCTAATTGTTTCAGTTTAAGACAGTGAGAAGTATGTTTAAGAGAATGTGTGAATTTGGCCTGCAAGAACTTCCTTCAAATCACACAGTTGCACTTTACCAATCATTTGTCTACATGTAATATGGAGTAAATGATGTTTAACACCTCAGTTAGGATTTCTGCACTTATATCTATACATGTACTTAAAGGTAGTCAGTTCGGAGTTGGTGAAGAAAACCAGAGCACCTGCAGAAATCCACCAACTATTTATAAGTAAACTGATAGACTTTCTCACACCAAAGGATCCAACCAGAGTGAGATTCAAACCCCATGCAGTGAGAGGCACTTGATCCATCAACACTAGATCACTAGGCCACTAGACCTTTGTGTACAAGATATAAGACACATATATGTTCAGATTGGACTATATTTTAAAGCTCACATTAGAGTTCTAGATGACCCAGAGATAACCCTGTATATCTGACCATAATCATGTAATCTTCTATAAGCATGTCTACCTTTAAGGTGTAAATATTATATACCCCAACAGACCAATAATCTATCCGATCAAATGTGCAGACCATGGCATTTAAAATGGCATGTCATAAAATCTGGAATAAGACTATAAATGCTTACTTTAAGTTAGAGACAGACATTTACATAAAAAGTGTATATTGTTTTATTATGACAGCAATGACCTTTATCTTATAATCACAAAAAGTGAACCCTTACAAATCACAATATGTCTCACTGCCTAGCTTCCAATCCCACGTGGGATGGGACAGGTCCTAATGTGAGAAAGTTTGTTAGTTCACTTACTAAAGATCGGTGGTTTCAGTGGAAGACTCTTGACTGGGGCTGAAACAGCATTTGTCTACTTACTCAACTCCATCAGCATAAAGGAGTACCAGTATCATGAGTTACCATAACAACCACAAAATTTACATTTGTGATACGGATCTACACACCTGTATTATAAATCGTTATATACCTTTAATTCTAGTTATCACATTTTGACATCATTATGATGTCAATAAAATGAATCTTTGAACTATTTTGACATGAAATCTGAAAAATTACACCAATTTTATGCAGTCAGTTCATACTGCAGGAAACTATTGATCATTGCATTGTGGATTGGAAAACACAAAATGTTCATGATGCCACAGCAAGTACTGGTAGGTAACAGGTATGGTGCAAATTCAGAAAAAAAATCTTCTTCCCATAATGAAGTGAAATACTATATACTCAATAACCAGCATTGACTTTACAATATGCGCCATATTCCCCCTCGGCCTAACAATACATTTTAAAAACTCGGCTTTTCTGATCATATTATAATGGTGGTTTTTGTTGTGTTTAAATAGGCCAATTATAACTAATCAGATTAAACACAAATAGTTTTAAAGTCAAGGCTAAATCTGCTAACTTTGTTAAACTACTGTGTTAATTCTTAAAGAAACTATAGAAAATCTGTGGGGCAGTCAAACACCATGTGACAAAGGCTGATCATTAAGTCATCACAATATAACTTGTTGACTTATATCAACACTAATAACAAGTCTTTGTTCAAATTGTTAATCTTTTTCCTGCTAAGAACTTATCATGATCACATATGCCAGTAGTCAATATTATATAATAATATATTTCTGTCAAAGTTTTTTCTTCTTTTTTTAATAAATGTATAAATAACCATGAACTTATATAATACAAGCTTATGATATTCTGATAAAGCTTAATCAATGTTATAACACTGTTGATATTAAAAAATTCAAATTTATTGAAAAGAAAATAAATGCAATCCCAACCAAGATACCAACAGTTATCTCTCTCTCTCTCTCTTCTCTCTCTCTTGTAGAGTTCAATGTTAAAAAACTTTATAAAAATTGACTTACCAGTCTCTGCGATGGTATTTTGTTTATCGAAAGCCTCTGTATATTTTTTCCTTGCACTGTCCGACATTATTTCCAGTGGAAGCTCATCCAAGTTCAAACGAAAATGTTCCATTTCAAAATAACATACATCACACCAACTCTGTTCGATACTGCAGTCCCTCTTCAACAGGACTAATTTATTTAATTGAAATATTCCAAAGTTTGAAACATGAATTAAATCTTCTGCTCGGCCTTTAGACTGACAAAATCAATTTGTTGAAATGGTCAGACACAATAGTGGACAATAGGGAGTCCTACACTAAACTGTCAATGAACTGTCACCACTCAGCAAGATTGGCCACTGGCAATTGTTAAACTTAATCAATGACTATATATAATAACATTAACATTATGTACAGCCTCGGGAAGTTTATGTATATTAATTAATCGTAATCCGTTTTGGGGTTTTGATCACATATATATATATAAATAAAAATCATACTTCCTAGGTCTAGATCAGAAAGTTAAACAGTGCACACCTTTTCTTTGTTAAGGTGTTATATATTCTTAGACATGAAAAACTTATTAGCAGAAAAAAATGTTTTTTACAGATTTCTGCACTAATATACCCAATGAGTGGAATAAATAGCAGTAGTCCTTTCACTTAACTACCGTATATTAATTATGCCTGAGGAAATGATCTATCAGGGATCATAAGGTCACTGAGCCATGTCGACAGACAAATATCCATCAGATGTGCAATATAAATACATGGACATGCAACTTATTAGTGGATTGGTAGATCTTCTTGATTCCAATAAATCCATATGGCCAGTTTAACAGCTGGGAACTAGTACCAGGAAATGTAAATATATATAGTACATATATCCGGCGTTTGGTCAATCACTGATTTACTGTTATATACACTTACACTCTGTAAAATCCTAAATACTAGATAGACGTCTTTTGGTCAACAATGCTTTACCACTGTAACCTATCAACGTTATATAAACTTACAGTGGGTAAAATCCAAAATAAACATGAATCTATGATATTCTGTGCTATCTTATATATAAAGGTAATTATTTTACCTGGCGTACATTTCAGTCAGTCTGCACCTTTCCCGTAATTATTGTGATAAAACATCTTACTTTATCTGACTAAAACATAAAACTTAAATTATATGAATCACTTGAATCTATCAATCGTGTTCTTCGTCATTCTGTTGTTATATCTAAACAAAAAATATATATATGCACTTATTGTTGTGGTTATATACTACACAGACATATTTAAAACTTTTAAAGTTTTTATCAAAACAAGCAGGTACTCTACAGCTTTAATTGGTTGATTAGCTTTAAGATAACGGATCTGATTGGTTATCAGGTGTCATTAACATTGTTATTATGTGGTTGAAGTTGGTACACAGGGTATATTTTTGCACAGTACTGCATAAGTACACTTAATATATTGAATTAACTAATAGCCTAGGTACATACGGTATAAAGCTGC
The DNA here is from genome assembly GCA_021292105.1 of Anadara kagoshimensis. Lineage (NCBI taxonomy): Eukaryota > Metazoa > Mollusca > Bivalvia > Arcoida > Arcidae > Anadara > Anadara kagoshimensis. The sequence goes on from CM037870.1 coordinate 71,199,244, forward strand.
AAAGTACTGCTTAAGTACACTAGCTAGTTTATTGAATTAACTTTAGGCTGAAGTACACAGGTACACTTACTGCACAGAAAAATATCTTATACTGCATAAGTATATAAGTACATAGAGGGACAAGGTGCCAGGTAGCACAGTTTGTAGAGTGTCCCGCTAGTATTGGGACTGATTCAGGATTGAGTCCCGGGTCACATTTTGGGGCTTGTCTGACCCTGGAAATTAGCCTACCAACAGGTTAATCCCAAGGTAGAACCTGGTGGTTTGGATTCCCAACCCAACCCTGCATTTTTTCTCCTTCGTGTTACAACAGTATACTAACTTCACTGTGTTGACCCAGGTACTAAGTAGATGCTGTACCACTGAGTCAACTAGGTTCTCGGGTCTATATAGTGTCTCGGAGTCAAGTAAAAACATTACACTTAATAATGAATCAGTAGTGTATAACCAAATATTAAAATTAAAATTCTCAAATAGGCCATATAATAGACATTAAATGATACTTAGCCATACTGTCGAAAAAAAATTATGATATCACACATCAAAAATAGAGAAATAAAAAAAATACATGTAATTCATTTAAAAATTAATTGTTTCTCTTAATTATTTATCAATTTATTACAATTCCATAATATAATATAAAGACAGAGGGAGGGACACATGTACACACAAAACAGAAGGTACGTATCACATGACACCATATCACATAATACTGGTATCTGCCACTTGTGTGGAGACTTTGTATAGTGGGGTATAAAATGTAAAAAGACCTTCATAACCGAGCTGTACATTTAATGAAAATATTTGTCCAGCAGATTTGTAGATTAAAATGTGGTAATTTATCATACAAATCTTTAAGAGGCAGGCAGCCATGATCACATTACTTAATACAACAGCATTATAAGATAAAAACTTCAGTACAACAGTTAAATAAATGTGTAATATAAATTACATATGAGTCATATCTATATAGATTTTTTAAGTAAGTTGGGGGGTAATGTTGTATTTTGTATTTGGTGACACCTGAAGATTATCACCTGAGTGTCACAGAGGTCAAGGTACACTAAATCAATGTGTTATATCATCAATAATACACTAAATAACTGCTAGGATTTCTGATGGTCGCCTTTAGTCATTTTTGTGTTTTTCCGTTTACCACCTCCAATACAAATTTTGTGGTTTAATGAGAACAAAACCAATACAGGTTGAATAACTTAATGATCCAAGCATTGAGGAATACTATCATGGCCCTATACAGGTTTTCCATTTAGTGCAACACAGCCAAGATTTTTGATTGCTACTACAGCACATGTAAAACATATATGGTCTTGCTATTTACTGTATGCTTATCTGAAAAGAAGGAATTCCATTTGTATCCTCCACTAAAACACTAAAACACTAAAATTCTTTATTTTTTTTTTACTAAAAACCTAAAAATCAGAATGAAGCCATTATGAACTTTCTGTGAAAAATAATAATTTTAATATGCTCATCTGAGACCATTTTTAATTTTCCATGACTGACCAGTGTCCAATACTTAAGTTTTTATTACAGATTTTTGATGGACTTGAATGGACTGGTGAGCTACATTGTCCTACTTGCAGCCCTTGTTCATATTTCAATGAACTAAAATCCTACATATATGACAACAGAATGACTAAGCACATTTATAATATAAAACAATTATATAATTTATAACAAAGAGTTGTTGAAATTCATTATAACTAGATAATACACTGAATGAGATATTGTCTAGAAATCCATGCTTGACCCCCACAACAATGAAGATTTTATAAGGCCAAGAAGAAAAATGTATGTTTCCACTCATTCTACCTATCTCAATGTCTTTGGCCTACCTATATAAGTGTTTATTGCCCATTTTCAACAAGCACGGTAAAACACGGAAATTCAGCTACATGTTACTTGAGATACACTACAAGCAGAACATCAATATCTTAAACATTGTGTTCTTCATCACCATGGATACATTGAAGTCATTACTAGTATTTTATATTGACAGTTTTTATTTCTTTTATTTTTGAATTAAATAACTCAAAATTCTAGATAACTGAAAGTCAAAATCTGAGTCACTTATACAGTGTACTTTGATTATTGGGGTTTGATTCGTATGTTTAAATATTGGTTTAATCTTCTAAATTCTAAAAATTGTATATTATTAAATTGTTATAATGTTTTACTAAGGTTGGGTTATAAGCACATTTCAAATAAATTTATATGGACAAATTTTATAAAGAAGGAGCTTGAGTCTCTTGGTCTTGGCCACATTTGGTATAATCCAAATATAATTAACGTAGATGTTGCTTTGTGTGAGATTAGACAAAGGCTTAAAGATACTTGTAAACAACATTTATACTCTATGTTAGAAACCTCTTCAAAGCCTTCAATATATATATTTTTAACTGACAATTTTACTTTACAATATTATTTATGTAAGCCTATTCCAAGTCATTACTAAAAAATCTTGTCTAAATTCAGGTTATCTTCTCATTGTTTATCTATTGAAACAGGTCGTTATAAAAACAAAAAGCGAAATGAAAGATGTTGTATATTTTGTACCTGAATATCATTTTATTTTGGAGTGTAAAACATATATTGATATTAGAAAACAATTTATTAAACCATACTACTGGGTCAAACCAAGCATGTACAAACTTATACAGTTGCTCAGCATCAACAATGTCAAACAATTATGCAATCTAGCGAAATTTTTATACAATGCTTTAAATATTAGAAGTAATGTTTAACTTTATACTTTATATTTATTATCTCTCCTGGCACTGCTGTTTATTTATGTATACACATATATACTGCTCACTGAACATTGTTTATATTATGTAATTATATATATTGTAAATCCAATAAGTTGTAATTAACTTACGGAACAAAAAAATTGAATTGATTGTAAATTGCCTCTCTATGTAAACTATTTGTTTGGAGATGAAAGTGAAAACACAAAATTTACTTGTCTTGGCCTAATTTATTAATCAAGAGGGATATTTTTCAGCAGGAATTTATATAAAATTAACATTAAAAAATCAGAATTAAAACTCAATAATATCTATTCATATTTCACAGAGAAGGATAGCCTTAATCAAACTTTTAGGATACCGGTAGTCTTAACTTTGATTTATCGATTAAAAGGGGTTTAACGTCCCAGTCTACAATACTTCACTTGTATCAGAATGGCACAATGGTTTCTTGTGAAATTTCATATTTCCTGCCTCATTGTTTTAAGGAAATCACACACATGATATACGGGTAACGATCAGTTATATGCTGTATCATCCTTTAATTTTTTTTCTATGACTAAAAAAAAATTCGAGAACATTTATTTAATACATGTACACTTAAGATTTTCTAATCAGAATGAGAGTTACTTGGCTATCATTGAAGGGTTTCCATTGACTTACCAACTGAAGAATTATCAGAAGACAGAACTCTACAGTATCAGTATATGTAACATGACTGAAGAGTTGTGATCCTCAAGCACACTTTAGACTGCACTCTTTCACCGAGAGACTCCTACACACACAGATAGGTGAGAAGTAGAATTAAAGAGCTTGAGCGGAATGAAGTAATGGAGTTGTACCCCCAATCAAGATTTTTTCACTTATATTGAGGCTGTCAGTTCAGAAATGGTGGAGAAAACCAGTGGCCTAAGAAAACCATCAACCTTTGGCAAGCAAATTGAGAAACATTTTGAAACAAGGACCTGTATTGGAAGAGCTTAAAGGGATTGAGACCACCAAGAATGAGGCAAAAAAACAGAGGTAGAGTGTGACAATGGTAGCTTTAAGGAGTCAAAATGTTCTTTTTGCACTTACTTAGTACTGTATCTCCATGGCCACAATGAGTTGTTACATTAGTTGTCAGCATCATAAGTGGATATTTGTCAGGAAGATAACTTTTTCTCACAAAAAAACCAAAATACCACCAGACAATAATCTAATTGTCTGGTCAACATTTTAACAACTAAACTCACATTTCAGGATATGATATATTAAAAATTATAATTTTCACATGAACCTTACTTATATAGTACAGAGATATTTTTAGAAGATAAATTCTAGTATTTACCTAAAATAAGACCTATAATTGTTTTACATCATGACAGATATAATATGACATGTATATGTTATATGGCACACAAATATTGTAATACCACAGATATAAAATTTATAATCAAAATCTAAGAAAGTAAGCTTTTTTGTCAGATGTCGATTATCACTTCCAATTAAAGACTGTTTTAAACAACTGTTCATCATCAAACATCATTCAAAACCAAGTACTAGTCCTCGGTTTCACAATCGGTCCTTCGAACCAGCCAAATATGTTTTGTAATGAAAGGTTCAGGACTTTTTGTCCATATTTTAGCAGACCCAACATAAAGTTTTGAAACTCCAATATTAACATAGAAAGGTCCATGTGCAATTATGTTGTAACAAAGAAAGAGCAGTATTATCATGATAAAAAACTGCAGGTCCATTGGACTTTTACAGTATAAATATCAAGGGCCCAAATGTAAAATTAATAGGTGCTGGATCTTGGACCTGGAGAAATTTGATTAAAAATTCTTTTGATTTCCGGGCTGTTTGAGTTATCAAATAAGATATATGATAACAATGAAAAACATACATCAGAACCAAAATACAAAATCCAATCAAATTATGATCTTAACAGTCAATGTTATATCTATAAAAAAAATCTATTTCAAATTTTTTTCTCTAGGTTCCACAAAGGAAAGTTTGCATTTACATTGAAATTCATTGCAACTTGTAATAAAATTGTTAAAATTTTTAATTTAACATTTTACATATGTAAGATTGTTAATTCATTTGTACTGACTATTTAGCAATGTATCATTAAAAACACCTGCATTTATAGAAAAGTCACAAAGATTTTGTTCCAGTTGGTCTGAATTTAAAAATACCAACATTTTTGTAAATTTAACATCAAAGGAAAATAATCAATTTGACAATGATTGATTCCTTAAATTTAAATTCAAGGGTCTTAGAATCACTGCAGGAATCATTTTTTAATCATATCTTACACAAAAATATATAAAAGAAGGCTCTTCATATAACAGAGACAAAAATCTAACCCTAGACTGTAACCCAGTCAAAGTATGATATATGTAGTGTATGGGTATCCTGTCCTGATTTTATCATATTTCCTTATATAACATTAATCACACTGCATTATCAAACATGATTTTTAAGTAAAATGAACCCCATTACCCGGATATATCAAAATTTAAATTAAAAAAATTTAATCTGTATTTTTTTTAAAAATCCAACTTGACCCACTCCTACACATGGGTATATATTTAGCTTTCTTTGTTTGCTTGGTCATGATTTTGATGTTCAGTTCTGCACACAGCTAACATCTTGTTTTAACTCAATGTTGTATAAAGATAAATCTATTTTCAGTATAAATAATTCGTTAAAGTACAAAAAAATCTTCATATACCCTCAAAAAAACTAAAATGAATAAATATGCACCAAGCAGCACCATTAAAGTTCTATTAATTGGGACCTCCATCAAGCAGTCCCAGTCCCAATTAATACTTATCAAACATGAAGACATAAAGGACTTTTTGAGAAAATGTATAGACCTTATTTGGATGTGGTCTTATTATATGCATGTTCAGTTTATTTGAACTTATAAAGAAGAGATATTATTTTTGTAGATAGTCTTCTGAGGTTGAGACAAATGCTATATAGCAAGTTTTACTATATTTATGTGGTAACTTATGAACCAGTGGAAATTTGACATACACCATGCAATTTTATGATAAATACAGATAAATCCTTGGAGTTTGATCAGTATTGGAGGTGGTGGCAGTGGTGATGGTGGTTGCAGCAGTGGTGATGGCAATATAACTGAGGCATTGCTGATGGTGGTGGTTACAGCAGTGGTGATGGCAATATGACAGAGGAATTGCTCGTGGTGGTGGTGGTTGCAATATGACAGGCATTACTGCTGGCAGTGGTAGAACTGTGGTTTATACCAAGTCATAATTATTTCACTTATATTAACACATTTAGTTCTGGAATGATGCAAACCACTGCGTTAGCTCAGTTGGTAGAGTGTCGCTCCGTAAGGCAGAGGTTGTGGGTTCGAGCCCAGACCGGGTCTGACCCCAGACTTGAAAGTGAGTGACGGTTCTTTCGCCAAGCACTCGGCATTACAAAATGAAAGTCACGGTCCTTTTGGATGGGAACATAAAATAAACGAGGTCCTTTGTCATGGTGGGGTTGGCACGATAAAAAAAATTTCTGCACCTTCACCTATAGCTGGTGACATCTCAATATAAGTGAAATATTCTTGACTGGGATGTTAAACACCATTACTCAACTCAACTCTTGAATGATAGAAAATATTTACATTCACAAGCTTTCTTATATTAGGACATATAAAATATAGGTCACAGTGTCTCAGAATCAAGAATCAGGTGATGTGACAATCCTTCTCAAAGGTGACAACTCTGGATGTCCACATAGTGGCACGTACCTATAGAAAAATTATTGTATATTGTACTTGGTCATTATAACTTAATGTTTCTTATTATGAATAAACTATAATTGGACAGAATGAAATTTAGACAGTCAGTTAACTATCATTACACATTTTACCAAGGTCAAGATGCAATAACAACCACAAACTAAGCATGAAGTTTGCATGTTAGAATTACCTGTAACATGATCACCTGATTACCAGGTAGACAACAAACTTGAGGGTAAGATAAGAGAAAATCAATACCTGTACAGACAAGTTAGTTAAGTTAAGTTCTCCTAATGAATCTTATTTACCTCATTACCTGACAAATACCTGAAAAAACACCTGATGCAAAACATGCTTAATTAAAGAAACTTGTTACCAACTTAAAATTTTAGGCTGGCAAAAGTATTTTTAAAAAAAACATATGTGGGAAATCTTTCCCTTTTAAAGCAAAATATTTAGTAAAGTTCATTAAAGTTTTAAAACACCAAACAAAATATACTAAGGGAGACAACTCCTCTATATCTAAAATCAAATCACAAATATGTTGTATACATCATCTACTTGATAAATATCAGAAAGAAGTGGTTACTTTATTGTTTCCATGGCAACATTTTATTCTGAAAACATTAATACAAACTGTTTTAAATCTTAATTGACATCATCTTTTAAGAAACAATAAATTGAAATACATGAAGTTTATTGAACATATACATGGTTACCAATCTCACAATCAAGAATCAGGAGCTACAATACAGTTATCAGAGATATACAGTAAAACCTCAATTCATCACTACTATTGCGTCAGTCAGATCTGGATGTTTGGTGATAAATCGGGGGTGGAGTATAAAGAAAATCATCAAACAAATAGACTTTGGGACTTCAAAATACTGTGGTGATAAACAAGGTGGCAAATACTGTGGTGATAAACAAGGTGGCAAATACTGTGGTGATAAACAAGGTGGCAAATACTGTGGTGATAAACAAGGTGGCAAATACTGTGGTGATAAACAAGGTGGCAAATACTGTGGTGATAAACAAGGTGGCAAATACTGTGGTGATAAACAAGGTGGCAAATACTGTGGTGATAAACAAGGTGGCAAATACTGTGGTGATAAACAAGGTGGCAAATACTGTGGTGATAAACAAGGTGGCAAATACTGTGGTGATAAACAAGGTGGCAAATACTGTGGTGATAAACAAGGTGGCAAATACTGTGGTGATAAACAAGGTGGCAAATACTGTGGTGATAAACAAGGTGGCAAATACTGTGGTGATAAACAAGGTGGCAAATACTGTGGTGATAAACAAGGTGGCAAATACTGTGATGATAAACAATGTGGCAAATACTGTGGTGATAAACAAGGTGGCAAATACTGCAGTGATAAGCAAGGTGGCAAATACTGCAGTGATAAGCAAGGTGGCAAATACTGCAGTGATAAGCAAGGTGGCAAATACTGTGGTGATAAACAAGGTGGCAAATACTGTGGTGATAAGTGAGGTGGCAAATACTGTGGTGATAAGCAAGGTGGCAAATACTGTGGTGATAAGCAAGGTGGCAAATACTGTGGTGATAAACAAGGTGGCAAATACTGTGGTGATAAACAAGGTGGCAAATACTGTGGTGATTAGCAAGGTGGCAAATACTGCAGTGATAAGCAAGGTGGCAAATACTGCAGTGATAAGCAAGGTGGCAAATACTGCAGTGATAAGCAAAGTGGCAAATACTGTGGTGATAAGTGAGGTGGCAAATACTGTGGTGATAAGCAAGGTGGCAAATACTGTGGTGATAAGCAAGGTGGCAAATACTGTGGTGATAAACAAGGTGGCAAATACTGCAGTGATAAGCAAGGTGGCAAATACTGCAGTGATAAGCAAGGTGGCAAATACTGTGGTGATAAACAAGGTGGCAAATACTGTGGTGATAAGCGAGGTGGCAAATACTGTGGTGATAAGCAAGGTGGCAAATACTGTGGTGATAAACAAGGTGGCAAATACTGTGGTGATAAGCGAGGTGGCAAATACTGTGGTGATAAACAAGGTGGCAAATACTGTGGTGATAAGCGAGGTGGCAAATACTGTGGTGATAAGCAAGGTGGCAAATACTGTGGTGATAAACAAGGTGGCAAATACTGTGGTGATAAGCAAGGTGGCAAATACTGTGGTGATAAACAAGGTGGCAAATACTGCAGTGATAAGCAAGGTGGCAAATCTGCAGTGATAAGCAAGGTGGCAAATACTGTGGTGATAAACAAGGTGGCAAATACTGTGGTGATAAGTGAGGTGGCAAATACTGTGGTGATAAGCAAGGTGGCAAATACTGTGGTGATAAACAAGGTGGCAAATACTGTGGTGATAAGCGAGGTGGCAAATACTGTGGTGATAAGCGAGGTGGCAAATACTGTGGTGATAAGCAAGGTGGCAAATACTGTGGTGATAAACAAGGTGGCAAATACTGTGGTGATAAACAAGGTGGCAAATACTGTGGTGATAAGCGAGGTGGCAAATACTGTGGTGATAAGCAAGGTGGCAAATACTGTGATGATAAGCAAGGTGGCAAATACTGTGGTGATAAGCGAGGTGGCAAATACTGTGGTGATAAGCGAGGTGGCAAATACTGTGGTGATAAGCAAGGTGGCAAATACTGTGGTGATAAGCAAGGTGGCAAATACTGTGATGATAAGCGAGGTGGCAAATACTGTGGTGATAAGCAAGGTGGCAAATACTGTGGTGATAAGCGAGGTGGCAAATACTGTGGTGATAAGCGGGGTGGCAAATACTGTGGTGATAAACAAGGTGGCAAAGGGACATTAAAATTAGGTTTTGGGTGAGTGAGTGAGTAATGGTGTTTAACGTCCCAGTCAAGAATATTTCACTTATATCGAGACATCACCAGCTATAGGCGAAGGTGCAGAAATTTTGCCTGTGCGTTGCACTTATGGCATTATACAGCAGGGTTCTTTAGCGTGCCAAGCCCACCGTGCCACGGGACCTCGTTTATTTTAAGTTCCCATCCGAAAGAACCGTGACTTTCAATTCATAATGCCGAGTGCTTGGCGAAAGAACAGTCAATTCCCCCACTTTCAAGTCTTGGGTCAGACCCGGCCCGGGTTCGAACCCACGACCTTCCACTTACGGAGCGAGCACTCTACCAACTGAGCTACCACAGTGGTTCAAAATTAGGTTTTACTGTAATTATTAAACACAATACATGTACATATTAATAGAATCTATCACAACTTGTGGTGCCAGATAGGGAAATCTCAACCCGAGTTCTAATATATTTGGTCCAGAACGAGGCTTGTTGAGTTCTGGACGAAATATATTAGAACGAGGGTTGAGACTTCCTTATCTGGCACTAAAAGTAGTGATTGATTCTATTTCTTGCATCAAAAAGTACAATTTTTCAATTTAAAATCAATTTCAACCTTGGATACACCTCTGATTTTGTTGATAAAATTTTGCGGGAAAAACGGCGTGTAGGCTATCTTGCACAGGGGGGTACAAGATGAAGATATCTTGCACCTGTCTTTTTATGAATTTTTCTATCTGGGGTGCAAGAAAAGTATATCATTACACCTCATTCATAAATACTGATGATTGATTGGATAAGAACAATTGCATAGACAGGATTGAAATAACATAATTAATCTTAAACCTGTAATTTTTCCGTCACACATGATACTGTATACTGGTATGAAGAAAAATTCCAAAGGAATAAATATCCAAGGTTTTCATGGTAATTCTTGTTTCGTGAATATATCTTCTCAGTGAAAATTCTTATTTCTCTTGATACAGTTTCCCTACAGTTTGGACTACGATAATTTCTAACAGCGAAATAGTTTACAAGGTCAAAACCCCGAAAGTCTCCTACCGCTAATGTTTCTTCTTATACAGTATATCCCATATTCAGAATACCTACATAATGTCACAATGATGTCATAGACAGAGAATCAGACAAATTTGAGTCAACAATCTCGCATTTGTCTGATGAATTCTGCCAGGAAAAATACTAATGGCTAGAACAGAGGTTGATGATCATCCAAATCTTGACAGGTCGCTTGCCAAAGGAAGGTGGTATTCTCTGGGTACTTTGTTTTCCTCCACTACCACACAACTGACTACTTCAATATAAGTGAAATAATCTTGACTTGAGTTTAATACATCATTACTCTATTCCTAGTCCTTTACAAGTCACTCTTTGGTGTTCATAAGTAAGGGTTAACGTTGGTGTAAAGAAGGACAAAAACGCACAGACTTGTATATAGGTGAATAAATACAAGGCCTCATGGTACTACCAATAACTTTCTAAGTCACAGATTGTTGATACAGAGTGTAATATAAGTTACATGGTTTGTAAGTGTCCGGTATGGAATGATACAGGGTCAGTAGAAAAGATACTGGGTGAGGCGTTAGCCGAACTGACCCTGTATCATTCTGTACCGGACACTTACAAACCATGTAACTTTTTTACCCTACCGATGACCCCATGCTAGATCTATTTTTAAAAGATAAAAATATTGCTGATGAAAGAAATTAGAAATAAAAAAAATTATCCGACTACAATAAAATACTACAACAAGGTATAACACTAAATAAGGTTTAATGCTTGTTATTTAATTAAATAACATTTTAATTAGTGGATGGCTTGTATCTTTAGTGATATTTTGCCCCATGACTTGGCCCATTTAAGGTTGTCCTCTGGTATACTGCTAGTGACTGTACCGATTTGTGTCCAGTAACGGCCATTATTTGCGGTGGGCTAAACATGTTTTGTGTGAGAATAGTGATCCCTGTAGCTCGAATACAATGGTTGGTGTAGTTTTGAAAAAGTTTACATTTAATACTCAGATTTCTCATAAATGATTTGAGTGTTTTTTTCACCAACTGTTTGGTTACAGTACCATACATCATCATTTTCCATGAAACTATCTCTTGGTCTCTGCCACAGTGAGTTGTTTTCGGGATGAAGCTTGCTAAGATAGCGCTCAAAAGATCTAACAGGACAGAATGGAGAATCTGGAGATTCCGTCATGACACCTGAAATATGTTCTGTATCGATCATTTTGCCTGTGATTCTTTGTCAATTCATCCCCAGTTTTGATTACAAATTTTAAGTTAGACACGGGATCTAAATGGACAGCAAACGTAGATTTATTCATTGAGTGCATGTTTTCAGCTGCACGGCGACAAAAATAAAGTCTTACATCAAACTGAACTTTGTTGAAGAGCCCTTCGGGTGTGTCCGGATTGAATTAAATGGATGTATATAAAAGATTTCTATCTGCTTCATTTATTATAGGATGATGGTCAATGCTGCCCTTGCCCAAATACTTTAACTCTGCTATCGAAGCTTCAAAACATGAGTTGGAATCAGCGAATTCTGGACTTTTTACAATATTTAATTTTCTTTCCTGGCATCCATGTAAAAATGTTGTAGAACTTCATCCAAACGGACAGGGTCAAATTTCTCGAAATCCTCATCCATTTGCTTTTCCTTTAAATACTGCCGCAGCAGTCTAGCAGCTTTTTCATTTGCTTTTAGCATCTCATCTGATGAAACTTTCACCCTTTTCAAATCTATCTCCACAGCAGAATGTTCGGCGAAGCGTTTGTTGACATTCGCCATTTTTGTTGACGTTTACGTGTTAGCGACAGGGGACGTAACTCTAACCCACCCGGTATCAACCTTGCTGACCCAGTATTTTTGCGCGTACGGCTATGTACGGAATGATACTGGGTTGGTCATGTAATTTAGCCAATCACTATCATAGAATTTAGTCAGAGGTAGGGTAATAAAGAATCTGTTGGTTCAAACCCTATCCTTGCTTTTTGATATTTTTTGTTAGTGATGTTTAACTCCTACCTACATTGGGTTGTTCCAACAAGAAAACTAAAGTTTGATGCCACATGTAGGACCCTAACCTGCTCATTGTCAAGACCAAATACTGTAAAGCTATAACTATCTGCAACTTCATCTAAAGCTGGTGATGTCTCATTATAAGTTAAATAACCCATATCACTTTTTAATAAACTCATTCACATCATGGCCTTATGATGATTCACCTTCCAGACTGATTTTAATTTATCTTGTCAGTTTTATGTGATCAAGCGGTTAGCAACATGGTTATAACATTGTCAGTGCCATCACCAACCTGAATGCATACAGTACATATTGCTGGCAGTCATACATTGCATAAACTTGTCAATATACATTTAAGAATAACCAATGCCGATTTATACTATCAGTATAATATGAGCAAGTGGTTGGCAATATCAAATGCACAAATATGTGACAACACTGACAGGTATGTGAACACCTCACCATCAGTGACCTCAAGTACAGTTGATCAAAGCCACTTGTACAGACATATGTACCACATGAACTTGTATAAGATAATTAATTCTTCATTATAAATCCTAATTTACCCTGGCTAATATCACTGAAGGATTGTCAGGGTGGAGGGGTGGTTGTAAGGAAATGTGGTACCACATGAACTTGTACATGTGTTAGATAATTAATTCTTCATAATACATCCTAATTTATCCTGGCTGATATCACAGACGGACTGTAAGTGCCACTTATACATAAAACAATATATTAGTACTGAGGTTAACTAACTAATGAACTAACAACAAACAAATTAATAGTAATAATATTTTACAACAACTGGACAACCAAGTAACACCAAAAATACACCTGTTATTTACTGTATGTCAACACATAAACAAATTCCATCTTAGATATTGGGGCTTCAAAGTGGCCAAGTAGTTTTAGTGTCAACTAATCACAGTGCCTCTCATCACATGGGTTTAAATCCTACTTAAACAAATCCCAGTCTGTCTGTCAATTCACTTCTTGCAGGTTTATATGACTTGTATATTTTTCAAGGTACTTCTGTTTCCTCCACCATTCTAGGATTGGTCGGTTCAATACAAGTGAAAGAATCTAGACATGTCATAAACAGCATTACGTCATTCCTCTCAGTTATAAATAAATAATAATCAGATAGACTAAAAATAAATGAAAGCATCAAAAGTATATTGTATGAGTATTATTTATATACCAGTGAATACCAGTATGTAAAAATGATTTTCACAGTTCTAACGAGGTGTGACTTAATTAGTTGCTGTATCAGTATAAGTGATTATGACAATGTGGTTAATATATATATAACTAATGTAAACACTGCAATGTTTATTACCCAGACTAGCAATAAACAATTATTACATAACCAATAACGCTGTAATATACTGCACATGAAATAAACATCTTCTACATACACATACTTTACATCAGTTATTATGATGTAAACATAGGAGAAATGCCAGAATAATTTACCTTACAAATTGATATCTATGTGTACAATAAAGTAAAAACATCTTATATAGATGCCAAAATATTAAAAAATTAATTAAGTTTATTAAGTCATATTTTGTCTAGATTCCATATATTTTGGTATATCATAGATTCATGGCTCTTCTCCAAATTCTTACCAAAATAACATTCTTATTTTAGAATATTGATAATGTAATATTAAGCTTAAATTGATAAAAGCCAACATCAATCTGAACTTCCTGCTAATACAGTTTGAGAAGTAAATACAACTCTGGAAATCCTAAAATACAAAACCTGATTAAACCAATAATAACTCAATTAAAACGTCACAAAAGCTCATTTAATTCATCCTATTTTATGCCTTCTATTGCCTATTTGAATAAACTTAAATTTGTGATTTTTAAATATTTTTTTTTCCAATCAAATCTGGTTAAATGTGTTTAAAAACTCTTCCAAAACCAAATTTTTAAATGACAAATACAACAAATCTCTGATTAACAAAAGGAAAGAAAATCACTGATTGACAGAAGGAAAGAAAATCACTGATTGACAGAAGGAAAGAAAATCACTGGTTGACAGAAGGAAAGAAAATCAGATTGACAGAAGGAAAGAAAATCAGATTGACAGAAGGAAAGAAAATCAGATTGACAGAAGGAAAGAAAGTCACTGGTTGACAGAAGGAAAGAAAATCACTGGTTGACAGAAGGAAAGAAAGTCACTGGTTGACAGAAGGAAAGAAAATCACTGGTTGACAGAAGGAAAGAAAATCACTGGTTGACAGAAGGAAAGGAAATCACTGGTTGACAGAAGGAAAGAAAATCACTGGTTGACAGAAGGAAAGAAAATCACTGGTTGACAGAAGGAAAGAAAGTCACTCAAAATTCCTTACTTGAAGTTGAATCTTACCGGTAATTCAATTTAAGGACATTTTTAGAAGGAAACTTATATCTTAAGAGATGCAAAATACTAAGTTCTAAATACCACATAGTAAAGGTGTAATTATTAAAGGGCAGCAATTTGAAAGGGAATTTCAGCACTTCACAAAATGCTCAACAAGCACTTGGTTCAGCTTCAGCACTATTGTGAATGGTCAACAAGCATTTGTTTCAGCTTAAGCACTATGGAAAATTGTCAACAATCACCTGATCAGCTATGGAAACAAGCATTTATTTCAGCTTCAGCACTATTGCAAATGGTAAAGAAGCACTTGGATCAGCTTCAGCACTGGAAAATTGTCAACAATCACCTGATCAGCTTCCTATGGAAAACAGATTAACAAGCGCTTGTTTCAGCTTCAGCACTATTGAAAATGGTCAACAATCACCTGATCAGCTATAGTTCTATGGAAACAAACACTTGTTTCAGCTTTAGCACTGTGGAAAATTATCAAAATGAACAAAAGATCAACTAGCATCTGTTTCACCTTCAGCACTAAGCAAAATGCTCAACAAGTACCTATTTCAGCTATGGAACAAAAGGTCAGCTGCACCTGTTTTACCTTCAGCACTTTGGAAAATGCTCAACAAGCACTTGTTCCAGCTTCAGGACTATAGAAAAATGGAAAAATGGTCATCAAGCACTTGTTTCAGCTTCAGTGCTATGTAATAAAAGGTCAACTAGCATCTGTTATATAATATTTAGCCAACAAGCACCTGTTTTACCTTCAGCATTACACCTGATATATAACTACCAGTTACTGATAACAATTTGTTTATCTACCAGTTAGATATATGGCTTTATTCCATGTCTATAATTAATTACATGAGTACAGTTGTGTATAATTATTTCTTATTTTTTATTGTTGGTATATTATTAGTACATTGTTACTTTTTGTCTTGTTGTAGGTACTTACCAATCTTCTCCCACATGTGTGGCATACTAGTAAACATTTACTGTACCAGGGTTACATGGTATGGGCTTTAGGATAAATAGTAGTGTACCAATGTATTGATTGATTTTTTTTATTAATTTTTATATCTCATTCAGGATAGAGGTCACCAGCTAAAGGGAAAGTAATGTACAAAAACATCATTTCATAATACTTAAAGTAGTGCTAAGGATTTCACATCAAACCCCTTGACTTTAGATAGCTAATGGTAGTACCACTAGAAATGGTTGACAAAGTCACTATAGACTTGGTCAAATTCATCTGGAACCTGATCTAGCAAGTTCGCCAAAGATTAATGTTGACAAATTAGCTTTTTTATGAAAAAATAGACAGACTGAAAAAGAGAAAGAAATCAATCATAGTACAACAGAGAGAGAGAGAGAGAGAGAGAGATGCAAAGGTAGTGACTATAAGGTATTACAGATATTTTGCAGACAGTTGCAATTGTTAGGTTTCCATAAATTTAAAATAATTAGTAGCCAAATTTTCAAAATTTGTGAAAATATAGTCCTTTTTAAAGTATTTTTTCACAAATTTGTTAAAATAGATTACTTTTTGAAAGAATTCCTCAGAAATTAGTAGCCAATGGCGATTTTGGCTACCAGGAATGGAAACATAGAATTGTATGCTTTGAGAGATATCCTAGTCTTTAATTTATATTATGCCATTTTTTTATCTTTGATGATGATGTTGTCTTGTATAATAAATCAGTGGGCTGTAAATCTATTGTTTTTTTACTTCATGTCATGTGTCTATTAATGTAGCATGTGTGTGTATTTAATATCTAATGAAGATTTTAGCCTCATTATTACAGAACAGTGTAACTAAATGTCACGTAAATATTAACCATCACATGCTGATATACAATACAAAAATCAATACAAATATCACATTTTTCTTCAAAATCCTGCATGTTTTTATAATTCAATATACTTTTACACTCTAGGAAGTATTTAAAACATTTGAAAGTATTTGTTTAAATTATGATGGGAAATTAATATCCATCATTCTATCACCTTTGTATATTTTTTATGTCTCTTTTATACACTGTAAGTGTCGGAGATGAAATAACGAAACCATTTGAAATTACAAAGAACACATCAACAAAAGAAAGAAAACATTTGAATGTCTGCTTTTAAGATGTAAACACTGCCTTTTTTCTTCTAGTTGTTATGCACTACCAGATGCTAAATCAATGAATTATGATGCACACACACCATGTGCATTCACACTACAGAGAAATATTTCAAATTCCAATGGCTCTAAGCAAAACTGTCACACTTTATCATTATGTAATCCATATAATCACAAATCAAGGATTGTGTGCATCACATCTGACGCTGTGTAGTTTGGTGCAGATATTATCCTCACACTTAGTCACATTTATGTTCAAAATAAGGGGAATGCATGATTTTAATCACTGCCTAAGTCTAACAGAAACACCAAGTATTTAATAAACTTAACAAGAAAATCAGTATAACAGATAGATGCTCACCAGATAAACCCTAGTTCCAAAAAGGGTATATCTTATGTGGTTTATTTTTACAAATAAGTCTGTTTAACTAAAAATCAAAGAACAATGTTATACACATCATGAAGAACAGAAAAAAAGCCATTAGAGATAATGGGGTTTTTGTCACAAAACTATTTCCTATAGAAACAATACTATAGTTTTACCAATAATTAATGATATTAGTATTCTTTTGCATGTGACCTTGACCTTTGAATCAAAGACCTCCATCCATATACCAACAATATTCTAATAAACATGTATACATGCCTATACACACATTTGATAAGTTTTCAAGATAATTATAAATAATATAATTATAATTATAAATAATCATTTCAGTAGCCTTCAATATTCTTTTGTATCAATGACCTTGATCTTTGAACCCATGACCTTAATCTATATATCAAATTGATTGTTACATCAATACCTATAATATTTCAATACACATGCCAATACAAAAAGTTGATAGTTTTAAGATAATTAATAAAATCACAAAGGTAAAAAATTATGTCAGGAACTTGACCTTCAACCTTGAAGGTAATTATAAGCTTATGTCAAAATTGAAAAACTCCATACCATCATATATTCAAATAGATATAACAATTTGAAGCTATTTTGCAATTTTTTTAAGATCACAAACAAACTTGAAATGCACTGGGCCATGGATATTTACAACCAAGTTTCATTGAAATCTGTCCAGTGGTTTCAGAGAAGATTAAAAATAAGTGTTAACAACAACACACACACACACGGCACTATGTCATAAGCTCACATGACCTTTCGTGGGGTGGGCTAATGAAAGGAGCAGCATATTTGACCATTCATATTGAAATTATGGTGACTTAATGTACAAAACCATCGAAGGTCCAAAATAACAGGTCATTTGACCCAACACCTGTTTGTCCAATGTTAGTGATGATTAAATATTAAATATTAGTTTGAAGAACTTCATTAAAATGGATCAGAGAGGCGAAAAGTCTATAGTGGTTTCTACAGACAGGTAACAGGTAAATACATGTACTTCAAATCTCTCTCTCTCTCTCACTCTCTCTCTCTCTCTCAATTATCACGCCTACATTTTTAATTAATCAGAAGATAAAATAATTTAAAGACAATATATTATAATCCAGCGTCACACATATACAACGCAAATTAGCTGTGTCAGCATGCTTAATTTACATCTCGACTTATCAGCTGATGTACACAGGTGTGACATTACCTACGGTATTACAACATGGAACAAGATAACGGCTTACTGGCTTAGAGAAAACGAAAGTAGGAAACTGGCGCGTGTCCTAAGCACTACAAGGTTATAACAAGTACAAAATTAAATGTAAATTGTACTTACCTTTGACTATATTAACTCTGTAATCACGTGCAGCCATAGCTACACAACACACCTATGTCTAGTGACTACCGTCTCTGAACTCGTACAAATTACTGATAAAATAGCAATGTCAATCAATATCTTAACAATGATGTTTTACGTTGACCTTTGACCTGCCATGGTCACCCCGGGACTGTCAAACACGGTGAAAACAAGACAATTATTACCTTTTTACATCATTTATAATGAGCCCTAACTTAATCATGACACTGTGACATAACTTAAGATAACTGTTATTATTATCAAACCCAGCAGTCATCACGGCGAAATCTAAGCACGCAGCATGTGCATTATGGACTGTTCCAATATTTACACGGGTAACAACAGGTAAACATGGAAACGTATTGTTTTAGAAGACTGAATTACATCATCATTAACGTTAAAGAAACTACATGCGTGGCTCTAATGAAAAATTCTTCGGAATAAAATATGTTAAAACTGTCCTTTCCACAAATCTTATTTTTCAAACAAGGCTACGACAAGCACTTTTTTCTTTGAAATCAAATTTTTAAATCATTAATTCTTTTAATTAACTTCTCTATTAATTAATCAACAACTTTTATTAAAATTCTTTTTAATAAAATCTCAAAGGAACAATTTAAAAAAACCGTATAATATTTTTTTTGATTTTTTTAATCTTAAGGCTAAAATATACACAAGGTAAATGCTCTGGTAAATTATGCGACAATATTTGTATTTTTTCACATAGTCATTTTAAACTTTATCACTGTATCGTTAGATCTGAAAAAAAATCAATTGCTGCACCATTCCTGATTCAGCGAATTTTTGGAGAACGCTAGGCAAGGAGACAAGCATTCATTTTTCCCGCCATTAATTTAAAATCTGACAAATTGATTAAACATTTTGTTTCTTTATTTATATATTTGTTTTAAATTCATATATTTATTTATATTCTGGATATCATATCTTTCTCAAGCCAGTTTTATGTTTCCCAGTCAAATTAAATATTTCTAAAGTGGATGGTGCACAAAAATGGAATTCTGGAACGCTGGATATCAAGTTGCACAATACTATACATATTTAAGTGACAATATAGCTTCAGTTATTTTGCATTTTCTATATAAAACAAAGATCTGATTGATTGAAATTAACACTATAGATATATGCCAATTTTGTTAAGATAATATTTTCCCCTTAAGACTTGTGATAGATTGTTTTTCCCACCCATTTCCGCTTTCATGATGCTGGGACTAACTAATGTGACATTGTATTTGGTTATATTGCTATAATTTAGATTGGATTTAGACATGTAATTATTGATTTTATGGACAGTGGGGACCGAAATCGTCACGAAAACCACTGCAACATTGGGAAATAATTCATGAAAAATTCCTCTATGAGTCACCATTGATAATACAACGAAATTCATTAATTGACTTTTCTGTCAAATTCCGATAGAAGAATGAAATGTCCTGGAAAGTTTCCCCATCTAGGAATTAATTATTTTATTAATCTTGTCAATTCCACTTTTCCAATTTGGAATATTTGGCCACGAAATATTCAATAAATTAATTTACATGGAGGAACTTAAGGTCGCGAGTTAGAGAAGTGAAGATGAACATTCCTGGACACGCGTTTTTAATAAATCAATAATGTCAATGTAACATTATTCACATCTAAGTGACAAGAAATGTCTAAATTGTTTATTGTTCTTGCAAGGTCATGCGTTTAATTAGATTACAGTTCAGTAAAGCGTGCAGGATAAATGATTTTAGGAGTTTCAGATCGTTAAAATTCAAAGTGTTGTGTCCTCATTGTTTTTGAATTTTTTAGCAACATATTTAGACAAACTTGAAATTTTTAAAGATTAAATGTTGCATTAACATATTTATTTAGAACTGACTTTGAAAAGAGCAATACACTTGATGTACACCGTCGAACGTTGTGCCGTTTGAATATAAACACCCGGGAATTTTTCAATTTTCACATGTCACGCGTTGTTTAAAATATTGTCATTAATTTTGCCGTCTTTGATTGCATTATTTTTTATGTTAAATTGCCGAATATACTCGTAGCCCAGTAAATCTTGATATTGCAGAATATCTGATATACAGGTATCACTATAAGCAAAACGTGAAGAGGAATAACAAATATTTCCTCTGTAAAATAACCAATACCCAACAAATATCTCCTCTGTAAAATAACCAATACCCAACAAATATCTCCTCTGTAAAATAACCAGTACCCAACAAATATCTCTTCTGTAAAATAACCAGTACCCAACAAATATCTCTTCTGTAAAATAACCAGTACCCAACAAATATCTCTTCTGTAAAATAACCAGTACCAATGATAATGGAAAATAAACAAGACGCATATTATAAACTGCGACATGTTGTTGCGACACTCCTTACTACGGACTGACACTGAACTTCTGAATCATGACTTGGTAATAAACAGTGACCAATGTACAACGTTATAAAAACGTTAAAAACGTAAAAACACATAACCTTGTACGAATTTCAGAGATTTGTAAAAGTTAAATACACAATTAAAAATAAATTTTCGGTTCAAATATGACATAGCTTTAGATGTTAACACCTATTAAAACAAAATTGTTTATTGTACGTCATATACATGTACATACACTTGGTTATAATCAAAACAAAATCCGAATCACAATCCAGGGCAAAGTAAAAAGTTCCATCAGGTAACTGAGACCGGGTGCTCCGGAAGGGTAGGCACCTATTGTTTAGCTAACTACACCTGCCACATGTGTATGTAATCAAAATTGTGTGAAAGGGACATGGAACTATGGGACGTCAAATATATTCAGGGCAATTCTGGACACAGAAACATCAAACTTATCAACGATATTGTGATGACCATAAAACTTTTTGAGAACCTTGATAAACATAGGCTTGCAATATCCCTAAGTCAGCAATATATTTGCAAGCAGCTTACTTCGTTGTTCAAAGTCCCCGTAGTAGGAACTCACTCTACCATAGCGTATTGGAAACAAATACACCACAAGCAGGAGTAGCAGGTACAATTGTATATTGCTGCATAGAAAAGGAAGGTTGAGATAGAAAAATTGAAGTCATCACGTTTGTCACAAAGTTTCAAATGTAGCCTTTCGTGGGCATCATATTGGAGGTATAAATCTGAATATGAAGCAGAACTTGAGGAATCAGTCGTGTCTTTTATTTCAAGCTCACTAGGATAGATGACATTTACATAGTCTCCAAATTTAGGATCGTTAAGAGACAGAACTTTATCTATATACCTGTATGTGGAGTTGAATGATTTGGCGACAGTCTTCTCTCCATTTTTAACAAGGTTCTGCATAATTTCTGCTTCATAAAAATAAAGGGACAAATCAGCAAGCAATGGTACACAGTTTGTACCCATTGGTTTACCAATTTTTTGCTGGAAAATTATACATTGTATTATCAAACACAACAAATATGTTATATCAATTGGACTTTTTCAATAATGTTTGTTCATCATCAAAGTATAAAGTTTTATGATCAATTAAGTATAGTACTATTATGTGTTTACTATCTGTTTTTTCTTCTGTTACCTATTGGTGTGTGCTATTAAATAAGAAAATTCAAAAATAACAAATGATAATTTGTGATATTATTGTTTTGGTATATATGTGATCTCAGTGACTACAGCTGTTTCAAGTACAATTTTCCGGCTAAATCATTCAGTGTTTCTGATTAACAAGGGACAAAAACAGAATTTTAATTCTCTTTTTACTCATGATTAAAAAACCTGCATCAAATTGCACCATTTTTTTCAAAAATGTTCTTGTTGATACATCTGGAGCCCTCCCACCCTAGCACAGATGCGCATACGGTTCGCGTGGTGTCTTTGACACCAGTCTTGCACATTGAATCTTTTCTGACTAGCCACAGACTACCAGAAATCCCTAATGTGTTTGTGGAACAACCATTTTTTAATTGGATATGGGATCGAATCTGTTGCCATACAAACAAACAAAAAAAAGAAAAAGAAAAAAAATGTTACCAAAATGTCCTGCAAAAACATTATGGTATGCTGAGAAACCCATTTGTTCATCTTCCATAACAGGGTGATCCTAAAACATAAAACTTGGGTTGCACGTTTCACCATGCTGGTCTTAAAATGGGAAATCCTGTGCATAATCGTTACTTCAACAATACTTAAGCGAGGTTAAATCACACAAAATTAATGTTGCAATCACATAACGCATCTAATGAAACAATATGCAAAAACATGTGGAAAATTGAGAGAGGGTAATAAGATTATTTATTAATTTTAAAAATCTCCATATCATCTGAAGTACCTTGCTATTCAACGCTGAACAAGAAACTTATTCAAATTCTTTATTTTTGTTTAATTTGCATTGTGTCCCAAATAGTCTAAAGTATTTTTTATTTGTATCAAGAAATTTAGAAGGTCAAGGTTTAACTTTGTGACCTTGACCTACATACAGGAACACGATTCATGACATGCTGCCTATAAGCTCAGCTAGGTATATAGCTACTTGAACTTATAACATAAACACAGAAGGGACAAGAAATACAAAAGCAAAGAATTGATAATGACTTTCGAACTAAAGCTACATAATTGAACAAGAATCTTGACACAAGTCTTTTGATGGTGCACAATTGTACCAAATTTGGTCAAGATCCTTTGAGACATGTAGAAGATACCATGTAACCACAGTAGAGACAGATGGGTGGACAAACTAACCAAACAAACTCTCTATTTAGATATATTTTTATTCATTAAGTTGAAAACAATAGACATCACATCTGTCAACAGTACACATTAGGTACGGTACAGTATGTGTTCTCTACAACATTTGTTTTACAGTTCAGATACTGGTCTCTTTTAAAAAAGGATGCTAATTGGAACTTTTGCATCATAATACTTAATGTTGTTGGCCTTGCATGCAAAATCATGTCACCTTTTCTTATCCTATACCCATGTTTAATAAGAAAATTTGATTTATACCCATCGTTTTGAAATTTATAGAGTATTTTGCGATCTTGCTTTCTCCGAAATAGGCTAAATAAACAGTAATAATTGTACAAACAGTATAAATATTGGACATTATAAAGGAACAATGGACTGGTGGCATGTCGTTTTATTTATTACTAAACTGTAGTCATACAACATTGACCTGTCTGCTTGACCCTTTACTAGGAATATCCATATAGGAGGATCCACCAAAAATGAAGGGTAGCAGTTAAATCAAACACAATACAGATGTTTACTCTTTCAATAGGTAAGGTGTTCCCCATTATGTACTTGTGTTCCCTGTATACATAGATGTGCTCTATCATAGTAAAAATTATAATTAAATAATGGTCAAGCGGACAGGTCAATGATGTTTGTCTATACTGTAGGCTTAATGAATACTGAAAATCAGGTAATTTTCTTGTCATTTTTCATAAGAATAAAAATTAACAAATTGTTCACATATATTTGTACTTTTATTTTTGCAGCATCAAGTGATGATCCAAGTACAAGTAAATCATATTACATTTAAATTTTGCATCTTTCTTATTTTTTCGTCCTATAACTCTCTGGAATTAAGCAAATACAATGAACATCAAAACATTTCCAGATTTGCAATATACCGGTAAATTCTATTGGAACATACAAACATGTGCCACATTTTGTATCTTCTATCAAAAATAAAATCACTTTAAAAATTTGCTTTTATAATCGTGTTACTTATTTCACAACAGTCCATGTGGTGGAAGTTTGTAAAGATATCGCTACACATGGTTATTATAAAACATGTGTAGGGTGAAACATACCATTGGAGAAATACATAAAATACTTAGCCAGACTGAATTTCTACTTTCTACTAAGCCTTGGATCGGCTAAACAAATTTTGGTGGGTTCTTCATTTTTTTTAAATTGTACACTAAAGAAATTAAATTTACAGAAAAAATGACTTAAACTTAAGTTTTCTTTTTTCTGCAAGCACTTTTACTGTTAAATAAATTATTGTTATTGGAATAGATTCATCAATAAAGGAGAAAATAAAATGTTTAATGTAGTAGGTAAATGTACTTTTTACAAGGTTAAAAGATTTATAAATGATCAATTTTGATAGGTACCAATAATTCATGTAACATTTACCACATTTTGTCTTTTGTTTTAAAAATCTCACATTTGCCTCTTGTCCTTTCATTTTATTTACATATTCTATACAAACATAATTTTATTTATAAAATCAAAACTATTTACATATATATGTACTACCTGTATATACACATATACAAACAACTTTCAAGCAACCGTTTCCACACTTTTTTGCTTCAAAATTTTGTATATTAATTCTACAAACAACCAGCATTTGCTTGAAAATATGCTAAATGCAGATAACTTTTACAGTTACTACAGAACTTGAGAGATATCTTATTTCCAATCAATAACTACCAAACTTAAGAGATTCATCCTTCATCAACATTTTTCTAGAATTTTTCCCAAAACACATTTATGTAATTATCAAAAACAAACATACTAATCCATGTCCAAATCACTATCCAAAAGCAAAGTAAAAACTTTGGAACTAACAAGTTAGGTTAGACACGTGAACTTCCACAAGGGAAATGAGTCTGGGTGCTCTGGAAGGGTCAAGGGTAAGCACCTTCTGTTTAGCTAGCTAAAACTCGCCATCTGCCACTTAAGCTATTTATTGTCAGAGACAATGTAAGAAGTATATATCAATGCCTTTTAAGTTTTGTACTTATTGACATATTTCCCTGACCTTAATAGCAAAAAATCAAAACAGAACTGAAATCTGTAAAAGTTAATCAAACAACAACTTAGGACTAAAATATTTCTACGAAAAAATATTATGCACCCTAACTATAGAAAATGATTGTTCTATTGTTTGTCCTTGCTAATCAATCTATCCTTATGAAGTGAAATCAAGAAGTACAAGTAAACTCAGTGGATTAGGATCCCCTGCCAGCAGGTTCTTTTTTGTGATTTGCACTCAAGTTAAAAGGGCAATAACTCCCAGGAAAATGAGCAAACCAACTTGGATATGCACATCTCCTATCAATGTTGATGCTTTGCATCATGTATCATGAAAAAGTGCTTCATAGTTTTGGAGAATTTGCACAGAAATAAATTTAGGACGGACAGACGGAAGGAAGGAAACCCGAATTTAATATCCACCGCATTCTTCAAAAGCTGGGGGATAAAAAGTGATGAAATGGAGTTTCTACAGAAATTGTTTAACATGATGCTTTAACAGAGGTATCCTCTGAACACATATAGCCTCTGTACACACATAGCCTCTGTACACACATAGCCTCTGTACACACATAGCCTCTGTACACAGAGGTATCCTCTGTACACATATAGCGGGTAAAATTCACTGAAGAATATTGCTTACAATACAAAACAATTATACACAAAAAAAAAACATTCTTAACAACATAACAGCTGAACCCTTTACACACCTTCATATAAAACAATTTGAAAGCAGGAAAAACATTACTAATAACTTTTTTCTTTGACTTTGTCCTGTAAAGTTTTCAGTATTTTCTCTGTACATTAAAATAATAACAATTATAATTTTTTTAAAGAATTTGGGTCAACCACAATTTCAGATATTGCTTACACAGTCACACTGCTCCAACATTTACAAACTTTCTATATTTACATATGTACATAGTGTTACTATATTACAATATTACATCAATAAAAGCTGACAGTATGTAGTATTGTTCGTTTGGCGTGAGTTTCAAAATCTTGTAGTATCTCGTCTATATCATTGTCAAGGTCATCAGAATCTTGTATCTACAACAGAAATAACAAAAGATTACATATAAATATATTCGGGACCTTCATCTCATGCATGTATCTGCATCTATTATACAGATTACAAATAACCACATCTGTCATTGAAGATCTGTTGTATTTTCTTGATCTATAAAATACATTACAGGCACTCTTGGTTAGAATTTTTTGTTCAGTTTCAACAATTTTAAGTAATTTCGAATGTACCTGACTTACAAATGTAGTATTTTTTGTTAAATAGTCAATTTTAAAAATATTCCCTTTTAACATATAGAAAACTTTCTATGTACTTGTGATGTAAGATATTTGTACATACCCCAACCCAAACCCTTCCCCTCTAAGTTTGTATGAGTGTATATTTATGGGCTACTAGTTGTAAAGTTAGTGATGTGGTTGGGACTCCTTTGATAATATTATAACCATACCACTTGACACTGTTTTGTCATTATATCAAGTGCCAGTTCAAAGTCGGGAGATTTATTATCAGTAGTCCCAATATATCTGTCTTGGTTCCATGCCACATTTCTCTCATAAACATTGGTGTGTTCTGGGTTGTGATTGTCACTGTAAAGTACATGCTTTTTCAGTAACGAATGTATAATGTATCTGTATCCAAAATAAATCTGGATATATATGATGTCCCATAGTTCGTTTCGTTTTATTCTCAATTTCGATTACATGCATGGTGAGTGTCGCTAGCCAACAGGAAGCGCTTACCCTTGTTGAGCACCCAACGTCACTTTTCTGGTGGAATTTTACATTTTTCACTTTATTTGCAAGTTTTCAAAGTTTTTACTTTGCTTTGGGATTGTGATTTGGACATGGATTGGTTTATTTGTTTTCACTTTGCTTTGGGATTGTGATTTAGACATGGATTAGTATATTTGTTTTTGATTTGGAAGACATGTATAAACACCATGTATTTGGTATTACAAAGCTAATTTTCTTACCATTGTTATTAAATCACAAATCATAAAAGCCCCAATTGTAGCCTCTTCATGGTTATCTTGAATGTCTATATTAATTATGTGACAATGGTGATCATCATCTTTTTCTCTACTCTCCATATCTGTAAATAAAACATGTCAATTTGTCTGACCATTTCTTACACATGAACTAAAAATTTAACAAGCGAATAGAAAATTTCCTAAAACATCTTCAACTTTTCATCAAATGCAAATACCTAATCTGCCACAATTACAACAGACGACCTCGGTGGTCTAAGCACAGGTGCCTCTAACTGCTTAGGTTTGTGAGAAAGTTTGTTGGTTTGCTTACCAAAGGTCGTCACTTTTTCTCGGCACTCTGGTTTTCCCTACCATCCCAGGACTGACTGTCTTGATATAAGTGTAAGAATCTTGACTGGGGCATTGAACACATTGGTTTACTGAGAGTTTAATCTCGACATGTGGCCTATGTGCAGACCGCAGACATAAGAAATGAAAAACAGCCTATACAATATACCAGCATATACATGTATATTTCTGTTCATCCACCATTTCATAGCAAAAAATGGACCCCTAAAACTAAGTTTTATCACTAACAATACTGGATCCCACGAGACCACTAAAATTTAAGGTCCAAAGATCTCTAAAACTAGGTTTCATCACTTACAACAGTGGACCCCAAAAGGCCACTAAAATTAAAGGTCCAAATACCTCTAAAACTAGGTTTTATGACTTACAATACTAGACCCCACGAGACCACTAAAATTTAAGGTCCACTTACAATACTCTGGTAATATTGAACCTCTAACACGAGGTTTTATCACTAACAAATAATATTTAAGATATATACCTTCTATGATTTGATCGTACACTCTTTCTTCACACGATATAACCACTTCAAACTTGTCCTTACATGCCTGCCATCTCTCTGGCTTAGGTTTAATCCTGCGGTTCCTATCCAGCATGTGTAAAATTCCATTCTGAGTGTAACTGAACTAAAGTTAAGGATAACTCTTAAATTCTATTTTGAAAATCATGTAAACTATCTTAATTTTTGGCAAAATAAACAAATACAAAATTTTTCATAAGTTGTTAAATAACAATTTTAAAAAATACAATAGTTTTTAAAACTTGTTGAAATAAAAGTTTTAATTTTTTTTTTTTTTTTTATTTCAATACTTCATACTGCTGATGTTATTACAGTAAGTCTGTATAATTAGTTGTTCCTTTACCCTGGGTGTGAACATGCTTTTACAAGGCTTACAGATCAAACAGCAACTCATTAAGGCATTGATCTACCAATAGTTGTTATACCTGTAATATAACCATAAGAAATATATTATGCATAATATATGTTTTTAATAAAAGAAGTATACAGCAACAAAATTAATATTGTAATAATACATGTAAAAGCCATCAGAAATACAGAAAGGTTTGGCTTGTAGAATAAACCCATTATTATACCCCCCGCTTAAAAAGTGGGGGTATATAGTGATAGGGGTGTCCGTCCTTCCGTTACACCTTAGGGTATCTATCTCTTATCCGCAACTCCTCCTAAACCCTTCAATGGATTTTCATGAAACTTTCACACAATCTTTGATGTGCACCTCCTATTTAAAAATTTGATCCGATGGATTTTTTTTATGTGGGGGGAGCGGGCATTTTTTGTGAGCTTTTCTAGTTTATATTCAGTATCATTTCACATGTAACTCAAAGTCTATATCAAGACTATTAATATTAATTTTTCATATCCAAAACTGCTAAGACTACTGAACCCTATATAGTACACATTCAATTTAAACCCTATATAACCCACATTCAATATGAACCCTATATAACCAACATTCAATTTGAACCCTATATAACCCACATTCAATATGAACCCTATACAACCTGTATTCAATCTGAATTCTATATAACCCACATTCAATCTGAACCCTATATATTACCCACATTCAATCTGAATCTTATATAACCCACATTCAATCTGAACACAAATATAACCCACATTCAATCTGAATCCTATATAACCCACTTTCAATCTGGACCCTATATAACCTGCATTCAATCTAAACCCTAGGGAGAACAACCTCCTCAATGTATCCCTTGTCAAGGTCAACAATCTGACCAACACATTTTGCTGGATTGTGTTGGCTTTGCACCTACAAGGGATACTTTTTATTCAGCATTATCTTTTTAGTAATATCAGTGGACACTTAAACTTCCTTCGGGAAATTAACTTGTATAACAAAATATAGTTGTTTTATTTATAAGTTGTCTGTGATATAACTGGTTTTTATCAGTTTGGCAATAGTTTTATTAAAAATGTATTTATTATGCTCCATTTTAATAGTTTGTGTTATTGATACTATTGTATCTTTTACTTTTTCTAGCCGCAAATAGCTGCAATATTGCTGATGCGGCTTCAAACAATAACTCACTCAATCTGGACCCTATATAACCCACATTCAATCTGGACCCTATATAACCCATATTCAATCTGGACACTATATAACCTGCATTTAATCAAAACTCTATATTACCTGCATTCAATATAAACCTATATAACCCACATTCAATCTAAACCATATATAACCCACATTCAATCTAAACCCTATACACCCTTCCAGAAATAGCCGGAAACTGGTTATCGCTCTTGATATGACGTCACACCGGGAAGGCTATCTATCGATCTCATCATCATGTACGGTATATTCACTCAGTTCGAGTATATGTTAGGTGTCATATGTAAGCTACAGGTGAGATGATAAACTGACAAAGCGAATATTACTTTAAATAAATTACAAATTACAAATTATGAATGGTCTAATTAAACAAATTTTAAACACATAGATGATCATCCGAAAAGACACTTAACATTGTAAAGGATTGTGTAGAATTTGTTGTAATTTCTTCAACAAAATAACAAGTTTTATTTTTACTAGAAAATTGCAATTTGTAAATGTTCAAATTTGAAAAATATAAAATACATGTACGTATATTTATTAATATCTTGGACCATTTAATTACCCTCAATGACATTTGAAATTCATATTTTTATCCGACTGGAAATATTTTAATTTTTTTTTCAAATTACTACAAACGTTCACCTTCCACTTTTTTCTAATTTATCTTTATTTATTTTATAAAATAGGATTTTTCATAAAACTTATTTACAAAATATTGATATAAATTAAACAATTCAGATACATAATTGATAGTCAAAATAATTTAAAAACTTAAATTTTCCTGTGATAACAAATTAGCGACATCTTAAAGTTGTATTTAAAAATCATTGTTCAAACAACAACAAAAAACAACAACATTGAAATTTCGGTTGTATGGTTAAAATTTCGGTCAAATTTATATAAATAACAACTGATTCTAAGTAGAAATGATGGCATCCTTACCTAAGTTGACTTAAAAAATAGGACTTTTAATTGGTTTCATTAATCCAATTTGCAATTAACAAGTCTCTAGATTATCTGATTACGAGATGAACAAGGCAACACCTGATTATAATACACAGTGATAAATATCTGATTTATTCTCATGTAGTGTCGTATCACTGCTTTGGCTATAATATACTTATTTGTCAAAAAATCAAAAAGTATAAAAATGAAAATAAATAAATAAATAACTTTTAATACTAATTATGCGGTGTTTATTATTATTTATCATCTTTAAACTGTAACACAAATATGTTAAGTTTCAAAATGTCGGATAAATAATTATCCCATGACTCGTTATAATTTTTTCGGATAGATAATTTGTTCGTTTATATAATTATTCACTGAGTTACAGAATACTTAAAATGCAATGTTTGTAGCTCTCTCTCTCTCTCTCTCTCTCTCTCTCTCTCTCGTTTAAATAATTCTACCGACTGAGAATCTTCTGAGATTAACGAAAAGCTTAGACTACTTCTGACACACCTGGATTCATTCATGCATAAGCAAATTGTCCTTAGGTTGGACCGAAGCATTTTCTCTCCTGTAGATCAGGTAATCAAAATCAGTGCCCTAATTAGTTCCGAATGACTGCCCATGACTTGGTATTACAATAACAAATATGTCATGGAACAGTTATTATTATGTAACAATTAAAATGAATTTTTAAAAATTTAATGAAAAATATTTAATTTCAAATTATTTTTTAAAGTCATGGAATAAAATACTAGCGATATGTAATTAAAATTGAAATTTAATATTTAATTTTAAAACAATATTATATTGAGGGAAAATACGAAATGCTAGTATTTCTTTTTCATAATTCCCTGTATGACGTCACATTCTACTATCAATCATGGCACTCCCGCCAGGTGTCGCGATTTATCGGAAGGGTGTATATAACCAACATTTAATATGAACCCTATTTAACCTGCATTCAATCTAAACCCTATATAACCCACATTCAATCTGGACCCTATATAACCCACACTCAATATGAACCCTATTTAACCTGCATTCAATCTAAACCCTATATAACCCACATTGAATCTGGAACCTATATAACCCACATTCAATCTGGACCCTACATAACCCACACTCAATCTCGACACTATATAACCACGTTTAATCTGAACCCTATATAACCCACATTCAATATGAACCCTATATAACCCACATTCAATCTAAACACTATATAACCCACATTCAATCTGGACCGTATATAACCCATATTCAATCTGGACACTATATAACCTGCATTCAATCTAAACACTATATAACCCACATTCAATATGGACCCTATATACCTACATTCAATCTGGACCCTATATAACCTGCATTCAATCTAAACCCTATATAACCCACATTCAATCTGGACCTTATAAACCCACATTCAATCTTTACCCTATATAACCCACATTCAATGTGGACCCTATATATAACCCACATTCAATCTAAACCCTATATAACCCTAATTCAATCCAAACCCTATATATAACCTGCATTCAATCTAAATCCTATATAACCCACATTCATATGAACCTATATAACCCACATTCAATCTGGACCCTATATAACCTACATTCAATCTGGACCCTATATAACCTGCATTCAATCTAAACCCTATATAACCCACATTCAATCTGGACCCTATATAACCCACATTCAATCTAAACCCTATATATAACCTGCATTCAATATAAACCTATATAACCCACATTCAATCTTTACCCTATATAACCCACATTCAATGTGGACCCTATTTAGTCTGCATTCAATCTTTACCCTATATAATCTGCATTCAATATAAACCTACTATTATATAACCCACATTCAATCTAAACCCTATATAACCCACATTCAATATGAACCTATATAACCCACATTCAATCTAAACACTATGTAACCCACATTCAATCTGGACCCTATATAATCCACATTCAATCTAAACCCCATATATAACCTGCATCCAATATGAACCTGTATAGCCCACATATTAAATCTAAACCCTATATAAACCACATTCAATCTGGACCCTATATAACCTGCATTTAATCTAAACCCTATATAACCCACATTCAATCTGGAGCCTATATAACCCACATTCAATTTAAACCCTATATATAACCTACATTCAATATAAACCTATATAACCCACATTCAATATGGACCCTATATAACCTACATTCAATCTGGACCCTATATAACCCATATTCAATCTGGACACTATATAACCTGCATTTAATCAAAACTCTATATTACCTGCATTCAATATAAACCTATATAACCCACATTCAATCTAAACCATATATAACCCACATTCAATCTAAACCCTATATAACCAACATTTAATATGAACCCTATTTAACCTGCATTCAATCTAAACCCTATATAACCAACATTCAATCTGGACCCTATATAACCCACACTCAATATGAACCCTATTTAACCTGCATTCAATCTAAACCCTATATAACCCACATTGAATCTGGAACCTATATAACCCACATTCAATCTGGACCCTACATAACCCACACTCAATCTCGACACTATATAACCACATTTAATCTGAACCCTATATAACCCACATTCAATCTAAACACTATATAACCCACATTCAATCTGGACCGTATATAACCCATATTCAATCTGGACACTATATAACCTGCATTCAATCTAAACACTATATAACCCACATTCAATATGGACCCTATATAACCTGCATTCAATCTAAACCCTATATAACCCACATTCAATCTGGACCTTATAAACCCACATTCAATCTTTGCCCTATATAACCCACATTCAATGTGGACCCTATATATAACCCACATTCAATCTAAACCCTATATAACCCTAATTCAATCCAAACCCTATATATAACCTGCATTCAATCTAAATCCTATATAACCCACATTCAATATGAACCTATATAACCCAATAACCCACATTCAATCTGGACCCTATATAACCTACATTCAATCTGGACCCTATATAACCTGCATTCAATCTAAACCCTATATAACCCACATTCAATCTAAACCCTATATATAACCTGCATTCAATATAAACCTATATAACCCACATTCAATCTTTACCCTATATAACCCACATTCAATGTGGACCCTATTTAGTCTGCATTCAATCTTTACCCTATATAATCTGCATTCAATATAAACCTACTATTATATAACCCACATTCAATCTAAACCCTATATAACCCACATTCAATATGAACCTATATAACCCACATTCAATCTAAACACTATGTAACCCACATTCAATCTGGACCCTATATAATCCACATTCAATCTAAACCCCATATATAACCTGCATCCAATATGAACCTGTATAGCCCACATATTAAATCTAAACCCTATATAAACCACATTTAATCTGGACCCTATATAACCTGCATTCAATCTAAACCCTATATAACCCACATTCAATCTGGAGCCTATATAACCCACATTCAATCTAAACCCTATATATAACCTACATTCAATATAAACCTATATAACCCACATTCAATCTAAACCCTATATAACCCACATTCAATCTGAACCCTGTATAACCTGCATTCAATGTAAACCCTAAACAACCCTCATTCAATCTGGACCCTACATCACCCACATTCAATCTGAACTCTATATATAAAACCTGTACTCGATTTGAACCCTATATACATATAACCTGCATTCAATATAACTCCTGTATGAGCTACATTCATCTGTATCCTTCATGAACCACATTCAATGAGTACCCTATATAGCCCACATTCAATCCGAGTCTTGTATAGTCCACATTCAAACGAAATCTATATTCAATCCTAGCCCTATATAACCCTAATTTAATCTGAACCTTTATAACCCACATTCTATCTGAACTTTTAATAACCTGTATTCAATCTTGACCCTATATGACCTGTATCCAATCAGATTGAATATAACCTTCATTAAATCTGAACCTTGTATAACCCACAATGAATCTGAACCCTATATGACTTGAATTCAATATGAACCCTATATAACATGCAAACAATCTGAACCCAGCAAACCTCACATAATTTGAAAAACCTAGTCTACAAACAATCTGAACCCTTGAAATCTCACACCCCAGCAACCTTCCCCCCCCCCACCCCCCTACAATCTAAACCCTAGAAACTGCAATTTGAACCCTGCATAACCTCATTCCCCCCCCCCCCAAGTCTTCAGTTTGAACCCTGCAAACCTTGTCATAATCTCAAACCAAACCCCAACAGTCTGCAAACACTCCGAACCCTTGAAACATCACATAATCTCAAACATAAACACTCCACAAACAATTTGAACCCTTGCATAATCTCTTGCAAGATTCTGCAAACAATATAGAACCTTGAAACCTCAGATAACCCAAAACCTTAACAGTGGAAATAATCTGAACTCTTGAAACCTCACATAATCTCTAACAGTCTACAATCCAAACCTTTGAAACCTTGCATAATCTCAAACCAAACCCTAACAGTCTATCAGAACCCTGGTAACCTAACATTATATCAAACCCCAAGTCTGCAATCCAAACCCTTGGAACCTCACATAATTTCAAAGATAAACACTGCATTCTGAACCCATTCATAATCTCTTACAGCATTCTGCTGCCTCACATAACCAAAAACCCATAGACAATCTGAACACAGAAATCTCAAACTCTTTACATTCTGCAATCCAACCCCTGAAACCAAATATAATCTCAAACCCCAAGTCTGCCATCTAACCCCTGAAACCTCACATAATCTCAAACCCCAAAAGTCTACAAATAATATGAACCCTGCTAGCCTCAAATAATCTCAAACCCCAAAAGTATGAACCCTGCTAGCCTCAAATAATCTTAAACCTAAACAATCTACTGCCTCACATAACCCAAAACCTTAAACAGTCGACAGACAATCTGAACCTTAAAACCTCTCATAATTTCAAACATCAAGTCTGTAATCCAAACCCTGAAACCTCACATAATCTCAAACATCAAGTCTGCAATCCAAACCCTGAAACCTCAAACCTGAAGTTTGCAATCCAAGCCCCAAATGTCACATATCTCAACCCTAACAGTCTGCATTCCAAACCCTGAAACCTTACATAATCTCAGACTCCAATGGTCTGCAATCCAAACCCTGAAACCTTACATAATCTCAAACCCCAATGGTCTGCAATCCAATCTCTGGAAAGCTCACATAATTTCAAATCCAAACAGTCTGCAATTACGAAATGAAAATCATGGTTCTTTCAGATGGGAACTTAAAATAAATGAGGTCCTGTGTAACATTAGGCATGGCACAATAAAGAACCCTGCTGTAATATGCCCCAAGTCTACAAACAATCTGAATCCTGCAAAACTCACTTATCTCAAAACCCCAACAATCTGAACCCTGCAAACCTCACATAATCTCAAACCCCAAGTCTACAAATACATGTATGAACCCTGCTAACCTCAAACCCCAACAGTCTACAAACAATCTATTGCCTCTCATAACCCAAAACCTTAAACAGTCTACAGACAATCTGAACCTTGAAACCTCACATAATCTCAAACCCCAACAGTCTGCCTAAAACCTCACATCCCAAGTCTACAATTCAAACCTTAATCTCAAACCCCATAAGTCTACAAATAATATGATTCCGCTAACCTCAAATAATATTATCAAACCCAAAAGTTTACAAACAATATGACCCCCCCCCCCCCCCGAGAACCTCACAATCTTAACCCTGCAAACCTCACATAATCTCAAACCTTGAGTCTACAAACAATCTGCAACCTAAATCCAGGAAACAATCTGAACCCCCTGGAAACCGCACATAATCTCAAACCCCCAAGTCTGCAAAAGATCGAAACCCTGCAAACCTTACATTATCTCATACCCCCACAGGCTAAAACGATATGAACCCTGCAAACATCACATAATCTCAAACTTAAACAGGCTACAAACAATATGAACCCAAACAGTGCAAAAATCTGAACCCTGGATAATCTGGAATCTAAACAGTCTGCAAACATTCCAAGCCATGGAAACAACTGCAACGTTGATCTGGCTTAAATTTCAACTAACAACACCCAACTGTATCTCGTCCAATGTAGTGGATGCAAGAATAAAATACCATTGGTTGGTTTATGTGTACAGAAACCAATAGTATTTTATTGTTTTGTAATTGTGTGAAATGCTTTGCACTATTGGTTTAAATTTGAAATTGTTGATAGCAAATGTGGCAGAAAATTTTGAATCTGTTCATCTCTAAAGTACCATTTAAAATTGTTTCTCCTTGGAGAGGTGTAAAAGTGCCTCACAAACATCTAAATACAATAATTTTTCCAGATCTGCAAATCCCCCCCCCCCCCCCCCCCCCCTTTAAACAAAACTTCAACGGTGATAATGAATTGCTGTGTTGCTTAATTTAAACCAATAGTTTATATGAAATTAAACACATTTGGTATTGGTTTATTGTACGTCACCAAAACCAGATGTATTTATGTATACACTATAAACCTGGAATATTTTCACCATCCTTTTAGTTATAAAACCCATCCCCAAAAATAAATTTCAATATTTAAAACAAAGTACCCTGCACCCAGGCAGAGATGTAAGAAAATATTAAGAATATTTAAAAATAAAAAAATATCTTTTTGCTTAAAAATAGTAAATCTAGCTGATGTGAAAATATCAAAATTTACAGTGTATTAAACATGCAAGCTGGAAATTGTCGTCAAATTCATCTGTATACATCTTCTTGAACTTCAGCATCTATCTTCAGTGAGTCTTCTTATGGAATCTTTTGAATATAACACTATATTGCAGCATATCTTCTCATGGCAACCACTGAATCAAGATGAAATAGTCAAGTCAAGTCAACTGTGTCATTTAATTGAGTATTATCTCCCCTGGAATGTTTAACTGGAAGAAAAAGTCTGAAAATTTCAAAGAATACAGATTATTGTAAGAATAAGAATGATTTAAATGTCTAACCCATAATTCATTCAATAATACTTTAATAAATGTATTATTTCACTTGGCAATCAGCTGTTACATCAACCTTTCGAGATTGGTCTCTGTTGTTGCTTGATCAGAATGTTATCAGACTGTTGACAGTGAATTTGGTAAATTTTATTCAGATACTTCTTTTTACTTCATAATTTAAATGTATGAAAAAAAATCTTCTCTTCTGTTATATAAACACCACACATGATTTTTTTTCCACACACACATTTGACAAAGGATCTTCCTTCTTCAATTACCTGAGGGCCAGTTGTTCGAAGCTTGATTAGTTTAATCAATGATTACCACAAATTTAAAATATCAATAAAAATCAACATATTATGAAATTAGTATTATAATAACAATGTGCTTTAATTTTGAGAAATTCAATCCATTTTTTCAATGTTCAACTTTAATTTCACAATAATTATTGTGCAAAATTCAAATTTTGATTAATTGACTGATTAAACTAATCAAGCCTTGGCCAACTGGGTCCTGGTAATCGGAAACACTAGAATGACAGTGAATTATGATAATTTTTTTGGTGGATAATCCAATAAAGTTGAATAGTGTTCACTGAACAACTATATGTCCATTCACAATTGCCATAACATATTTTCTTTAAGGAAAATGTTGCCATTTTGGAAATTTTACATTGCAAAATTTTGCAATGAGAATGTTTACATAAGAAATGCTATTCTTGGAGACATATCTTGTAGTATGTGCAAAAAGATGCTGATGCACATGGTTTTTCAACATGTAACATTCCCATACCAGAAATGTTTCCCTCTATGTAGATATTTTATGGTTCATCAATTACATGTTGCGACTAGGCTCAATTAAGTGAAAAATATAAAAGTTTAACTTTATTGGATTTTCTACAAAATATAACCATAATTCTGTCACAAACACCGACTCCGATAGCAGTTCAAAAATTGTATTACATGTATATACCAAGTAATGGTTATTCTGTGTTGATGATGTACATAAAAATAAAATGATTTCTTTTAAAATATAGTTTTTGACAAGTTTTAATGAAATTTGGTTCCCATACAGTAGAGGGAAATTTTTAAGCAATTTGAATGTTCATCCATGAACCTACCTCGAGTGCAACCCGACTGGTTGTTAAATTTTCATATAACATTTATGACTGATGATGTTATAAATGTAAGCAAGCTATGCTGCGATGAGACGACTGGTGATATTAATTTCCTCAGTTGATGGACATTCAGTTTGAAACTGACCAGATTTGATCCATTAATTTTAGTGAAAATGGCAATGTAACAAAGTCTGAAACCTAGAAAAATGTGCTATGCAAGTACTTGGCTCAAATAAATATTGTCTTATTTCTACTGATTTAAAGTACATCAAAATCTACTGCAGCAGCCAGTATTTAATATTCTGATCCTTCATGCTATGAGTCTCTTGCTTAATTTGCATGTTCTGTGAAAAGTTTTCAAGTACCAATAATAGCTGACTTGATTGTTCTTTCTAAATGATTTTTAAACTAAGATGAATTAAACTCCAAACAACATTGCTTAATCATTAACATATATACAGCTAGTTATCCAGATGCCAAGATTGTCACTTCAATAAACTGAAGTGTAATGACTAATACAATTTTAAATCTTATAGGACATGCTTTGGTGCAATAAACACATGCATCCAAAATTGTTTTCCTGTATATTATAGTATTAAACACTATATCTGTATATTTTTTATAATTTTTAT
The DNA here is from genome assembly GCA_021292105.1 of Anadara kagoshimensis. Lineage (NCBI taxonomy): Eukaryota > Metazoa > Mollusca > Bivalvia > Arcoida > Arcidae > Anadara > Anadara kagoshimensis. The sequence goes on from CM037870.1 coordinate 71,238,802, forward strand.
GGCCCTCATTTGGACCCTATTGTAGTTCAAGGGGCCGTAATTCCATGTTGAATGGGGTTTAAAAATATTTCAATGTTATTTTTCTTATATTCAATATATTTAACATCTAACTTATTTCCAGAAGTATTAGTATTTCACAATAAGTTGTCCTAATAACATTGCTGACAACTTGGTTGGTTGGAATAACCTTTTAATCCAAAGCATTAAACATTAGATTATTTCATTCAAGGCCATCTGTTCCAAAATGGTGGTGAAAGCAACTTGAAAAATTTAAATGTTCATTTAATTCTCCTTTTCATGATTAAAATGTAAACTATATTGAAGATAAAAACAACCAGTAGTAAAAGTAAAGTTATAGTAGCTTTGATTGTTGTTTTGTTGTCCAGACAGTGTAACTATTATGGTTGGTTGACCAATTGAAATTTAATATCAGTTTATTCTTTGGTATCAGAAGAGAATTTTTTGCATTAATCATGGGTAAATATTACTTTGATTGTGACATCTTCGGTTGAATATGCAAACATTATACTTTCTTGTAGTTTCAGGGTATCTTTTACAATAAAAATTCAGCAATACAGGAATATATTGGATATGAGAGAAAAAAATCAAGCCCTGTTTTGTAGTAGAGATGTAGAAATTCCAACCTTCAGAGTAAGAAATAAAGCATCTCAATCATCAGTTTTAATTTTTCTGTCTCCACTCAAAACAGGGGTAAATTCTATTATTCTTCAGATTCGTTTAAAAGTACATGTATAATGTTGCTATTTGCATCAAGGCATGTATTGTTTCAATTAAGTATTCTATATATTTCTAGCACAGAAAAACACCATGATACTCCAGGACTTTTTTTGTTTGATAATGTAAAGATGTGTAGATACCATTCATTTCATTACCAATGATATAAAATAAGCCTTTTTTCAAGGTTAAAACCAACAATTACAATAAGTATTTCTCATTACAGACATTTTAACTAGCAGTAATGTTGTCATTATAAAGGAATACTATTTAACTATGATGATAAAGAAGTGGGGGGTCAATTGCACAGAAAAATATCAATGTATGATTCTATACAGAGGACACATGTTAAACAAAATCAGGGTCTATATGAAAATCCTATGAGACTTAAAATGTGATTGATTGAATGGGGGTTTTACATCCAAGTAGAGATGTATATCGGCATCGTGATAATCGCCGTCAAGGGTTTGCCGATGACATCATGATATCACTGAACACTATTACTTACAAATAAAATCTTTGAAATCGCATAACTAGTGTATTGATCGTGGTGAAGCAGATTGTCTGAACATGTGGTTTTTTGCCGTGAACCACAGACAAATCACTGCTTACAAATTTAATTCAGTTAATCATCAAATAGCTTTAATAGAATTTGTAATTTTATATCTTAATTTTTTTAATTGTATTTGAATTTATTGAAGTCCATTGAAAACCCAGCCCATCATTTAAGCATATTCATCTAGAAATATTGTGATATTGCGACGATATCATAAACTTTTGGCATACGATACCTTTTTTGTCCACGATAACATCTCTACATCCAAGTCAAGAATATTTCACTTAAATGACTCAAGGTAACCAGTTATAGATAAAGCACAGAAATTCCTTTCTTTGTAGTATGTTCAGAGCATTATACAGTTATATAGCATGCCATGTCTATCATATGTGGCAATGTTTTTAAGGTCTCTTCTGATAAACTTTTATTTATAAATGCCCTTTTATTTTCATTTCCAATACAGTGATTGGCAATAGAACAGTGATTACTTGGCAAGACCTAGCCAGGGTCCAAACCCCAACCTAACAAATATGGAGTAAGAACTTTACCTACTGAACTAATATAGTGGTCATTTTTTTTAAAATATGAAAAACTTTTATACATTAACTGTACTGAAAACTTTTAAAGTGTTGTGTTTCTTTCAATTTTCCTTTGTTTCAAGCATTTCGATTTTTGCTATGTTTGCATGAATGGTTTGGCTTTAATGGACACCATGTTGTTAAGAATGATAGAGAGATGCATGAATTCCTACAATGCTATTATTTTACCTGCTACAATTGTTTCGACTGTTGATTCGTTGTTGAAATAATTCTATAAATAGAATTAAAAGAAATGAAAATAATTGTGTTTGTTATGTAAATATGAAAGAATTGGACATTTTGCACACACAACATAATTTGTAACTTAATTCAATATGCAAATTATACAGTGTAAAAAATGTCAAAATCGTTCATACTTCCATAACAAAAAGAATTTTTTAATTTCATTTCTTTAATGAAAATGATCACATTGCATTTTCCATATGATTGCAATATAATTATATGACACAATACTGAATGATGTGATCTGCATGTCTGATATGACCATTTTTGAGAAAACTCGTAGCTAAGCCTAGTGATCAATGACAAGGTGATGGTACCAGATTCAGAGATCTTTCTGACAGAAACACTCAAATACAGAATATAACAAGTCTTTATGAGGATTCCAAGATTTGGGATTTTGACGTTTCTACTTCCACATTTTTTGAACAAAATTTCCATTTGATGACATTTTCATGTGCATGATGTTTTTCAGAAATTTCCATCTTCAAACAAATTACAAACAGACCAGGAAGACTTAAACGTAATTTGTGAATCCATCTGTGACAACTGCTGAAAATATAACATACCCATATTTAAAGTATATAAATCACATTTCATGTATACTGTTACCCATTAACACCTGTAATATTCTACATTTTACCCATAATGCCTTCTAGCAAACTTTTTTATGGTGATTCTGTAATCGGACATGTCTGCAATCACTTGAATCTGAAATGGCAAAAAAGAACTTTTAATGACAATAATCCCATAATAATTAATATCAAAGTCACATATACATTATATTTTATGAAACTGTTTCAACTGGAAGCCACACCTAACTTTCAAAAGCCGTATGAAGTAAAACTGAAGTTGATATTAAAGATATAGTGAATTTTTTTGCAGTAATCAAAACCGATATAAATTCATTTCAACTCATGGAACTTTACAAGTATTACTAGTAAAGTATAAAAAATAAATATTCATCATAATTTTTCATCACGTTTTTAAAAATTAGATTAAACTAAACTAATAATAAATGATGTTGATATAAATCAAAGCCAGGATACAGTTCTGGATCTTTTCTCATCAGATCTTTATACATCTCATCATATGTAGTTTCAAAGTCATATATATTAGGTCTGTCTGGAGCTGGTCCTGGTAACTTCACTTGATTCCCTGTTCCAAACGAGCGAACCATAATGCCTCTTTTACTGAAAGATGTAAAGATATTATATATTTTATTATATAGCAATAAACGTTTCGCATACAAATTAAAAGATAAATCCTGAGGTGTAAGCGTGCAATATCGATATTTGCACGCTAACTTTGTTTAAGTCTGAGGTTTCCCTGAATCATTTTTAATATTGCATGCTTTGTCACATGATGCTGTCGTTTATGACGTCATATAATTGTTGTAACTTACATGACTGAAGACGTCATCATTGTGTTGTTGTCATATTGCACTGGTTCCTATATTATGTATACAAGAACTAGTGCAATATTCATGTATTGCAAGACGACAAAATGGTATTTTTAGATGAAATACTAGTGGGAAGTAAACAAAATTTTATTTTGCTATATAATAAAAGGGTTATTATACTGATATTATGAAATAATGTCCCATGTTGGATCAAATTTGCACTTGCAAATGTCGCTACAACTCAGGTCAATGCTACAAACATATTTTAATGCTATTTTAACTTTTCTTTTTATTACTTTTTCAAATGAATTTAAAAACAAGACACATGACACAAGGACAAAATTAACTTGTTAACAGATGGTGGAGGAAACCAGACTGCTCAGAAAAAGCCAATGACCATTGGCAAGTTGACTATAAACTGTTTCACATACTTGGATCTGTCCAGAGAGCAATTGGAACTTAGGTGGTCAAGATGTGCTGTCTACATCTACATGGTACGAAACACTGTCTTGTTCAGACCATTACATTTCGGAATATCTTATGCGCAGAGGCATGGGCGGTTAGAATAAAGAAATTTACACATAGTAAAGTTATGAACTGAAAAAGAGTAACAAGTAGGTATAGTGTAACTGTAGAAAAGATAGAGTTAAGGGACAGAGACAATTTTTCGTGATCCTAATTGTGTGATCCATGAGTGTGCTTGAGACCAGTAGACTTGGGCCAGCAGATTTTTTTAACCAGAGATATACAGCAAGTCGAATTATAACCCCCATTCAAAGACTGTGAACTGCAGTGCGGAAAGGCGTTGGATCCACTTAAAACAAATCAATTTAAAAAGCTGTTTGGAACAGGTCAACTATTTTAACTATTATCTGTGCATAAACCGTTGAAATCGGGAGCTTGTGTCATTTCATTGACCTCACCTCATAAAACTATGGGCTTCCATACTTCTGTTTTGATTGCTAGAGCAAACAACTGCAATTCGTAAATTGGCCATTTCGAAGAGAGGGCACAATAAAAAGCTAAAATAAATAGTTTAATTGTTGAAGTAGGTCTAGTTGATATATGTGTCAAAATGCCATGTCCTTAATTTGCCTTTAAAAGACAGATTAACAACGATTTTCTTAACAGTCTGAAATTTCTTAAAGTTTTGGGATCTAAACATAACAAAACTTCCGGTTTCGAAATCACACAATTTAACAGATTGGCAAAATAAAAGATACAAAGCGAACCAATATTTTACTTACGGAATTTTGGTTATTACTGACTATCATTTAAGAAGCAATCTTTTATGCCAGTCTCAAAATCTTTAAAAATTATTTTTGTTCTTTTTTATGATCATTGTTTCTATTTTTTATTTACATCATTGCGTGTGCGTTTTTGAAAAATAAATTACTAACAATAGTCTTATTTCGCAATTTCACAAAGCTCGTTCCGCCATTTTCTTGTTGAATGAAAATGTCGTGAAAAACAGCATGCTCACCACTAATAAAAGCACCACTTTATGTCATATTTAATAATTTACTCCCCAATGTAAACCCGAATCAATAATGCCCCAGACGTAGCGGGCATAATTTGGTTAAAATGGTAAGTGGTGACAATATTTTCGAGAAGAAATTTAGACTTGTGTTTGTACCCTCAGCACCTGCTCAGTCTTGGTGGTCTGCGACTTGACAATGAAATGAAGCGTAGAGAAAGGCCATTTCCAGTTTTAATTGGTCAAGTTATCTTTGGAAACCCTGTAACGTGAATGAACACTTGGCCCTTTTGATTTGACGGATCTATCGCACGCTTTTCGGATCAGATGCACAAGCTGCGAGACCTAATTTTTATATAGAAAATCTTTTTGATTTTTACATTTCAGTCCCATGCAATCCTCTTAAATGAGTACACCAACATGTTGGATTTCTTCATCAAAATAGCATATCATCTAACCATATTTTATTCTTGACAACAATTATAGTGCACACTATTTATACTAAGTACAAGTCTGTTAGTTTTGCTCAATCTGCAGCATGGTAACTCTTCTACAACTTAAGTCTATCACAAGCCTGTAGGCATATCAGGTCAGTGCTTATCTTGGTTTCAGTGATGTAAATAACAAAGCAGGACTGATAAAGTTGCAACTAAAATAGGTGTCATGGCACCAAAAATTCAAAATGTACGACTTGCGTGTTTGTTTAAGGCCAATTAAGCTACCAAATTTTCTGTCATCAATATCTGACTTTTGCTATTTCAAACAGCAAAGATTAAATTAAACAACTACTTGTTTGCAATAATAACAGTCTTAATACATACTAGAAATGAAAACAACTAAAACAGTTTCTGTTTAAGTTTCTTGATTTAAGGAACCATTGCAGTAGCTCAGTTGGTAGAGTGCTCTTTCCGTAAGTGGGATGTCATTGGTTTGATTCCCAGCCGGGTCTTACCCAAGACTTGAAAGTGGGTAGTGACTGTTCTTTCGCCAAGCACTTGGCATCACGAAATGAAAGTCACATTTTTTCGAATGGGAACTTAAAATAAACAAAGTCCTGTGTCACTGTGGGCTTGGCACACTAAAAAACCCTGCTGTATAATGCCATCAGCGCAGCGCACAGGCAAAATTTCTGCACCTATTAGTAATTCAGTTCATTAAACATGCTTTCACCTGTCCATTTTAGACAATTTGTAACAATAATAACATTTTTCAGCTTCACAATTATGCCTATAATTTGACACAATAATTTCCATAATTACAAGTGCCCTTGCACTATTCACAAAAGATTGAGAGTCGGACCTGTATGCCTCGGTCTGGTTTCTTTCACTTTTGTCCAGGCAACTAGTGGAGGAAACCTGAATGCCTCTGCCACAGAGAAGATCAAGTGATCTGACAAACTTTCTCACACAACCATATGTCCTCAGTAGGATTCAACCCTAGGTGGTGGGAGGTGCTATGATCTATAAGTGTGTACTTATAATTTGGTCACAGACTCCTAACATGTATTCCAGCTAGGAATGGGACCCATGACCTTTGGATCACAAGTCTTTCACAACCATTCAACCTGTCTCCATGTGTATACAACCAAGAGCTAAAAATTGGGCATGAGACTTGGCATGCATTATAAAAGGTTTTGTAAATAAGTTTATTTTGAATGTATTACTATTAGATATGCAAGTCATCTTCAGCATTTTGTTCAAATGATTTAAATAAACTTATTAAAATGAACTAATATTGTTATTATAACTTGTTGATTTTGTTCAGTACTGAATTGTTGGTTTACTGTATGTTTAAATATCTTAAATTACTTTAACCACACCACAGGACATGATTTTGTAATGGTGTCCATTGTCTGCCCACAGTCTGAGTTATATAGTTTGTTGATGGGATTGGCTAAAATGAAGCATGGTACATGTTCTTTATCTACAAATGACTTTATTACATTGTGTCATTATTTTTCAGATTGAATTATAAGAGTTATAATACAGACAAGATAGTGGGGAAAATTCAACTTAAAGATTAAAAATGGCAGTACCAAATTTTAAACGTACTCCTGTTCCAAGTGGAGACACTCCTGGAAATGTTATGTTTGATGGTAAACGTATGAGAAAAGCTGTACATAGGAAGACATTGGATTATAACTCCTCAGTTTTACAGTTCTTAAATGTAAGTATATGAAGCAGTAGACCTGTTTAAAATGTAGATACATTCATAAATTTACATATTACATCAAGTGTTTTGTGCTTGTTATGATTGTATAATTCAAAATGAATAATATAAAACATGTTTTTGAAATGACAGACTTTTGATATTTGGCCTGCATTTTATGCAGATTGTTACATTTGTGTATTTGCAAATAGAACTAGAGGTCAATAGATAGTAAATTTTGTATGAAACCTGCATTTTGAAAGGAAAAAAAACCCACCATGTTTATGACAATATCCATATGAATGCTAAATCTTGTAATGTTTACTTTGTGAGGTGAAATGTGAGGTTTTACAGTCAAGATTCTGTCGCTTATACAAGGTGGTTAGCTGTGAAGTTGGATAAAACTGAAATAGCTAAAGTAAACAACTGACCTTCAAGTTAATATCATCACACTTTCTCATATTAATATCTATGCATGGGTTGGATATAAATTTAGGTGGTTAGAGATATTGTGTTCCAAAAGCTGATGTTATAGACCAATCAACCTCTGAGACCTGTGTAAAAGAAGACTTTATCCCCTGCCTTTTGAAGAGAAGGGGGGGGGGGTTATTAAATTCAAAGTTCTGCCCTTCCTATTAACTACTTCCTACCTTTCATCCTTCTGTCTGTTCAGACATTGCTTGTTAATCACGATTATTTACCTTTTCCAAAAGCTTTCTTTGGTTCTTGGATTGTAATAATGTCCTACAGTGGTCAAAGAAATTAAAATTATCCATGTAATGGACTGTCGGAGATGTATTGATCTGTATAATGTTTTACTTACAGAATCGTATATGGCAGAGAGATCAGAGAGATTTTAGAGCTATACAGCCTGATGCCTTGTATCAGTTAGATGTATGTATACATATACAATTTATAGTTTATTGAATGTATGCAGTAAAAGCTCATTTAATCACCATTTGTTCAGTCAGCTTTTGGCACTATAAGTTAATCAAGGGAAGCTTATAAAAAATAGAAGTCAGACTTCTTTGTTTATTTCTTCACTTGGGATTTGGGTTGTTCTTATTGTTAATTGCAGACATCATGTAAATTCATGAAAACGACATACTTCATTAGAACAAAGCAATTATTATTATTTAAACATGTGTACCATGGTAGATATATTTGTCATTTAAATATTGATATATAAAATAAAGTAAAGATGTTAGAATGACCCCTTATCTTGCTAACTTTTAAGTTAAGAAAATATATATGCCAGTCTTTTTCTGATCACTTTCTTGCAGTGAAATCAATAATTTACTCTCACAAATTTGTTTTTCAGCTTGTTCCTCCTACCAGTATGTTAGACAATCCGATGAATTGTGTGACAACTAAATTTATCAGAACATCAACTAACAAGTTTAGATGTCCTATCTTCTGTCTGGCTGTAAGTATAAAATATCACTTCAGAACTGTTATGTAGCTACAGCAAAAATTGTATGGTGACTATTATTATATACTAATAGAATCTTACACCGGCAACAGTGTAAGACAGATATCTCAAACGAGGAGGAATATTTTCCAGAAGGAGCTTTAGCGACATTGAAAATATTCTTCCGAGTTTGAGATATATCTGTCTTACACTGTTACTGGTGTAGGATTCTTTTTCTCACACATTTGCAGCATAAAACATGATTTGTAAACAAAAAATTGCATCAAACGGTCAGTTTTCAGGCCATCATCGAATGCCTTCTGAGAATGAAATAATCAATTTTGTTGGCATTCTTGTGTAAAATGATTATGATTCATCAATTAAGCGTATGTAATTGTGAGGTTGAGAAATTGTTGGTTGAGACAAGTGATCTCATCCCTAGGGTGAGACAGAAAAATCTCACATGGGTAAAAACGCGGGATTTCCATGTCTCTTGAGTGAGGAATGTATATAGGTAATGCAAGCAGGTACCCTTTTATATACAGGTTCAAATAACTTTTGTTTTGGTGATGATGGGTTATCAATTCGAACAGTTTTGACCAGATTTCAAGCTCTATATAAAAAAGATTTAGTGATCCATAATTTGTTCCCTTTTCGGTAGGAAGAAACTTTGGGCAAAAACAAGAAACATGGTACTCAAAAAATATTGCTTCTGTTCTTCCAAAACCCAGCCTGTTCCAATCACTACAAATAACAGAAAATAGTGTCAATTTAAAAAGGTGTATATTCTAATTTGATTCCTCAAACGAACATAAAATATTTATGAAATAAATCACAAACACTCATATGAGAGGTGCGGTGCGGCTTACAATTCTGGAATTTATTAACATCAAAATTCTATAATAAATTGCATTCCTTTCATCTTTATCTACCAATGATCTACAAAAAAATATTACACAATAAAAGTTGAAATCCCACCACTGTATTTCTAAACATGCAATTGATGATAACAGTATTTATTTAATTATTCATTCATTTATTCATTTTATTAATTTATTTATAGTGGACACCTGAGGGCAGGAGATTGGTAACGGGTGCTTCAAGTGGAGAATTTACTCTGTGGAATGGATTGACATTTAATTTTGAAACCATTTTACAGGTAAATATATGTATAACATCACTTATATGATTGAAGTGTTTAGCATCTGTTATCTATGGCTGTCTATGTGCAGTTTCTCTAATCTACTGCAATGTTTTCATTCCTGTTTGTCAAAATCACCATTGACTACTGATTTCTGTGAAAATCTTTCAAAATATAGCCTATTTTTAGGTATATTTGTGAAAAATACTTTTAAGAAAATTTGGAAAATTTGGCAACTCAAAATTTTGTATTTGTGGAAGCCTAGTCATTTTGAAAAATTTCAACAATTTGTAATGTACATGTGTTTTGTAATACAACAAATAAAACTAAGTATATTTGAATTGCTGTATTAATGAGCCTGTCTACAGAATCAGGCTCAAATTGAACCTCTTGGCAAGTCGCACCTACACGTCACATGCATACACGAACTTGTTCATAGATTAATCCATAGAGATTAATAAAGTAGTTCTCGTTGTGAATAGCTGAAAAATTGCTGATGCGACGTTAAGCAACATTCAACAACAACAACAACAACGTCTTGGCAAGTCAGGGAGAGATTAGACAGGAGGCAAGCTCTTTCAAATTCCAAAAACATATATTTTGAGTTATTACTTATTTCCTATTTCAATCTAGTAATTTCAGAGTAACAGTTATTCTGACTTGGATAAGGCTAATACTGCTTCTAACTGGGTTTTGATATCAATGTCTTATAATTAAATGTATTTAGCCAGTGCAGTTTCTTAGATGTATTTGATATGCTTGTAATTATTTCATAATTTCCCCAAAATTATCCAACACAGCAAATTTTACCTCATCTCCTTAGAAAACAGCCCTGGTTATTACAACCTGTTCAACTGTAATAATTCAAGAGAATTTTAACCAGATAATTTTGTTTTTCAGGCTCATGATGCTTCAGTTAGGAGTATGGTATGGAGTCATAACAACACATGGATGGTTACTGGAGATCACAGTGGATTCATCAAGTACTGGCAGACAAATATGAATAATGTTAAGATGTACCAGGGCCACAAGGAACCAGTCCGTGGCATAAGGTGGGCCATCCTCAGACACCGTAATGTAGTACTCATGGCCGTCCTATATTTGAGGATTGCTGCCATTTTTCTTGTTTATATGTTTTTCTGTAAATTTGCTTTATATGGGACTACTCATTTTGAAAACAGTTTACATCAGAAATATTTGGTTGGGTTTGTGACTTAGTTGATGGTATATACAGACACCTAATTTATCATGTTATTGGTAAAGTTATCAACATTTAACAGCTTGTATAACCCATCATACAAGCTTACCCGTACAATTTTGCCAAAGAGCCATTCCCACTGAAACAAACTAAAAATAGGGTCTGTATGTTATGAAATGTTTCATCTGGATATGATATACTCAGTTTTTCTGACAATTTTGATTTAGAAAAAAAACTATCATATGGTTAGACAGTTTCTGATCTTGCACAGTACATTCCTGTCAAAAGCTTAACACTGATGTAATGAAAACGAGTCGAAGCCAGGCTTCCAAGTGGTGGAAACATGGATAGCTAATGTCTTTAAAGCTGCAAAGATAGATATCAGCAGTCAGCTGCTGGTCAAAAAAAAATCAAGTGATAACGACTGAGGGATCAAGATTAGCTGCAAATTTGACACTTAATTCATTTGTTCAGTGTAAATGCTTGACAGGTTTGTACTGTACTTTGAAATTGTAAATTCATGTTAGTCACATGATAAGGTTTTCAGACCCTCTGCACTGTCATCAGATAATGAGGTCTACAGACCCTGTTAAAAATATTTTGCTTTGAAATAAAATAAGGAACAGTAGCAAATATTAGGGTATATTGAATATCTAATACATGTACTTCATTGTAATGTGTTGGATAGATCCAATCTTGAGGAAATTGAATGGCACAATCATCTGTATCCGTGATATGAATTAGGTGTCTTCTGCAGAAAGTATGTGCTTCTCTATTTGATGATACAAATATCTTGAAGGACTGTAAACTGTTCTCATTGAGGAGTATCACCCCTCAGGCAAATTTAATCTTGATGAATTGTTGTTTTAAGAACTGAATAAAGTATTAAGGTGTGAAATCAAGGCATATTATGACAATTTGCAAACAGTGCTTTTGTATATTGAAGTATTGTTGATAGCAAATTTATGAATAAAGGCTGAATGCCCATATAAGTATGCATGTGTTGCCATGAAAACTAGTTTCAGATTCAATAAAGGCAAGATTGCCCTTAAACCAAAATAATAAAGGCTTTATGCCCTTGTGATAAGATCAGGAATTTATGATAATGTTTTTACTATTTATATATAGAATTATAAAAGGCATTTCGCCCATAATACAGAAATAAAGGCTACAAGCCCAGACTATTTTCAATTCGTCTTGCAATAAAGGCTACAAGCCCTCGGGACAGATTTTTATTTTTTCATGAAATAAAGGCTACGTGCCCAGTTCATTTTTGTCATGCAATAAAGGCTACAAGCCCACCGACATATTTTTATTTTGTCATGAAATAAAGGCTATATGCCCAGTTTATTTTTCATCGTGCAATAAAGGCTACAAGCCCAGTTTTATTTTTTGAAATATTTTCATATTGTTTATATTGGATATTATCAATAAAGGCAGCATGCCCAAATTCAGTTAATATTTAGAAATTTAATCTGTTCTTGTTGAAAAATAAAAGATATTTGAAAATTAATCAGATTCTACTTTTTTGTCATCATATTGATATTCCGTGCAACAGTACAATGGGCATATATCAGTTCAATACCGGTACTTTTTCAGTGGCACAAAATTAATTTTCATAATGCATTAGTTGTTATGGAAACTAATAATGGTGTCATATAAGCTTGTTATCAGTAACACAGTTTAATGGTTTATGTCACCTTTACTTAATTTGATTTTTCATTCAGCACAGTTTTATTAACAAAATCCAATTCATTTTGTTAGACATCAGCCAGATTTTTCAGAAGAAAACTGAAAATACCACCACCATATGCTTTTATATGTATCCATTCAGACCACAGTTTAGTCATTTCAGCGACCAGCAGGACTTAAAGATTTTGTACACTAAATGGATATCTATGTTAATTATATGCCTAAATACAAAGTTTTCTTATGCTGAAGAAGAAAAAGTGGGAAGATATTTTACTCGTACAGAAATTTATAAGGTTTTGGCATGACATATGCCTTTGTGTATGTGTTGTTTGTCACGGCATTGTGGACATCTTTTATACTTATTTGTAGTTATCATGTACATATATTCAGAAAGTACTAGGTGCCAACTCAACTAAGTATATTCACCAAAGTTTATAAAGATATGTCATACTTTTTACAAAAAACACAGGATTTTCTGAAATATCTTTTACACAATCGGATTTCTTTCTTTGGCAAATGATAAGCAGAGAATTAGCTCACGGTCTCAGAATTGTATGTGCAGGCTCCGGTCTCAGAATTGTCTGTGCAGGCCTCAGTTTCACAATTATTCCTTAACTAAAATTTTCTTTAACTTAATTTGAGCAAATTCTTGCAATATATTATGGCACTGAAAATTTTGGATTTTGTAGGTTTAAAATGATAACTTTAACCCCATCATATCTTGAAAACGGATAGATTTAACCCCATCATATCTTGAAAACGGATAGATTTAACCCCATCATATCTTGAAAACGGATAGATTTTTTTCAGATTTCAAATTGTCCAGATTTAAGTGCAATAAAATCTTAGTTAAGGAATGATTTTGAAAATATTTCTCCAAATATATACCTACCTGCTCGTACTACTGCAGGAATTACCAAGACAGGGCATATAAAAACATACTTTAAAAAATCTAGAAAACATTGAAGAACTCTAATTATCTCAATCATATGACTATGGTGGTAGTACTTTAAATGTCAAATGCTTTTGTATAGAGAGTGTTGCTGTTGTCGACACTGGATTATAATTAATTTTGGCAAATTTTGCACAGAAACCAGCCTTTATGTTGTTTCCAGTTGTATCTGAAGATCTTAACTCTTACAGTTTTACAGAAGATTTTAGCTTTACATATACTTTTATAATGACTGATTGAGCATCACCATTTACAGATTGAATGAGAAACAAGCTCTTTGTACCAGTTTGTAAAATACTCGTATATACTGATATCATACTTCTTGACTTCAAAAAAAAATTCTAGATAAGAAATTAATTACAACTTTATGTTGTGTTGTGCTAGGTCTCAATCTCATGAAATATCAAACCAGTCGGATTAAGAAACAAAACAAAAAGTTATGAAAAGGAGAGGTGTAACAACTAATAAAGATCTAGCCTCCACATAATCATGTACTTAAATTTGAAAATTATTAAGAATTATTTAAAAAAGGCCCTTGTTAAGAAATCTGAGTGAAATGAGTGTCCCATTGGGATATTGACACTCTCTAAGAGCTTCTTTCCTTTACATCATAAGTGAAATATTCTTTATTTGTTTTCGTTTAATAGTATATTCACATCTCTCTTTAGCCATGTTTAGGCCAAGGAATGCAAAACTGTTTGTTGTACATAATCAAAGAATAATTTGGTTGTGTGAAAAAAAATGAACAAAATTCTCAGTAAAATGGCAGACACGTTCTGTTATTTGGTACAGGAATTCAGTATTTGAATGCCTGTTACAGGAAACCCATAAAAAATAAAATATTTTCATCAAAATAAAATTGTTCTCGATATAAATAATATTTGCATCTACATTTCTTTTATTTCCCCAACAGTTTTTGCCCTACGGATAGTAAATTCTCGACCTGTTCAGATGACGGCACAATTAGGATATGGGATTTCCTGAGATGTCATGAAGAAAAAATTCTACGAGGTACGTTTTGATGGTTATCAACAAGAAACGCTGATAAAAAGAAGAAATTTAAAATGAAAAGATTTCCAAGTAACATATGAAATTTTTAGAAATTAAATTATTGCAAGCTGTGCAATTATTTTCTTATCTGTCAAATTGAGAATTATAAGTCAGTTATTAATTTAAACCAAGTTACATAAGGATTTTGATTCACCAGGAGGAAAAACCATTGTATGTGACAGGTCTCGTGCCTAGTTGTAGCCATCCAACAAAAATTTTTGGAAGAGATGAAATACATATCTGCAATGTATTCAACAATATGAGCCATTTGTTTGTTATATAAAACATAAGAACATGGGACTGTGTTGCTAGGAGCATAACGTGATAAACAACCGTCCTGCTTTTGCCACCATTATACCTAAAGACATCATGACCTTTTTTCCCAACCTTTTGTTGTTTTAGGTGTAAACCTTTATGAGACTTATTAATATCATTACCTAAAATGACTTGGTTAAAATATGATAATTGACTAATTAATCTCATTATTTGACAGACCGGTGATTAAGGCTTTACAGAAAAACATTCAGATTGAATTGCTTGCATGGGTAATGGACACTTGCATTAAAAACGTTTCCTACATTAAGAACAGATATCAGGCCCTGTTACTTAACCCAACTCCCTTTGAAGAATGAAATACTTGAAACTCTGATGTGTCATTTTGAATTCTTTGATTGCATCCCCCACTAATAGTTATTAGTCATAATTAGTAGTATGAAATGAAAATGGACAAATCGCATTTTAAATTTAAATTTGTGCAAAGATTGTCATTTCGTGAACCCATTTTAAATGTTGTTTCCTGCCAAAAATGTTCAGTTCCATTGATAAAATAAAAAGGTAGTTTAATAATTAGATGAACATGATTTAAATAAACTTAAATTTGTAACAGGCCTTAAGATTTGTAACAGGCCTTAAGATTTGAAACCGGCCTTAAGTCGTCAAAATTATGATGGTAGGTTAATTTTTTTTTCAAAAGTTGAAATAAAATTATGGGCCCTGAATGTGTAAAATGAGCTTAAGTTGGAGAAGAAACATTAATTCTTTGGTTATGGTATAGATTTTAAAAAATGCATGCACCAGATTTTAATAAGACAAGGACTTCAGAGCTTCAGACTTGCGTTGTAAAAAACATAAATTAAAAAAAAAAATGCATGCACCACATTTCAACAATACAAGGACTTAAGACCTATGTTGTCATCTTACCTGCGAGTAGAGTAAAAGATTGCTTGATTGTCCTAGCCAGACCTGTTTCACTCGGATCTACCCAGCTAAAGGTCAAGTTAAAGAAATCAGATCTATGAAATTCCCGTAAGAATAATGCTCTTGGAGTAAATTATCATGCCACACTTTCCATGATTGGCAAGTGGCAACAATCTATAATTTTTCATGAAATGACACATGGCTTTCAATTCTAAATACTGCATGTTTGACAATCACCGTTATTTTTGCAATTGGTCTGATACATTCAGGTTTTGAACTCCAGCCTGTGTATTCTTGGAGCAATAAATCTGCCAGTATAGCTATGATATTGGTACTTAAGTGAATTAGGTAAGAAAATGATCATTATGATTAAATGGAGAAGGCCAATACAAATATTGGAAAAAAAACCTGTGGCACAACTGGTGAGAACCGTCACTATGCTAGTTTAAATTGTACAACTTCAGTTATTATTAGTGATGTGCAGACATGGTATAGTGGTTCTGTCACTATCAGTTGTCATGGTTTCAGGCCTCAGTGCTGATTTAGAATTTTGTTGATCTTTATCACTTGCCCATATTTTGGTCCTTTACACTGATAATGTATGTCATGGTTTGCATGATTGGAGAAAGAACACTTGATATCCATTTTCATAAGTTTATTTTAAAGGTATGAAGCTCTGTAACATCTTGTGGCATCTTGATATAAGTGAAATAATCTTCACCGGAACATTAAACCTCATTTCTCTCTCACAGTATTGCTTGCTGCATCTCTATAAAATATAATAGTGTTGGGGAAAGTTTGTCAGTATACTTGCCAAATGTCGGTAGATTTCTGTGGCCACTCCAGTTTGTTCCAACATCCAGAAACCACCCACCTGAATATAAGTGAAAAATTTTGACTGGGGGCTTATAAACAGTATTTGCCCCGAGTCGCTTGACTGTGGCTAGATATATCTGACCCCAGATATATGTTTTCTCTAAATCATATTTCATAGTTCCTAGCTGTGTAATTCAATAGGTGCTAAAACCCTACATTCAGAGTTCAAATCCCATATAAGATATCAATGATGATGAAATCTATTGGTTTTCACTCCATAATAAATGTTTTGATTGCAAATCCCACACATACACCAAGTAACTTGTTCTTAGATTAAACCTGATTAATGAAATTTCTCTCACATCAGGAATAGCTAAAAAAAACCATGTTGGTGCAAAGTTGAATAACATTTCAACCAACCACACTAAGTGTTAGTGTTATAAAACAGTTAACAAATGTTAAGATTATGACAAGCATCAGTTTAAGGTATAGACATCACACAGTGTTGGTATTGCTCTTGGATAAAAAAATTATTCTAGAGGATTTTCTATCCTTCAACGGTAGGGTTCCTAGAGTAATTATACCCCCTACAACATTTATTGGGTGGGGGTATACTTGAGTCAAATTGCTTTTTTGACATGTATTCTTTGATGAGCTATCAGTATAATCACTTATTATAATTAAACTAAATCCTACCATCACTGAAGAGCTTTAAACTAGAGAATTCTCATAAGAGACAAATACCCCTGTCCCCAACATCACCTGCTGGGACCCAAGATTTGAACTTGTGATCTTGACCTTTGAACTTCACAGTTAAAATTATTGTAACATGTTGTTATATAATGTGTGCAAAGTTTCATGAAAATCCATCCATAGATGCGGAAGTTATGGAGTGAACATGATAATGAGTCAGACAGACAGATGTACAGATTGATTCCTATATCATTATCTCTCGGCCACCAGTAATACTGCTCTGTGTGTGTGTGTGTGTGTGTGTGTGTGTGTGCATGTGCGTGTTTGTCCCAGTTGCTTTCTGTTCATTTAAAAGAAAACTGTACATCAGATTAAGCTTAAACTTGTTCAGTTGATTCGTAATGATAGTGATTGGTGTGGGATTGCTTGACAGGATAATCGTGCATCCAAGACAGCTGCCGTTACTAAACAGACTTTTTCACCCAATTCATGGTTTCTGTGCATTTACAAGAAAACCGTACATCTGATTGAGCTGAAACTTGTTCAGTTGAATTGTTATGGTAGTTATTGGTGTGGAATTGCTCGATAGCCTTAAAACATATCCAAGATGGCCACTGTTACTATAAATAGCTAAAACCTATAAATAGCCATTGCAGCCTTATATATGTACCCTGTCCCAGTTGATTTCTGTGCATTTAAAAGAAAACCGTACATCCGATTGAGCTGAAACTTGGTCAGTTGATTCGTTAGGATGGTGATTGGTGTGGCTCAACAGCCTTATAGCATATCCAAGATGGCGGCTGTTACTATAAATAGCAAAAACCTATAAATGGCCATTACAGTCTTATTTATGTACCAATTTTGTTGAAATTTTAAACATAGAAAATAGAACTCGGGTCATTAAACATTTTTAACAGGTTTTTCTGTAAAATATTTTGTTTGCAAAATATAATGTAATTAAGATGGCCACTGTTACTATAAATAGCAAAACTGATAAATGACCATTACAGCCATATTTATATGCCAATTTAAACATTAAACATATGTAATAGGTTCTTCCTTTAAATTTTAAGTTTGCATAATATTTATGAAATATGCATTAAGGTGTATTTATAGCCTAATTCTTTAATCATTGTTGTGGTTTTTGATCTATTAAATGACCAAACCACCCCACTTATTAAACAACCAGTGTTCCATAAAGCATATTTCACCTTGTATGGAATTCACTAATGTTCACCTTTGATAGTGTTTTTTGAACACCTTGTTTACATATGGTATAATAACTCATAATAAAACCTTGTACAAAGCAATGGCTCATACATTGCCCAGTTGAAAAGCCAAGAAAGTACATCCATTGCAAAGCAATTTATGATAGAATTGCCACTTCCGAAATCTTGTTTATACAGTGTAAACTACATTAAATTACCATATCAACCCATCACATTTCTTCATAGAATTTGCAAAAGGCCAATCTATCATTATTACAAAGTACTGATTTTTATTTCTTATCTGCTTTTTTTATCAGTGAGTAGAACAGCACCATTCATCCTTTCAGAGCATTTAGCAGCTCCTTCTTCGACATCACAATAAAGGACACAAGTCAAAATCAGACTTGATAAGTGGTTGACAGGTCATCCTCGTTTACTAAAATGTAAACTTTATTTCTATCAATAAGTTTATGTTAAAAAAAAGTGATTGTTAATACTTTAACATGTGAAATCCCCATACCAGATTCAATGTTTTTACAGAGATGTTCTTTGTAAAGTGAGAATCTGTGTACTGTAAATTGGGAAAATTTTGTGTACATTTTGTTTTTGCATTAATTTGTGAGATCAACCTGATGAGTAAATATAACAACTGCGGTAGCTCAGTTGGTTAAGTGCTTGCTCCGTAAGTGGGAGGTTGTGGGTTCGAACCCTGGCCAGGTCTGATCCTAGACTTGAAAGTGGGTAGTGACTGTTCTTTCGCCAAGCACTCAGCATTGCGATATGAAAGTCACGGTTCTTTCGGATGGGAACTTAAAATAACAGAGGTCTCGTGTCACGGTGGGCTTGGCACGCTAAAGAACCCTGCATAATGCCATCAGCGCAACACACAGGCAAAATTTCTGCACTTTCACCTACAGCTGGCGAGGTTTTGATATAAGTGAAATGTTCTTGACTGGGACGTTAAACACCATTACTCAACTCAACTCTGATGAGTAAATGAAACCTTTGTAAATATTTGATTCTGATACTATTATAATTATATTGATATATTCATGTAATTTTATTTTCATGTCTTAAAATGACTGTCGGTCCAAATATAATTATAAATATTTACAATCGCAATTCTTTTCCTTAAATGAAACAGGTCTTCCTGACTATCTCCATAACTTCATGGAGAGAGTCGTGCACGCTACCCAATTCTGACTGGCATATGAATACATAACTCCCAATACACATTACCCGGACTACACTATCGATCCGCAGTTGGGTTTTTCGTTGTCTTCCATTCAGCCATCAATGCTTACAAATTCAACATTTAATAGTTGTTCGTTTAATTTTAATATGCAAATGTGGCTCTTACCATTGATTATCTTTTAAGTGAAATAAAATATTTACGATAAGCTGAGGGATTATGTTTATTTTTCCGTCACCTGGAGACGGGTACGGGCGGAGCTTCATGTCAATCACGTCAAGTTACGTCAGAGTGGGCGGAGTTACGGTTCTGTCAGATCCAATTGCTGTTCTATCAAATGATGTGCATCCAGCCACGGAGAGTTGGTAAACAAGTAAATTCAAGTGCCATCCAGAAAAACACTCGTGTTTTTCGTATATTTTTGAAAGATTGTAAATATAAGAAATGTAATGCAAAGCACTTCATTAAATTTGCGCCATTCTCTTTCTCTCCATGACCTCATGGTAGAAAAAAAGTAAAATTACATTTCTGAGTGAAGTAAAGTAATAGAGTTTTATGCCCAAGTCAACATTATTTCACTATATTGAGGTGGTCAATTAATGATAGGGATGATGAAGGAGACTGGAGACCTAGGTGAATACCACTGACCTTCTGGCACTAGGATATGTCTAAATGGGATTTGTACCTAGTTGTTAGAGGGGTTGTGATCCCTAAGTGTGTGCTTTAGACCACTGGGTTACTGAGCCTCCTTTCAATTGTGACTAGACTTGTTTCAAGTTCAGTTTCTGTATCATAACATATTGGCTGTCACAAACAGTGGCACAGACTGATTACTCTCGTTGAGGGAATTCACTTCACATAATAATGATGTGCAGGTAAAGGGGTGAAAATTGCTATGTTCCTTCTTTATAATGCTTGTTATAACACCTTTTACCTCTAAGCCTTAATTATTATGGTACATATAGAATTAAATTTTGTGTCATTGATACAAAAACTGCACATGATAAATGAAAATTCTTCAAAAATCCAATTTTTGCTTTATCATTCAAAGTATTTCCTTAGGTAGGTTTGGTAAAATACATTTTAGTCCTCCTATTGGTCTCATGTCAACATCTGAAAATTTTGGATTTCCATGATTTTCCGAACATAACTGATGAGGAATCTTATTCCGAATTGGCCATTGAGTGCTGAAAAATTAAAACTAGTTTAGTAATAATTAAAAGTAGACTATACTATACTATATAAGACAGAACTGGCAACAAATAAAATTTTTATGTAGGTCATGGTGCTGATGTGAAGTGTGTGGACTGGCATCCACAGAAAAGTCTCCTGGCATCAGGAAGTAAAGATAACCAACAACCAATCAAATTGTGGGATCCAAAATCAGGAACTAGTCTGGCAACCATGTAAGTCTATAAATATAGAACTGTACTTTATATCAAGTTTTAATTGACCTGACCCCAGTTTCACAATCTGAGATTTTCTTTGTTTTAAATCTGGCAAATTTGAAATACGAGTAATTTTGTTAGCTTAACTGGCTTTAACCAGTTGAGCTTATGGCATGGTGAAGCTTGTATGTGTGTGTCCGTTGGTAAACTTTGATCTTCTCCTCTGAGACTACTTGGCCAATTGAAACCAAATTGGGTGTGGAAGGTCCCTTGGTGAAGAAGATCAAAGTTTATACAAGTCGACCTTGTATGAAATCCAAGATGGCCGCCATTACTATAAATAGCAAAATCACTGAAATGACCATTGAGCATTCAATTTCCCAATGATTTTCATCAAATTTTAAATATAGAAAGAGGATACCTGGCCATTTAACATATGTAACAGTTTTTTCCGAGAAATTTTTCATTGACCCAATTTAAGCAAATTATGCAAATTCGTTTAAATTTTGCTAGTTGAGCATTACAGGCCCTTTGGGCCTCTAGTTAGTTTTCAAGATAAAAAAGTTGTATAAAAAATATTTTATGTTTCCCCAATATTCCAAACTTTAAAACCTGGTTGCTTTTACACATTTTTTTCCACACCGTATTTTAACAAAAAAAAAAAAAAAAGCAACCTGACCATTTGAACCCATAACCCATTTTATCTGTTTATAATGTGTGTATATATATTATACTAACAGACATGGACACAAAGCTACAGTGATGGAACTGAAATGGAACAAGAATGGTAATTGGTTACTTACTGCGTCACGTGATCACCTGATAAAACTGTTTGACATTCGGAATATGAAGGAAGAGATGCAGACATTTAAAGGTCATAAAAAGGAAGCTACATGTAAGTATAACATGATAAACATTTTACCTTTTTATACTCCACTCAGTAATATTTCTATATGTCAGTTTGGAAATAATATGTCTATGTTCGTCCGTGGACATTTGTTTTCTGGACACTACAAAAATGTGATCTTTTAAGTACACTTTATATAGCCTAATGAGCAAAGGAATGTTGTGTAAGATCAAATTTGGGTTAAGTGTGGCTGTTTTCTTGAAGTTATGCCCTTAACATTTTTATATGACTCTTGAAGATTAAGGTCATGGGGGGTTATTCTTGCAAATCTGCTGGCAGGAATTTCATGGAA
This sequence comes from Anadara kagoshimensis, assembly GCA_021292105.1. Lineage (NCBI taxonomy): Eukaryota > Metazoa > Mollusca > Bivalvia > Arcoida > Arcidae > Anadara > Anadara kagoshimensis. The sequence continues at coordinate 71,261,075 of CM037870.1, forward strand.
CTTGACACAATTCCTCTGTATGGTCTAGTGATACATTATGACATTGACAAAGTTCCAAGATTTCAAGGAATTACTGGGTTTAAGGTTACAAGGACAACAATTATAAGTCATGTTAGGAAAACTTTAGTCCCTGTTGTTACCTGTAACTATTATTATCATTATATAATTGTTGTTAATTTTCCAGCTATATCCTGGCATCCTGTACATGAAGGTTTATTTGTTAGTGGTGGATTTGATGGTGCTATTATGTTCTGGATGGTTGGGTAAGTGTACACAACAGTGAAATCTGAAACCTGTCTCTACAGTGGAAACTGAAAGCAATACCCCAAGTAAAAACTGAAAACATGTCTAGATTAAACTGCAGTGGAACCATGAAAACTGTACACTGCATAAAATGTAAACCTGTTTCACTGAAATTTTAGGACATGCTATAAATATTGTTTGGCGCTTCGACCTCAGGCCCCTGCTAATAGATCACAGTGCATCTCACCACCAACGTTAAAATCCCACTACGGGCAGACACTAGTTAAAGTTTGTCAGTTTACTTGCCCAAGGCTGGTGGTTTTTCTTAAAGCACTCTGGTTTCTTTCACCATTCACCAACTAACTTGCTTGATGTTAGTGGAAGAATCTGTACTTTTGTGTAAAACTCCATTGATAATACATTTACTGTTCAATATTAGGTAGTGACCTGAAAGAGTTATCTCCCTTGGTGTCTGCATTTACCTGTACCTTAAATTAACCTATATAAACCAAAAATCTATCTAATCCAAATATAATCTTCTGTTTTGTTGGACAGGTTTTTCGGTATGATATATTTTGTACTAAGGGTAATATAAAAACAATGGGAGAGTGGCAAATAAGTAATTGTTTTGTTTTACAGAACTGATAGAGAACTTGGTGCCATGGAGGAGGCTCATGAAGGCATGGTGTGGAGCTTAGCTTGGCATCCACTTGGCCATATCCTGGCTTCTGGCTCTAATGATCATACAACGTAAGTAGTCTCTTGTTTTACTGTACCTATACAATGCACAGAAAAGCTTTCATGTGTAATACTCATACTTGAAATGTTTGAGTTTTATGATGGGACCTCTGTGGTTGAATGCTCTAATGCATGCTTCCTGATCACAATACATCTCACCACCTATATTTATATGACATATGATGTCACCTTGGTTCAGTACCACTGAAGACTCGTCTTACTTAATGTGAGAGAGTTTGTCACTTTGCTTTCCAAAGGTCAGTGATTTTCTTTTGGTACGCTGATTTCCTCCACTGATTCTGACTGGGGCATACATCTTGATTAAAGATAATTGAGCTGAAGTCTGCAAGCCAATTGTTATTATTTTGGATCTTGATAGAGTTAAGTGACATACCTAGTTATGTAATCATAGTGAGTCATAGGTTTTACACTGCCACAGATCATATACAGAATATAAGCTTGTAACTAGACCTTGTTTTATGTCTACAGTTGTCAAGTACAATTAAATTCTGTAGAAATTTCTGATAAAAATTAAAAATGACACCATTTGAAGGTAATATATATATATATATATATATATAAAAACTTAATATTGTAGAAAATTCTGGACCCGTAACAGACCAGGTGACAGAATGAGAGACAGATATAATTTGAACACATTACCAGGAGGATCTGAACATGAACTTCCAGAATTTGGTAAATTATCACACATCATGCATGGTGTATTTGTTTTGGTTTTGGTATCTAAAAAAAAATAATATTTATCCCTCAATATCATATTATGGTAATATGTTCCAAATGTTTTCAAATGTCCACAATACAACATAAGTTTGATAACTTCAAGTATACATGCAACAAAAATTGTGATTTCAGTTTTGGTGTTTGAGCTATATTTGTAAGAATGCTTAATAAAATCCATAACACCAACAATGACTTCAAGTTATCCATCTACATGTATGTTAACATTTTAGAGAGAGAGCAGTGATTTAATTATGTTTTTAATTTCTGCCTTCAACCTTTTACATTTGGGAAATTTCACTCCTTTCTTAAATAAATAGTGAAAGATGTAATATAATGAAAATACATGTATCTGAAATATTTGTGCGTCAGGATGATATTGGACAACTAGAAAAACCGTGCTCTGTTTTCACTATTAATTTGGGAATTATAGTGGGTGACAAGAAATTTTAGTAATTTTACCCCAGGAGAAAGTACCATATTTGGTAGTTATTTTGGGCAAATAAAATCATGTAGAGATATCGATATAATGTCATAAACGTGTGTGCATGTATACCTTTGAACTTAATTGATGTATGTGTGTTAAACTATATGATTTTATACACAGATTTGGATAATGTATACACATCAGTGATTCCTGGTATGGGTATAGCAGACAAGAACGAAAAGACTGAGACCAATAATAATAGTAGTAAAGGTAACCATAGAAACGGACAATATATATAATTTATAGATTCAACAGATTTATAGCACAAGAAACATTTAAGATATTATTGTTCAGTAATCCACACAAACAAATAATAAAAATCCATTGTTGTCTTTTAAGTATTATAAATCATAGACCTATTGCAAAAATACTTTTATTTTCTAATTTGTTATGATGATTTAGTCTTTAAAATAAATTTTGTAGCAAAATTAAATGGAAATACATGTAGTTAAAATCAGCTGTGGTTTTACAAAGACATAACAGATAAAGAGAAACATGAAACGAAAGAAAATATACAAATTTATGTTGCACTTTAAATTTAACCAAAATTATGTGTGTTTTTTAATTTTTCCAGTTGAAGTGGAGCATGAAGAGCCAGCCATACCTGGGCTAGACTGGGGTGCTGATGAAGAATTCCTCCGACAACAGGATAGACATCAACCAAAGAAAAAAATTCCATATGCACGTCCTATACCGAGAAATTTTGAAGAAGCTTGGACAACAAACAAACAACCAAAGGACTTCAGAAATGAGGAAGCCAGAGAGGAAGATGAACAGCCAAGTAGAAAAGGAAGAGACAGACGAGGCCGAGAAGACAAGCGACGGGGGGATAGAGACAGGGAGATAAATGGTGACTCACGCGATATGCGGAAAAGAAACAGAAGAGGTAAACGTCATGAGGACTATGAGGATGACGATGATGGTATGATGCAACAAGATGGTCCTCAAAGATTTCAAGGTAAATAAATTGACATTAATTTGCATTCCTGTGAACAATAGATGGTACTATTACCTCTGAACTTTGTCATTCATTTTGGTATTTCAAGCACCAGTAGTTTCACTGTCATTTCATAACTAAGATTTAGTTGGAATCAGTGTTTAAAATTAGGTTAAAAAACCAACCAATCAGAGTCTCAAATTTCTATGGCTTTTTTAAAGGAGAATATAAAAATATTATCTGTAAGGCCTTGGAAGATTGGCCTAAGTTTCAAACCCAGTTGCACCAATGAAATGAATGAAGTATGTCATTAATATATAAATGAATACATTTGTTAATTGTTTGATAGATATACTTGGATTTACATCCTTCCCTATATGCCATTTTAATGAAACAGAGGAACATATCCTGTATATATGAATATTGAAAAATAAAATATACAGCAATAGTACATTTGTGGCTCACCTGAGTTGAAGGCTCAGATGAGCTATTGCAATCTATCACCGTCCATCGTGTGAAAACTTTACATTTTAATCGTCTCCTCCAACTACACACCACTGCGGTAGCTCAGTTGGTAGAGTGCTCGCTCCGTAAGTGGGAGGTTGTGGGTTCGAACCCCGACCGGGTCTGACCCAAGACTAAAAAGTGGGTAGTGACTGTTCTTTCGCCAAGCACTCGGCATTACGAAATGAAAGTCACGGTTCTTTCGGATGGGAACTTAAAATAAACGAGGTCCCGTGTCACGGTGGGCTTGGCACGCTAAAGAACCCTGCTGTATAATGCCATAAGCGCAACGCACAGGCAAAATTTCTGCACTTTCGCCTATAGCTGGCGACGTCTCGATATAAGTGAAATATTCTTTACTGGGACGTTAAACACCATTACTCACTCACTCACTCCTCCAACTACATCTAGACACTTCTTCTCCAAAGTAATTCTCCCAAAAACGAACTATTTTACTTAACTTGGTGCAAAGCATCAAAATTGACAGTAGATGCACATATCAATAACCTAAGTTGGTTTGCTTATATTTCTCAGATGTTTTGACTGCCCTTTGAACATAATTGCAAATTTCAAAAAGTACCAGTACTTGCTTGCAGGGGATTCTAGTTAACTGAAATGGCTTGTATATTTTGTCCAGATCAAGGTATGCCTCCTGATCAGGGGATTCTAGTTAACTGAATTGGCTTGTATATTTTGTCCAGATCAAGGTATGCCTCCTGATCAGAGGATGAGAGGTGGTGGTAATCAAGGCCCAGGAGGTCCAATGAGACATCCAGGACCAGGGATGCAAGGACCAATGGATCCAAATATGGGCCCAGGAAATCCCAACAGCCTATTAGGTCAGGGTCCACCTGGAATAAGAATGCAGGGAATGAATCAACAACCAAGACCCTTGATGTTTAATGGTAAGTACACGTACACATACGGTAGATTTATCTTTGTTGGATTTCATGGAATTGATTCATACTGAGGCATCACTCTCTGTAGGTGAGTATTATACCTGCTGTATTGTGTATTATTAATCTCTACCAACCTATACAGGTTGAAAAATAAAATTGCAGAAATGAAATGAAACTTAGACTGTTAAAAAAACAAATACGATGGAATTACAATGGGGTCGTAATTTGTTTTCTGGTCAACAATAAACTTACCAAAATCTATAAATAAAAGAATAAGGAATTTTTTAATTGTAACAATTACCATAACAATAGACAATATCATAGCTTATTTTTTGACAACCATACTACATGTATACATAATGATTTGTCCTGTTCTAAATGTACCTGTTTATATAATATTGTATATAATATTCATTCTATACTTAGCTTTTATTGAGATAGAAACATGATAAACTGATTTTAAATTCAGTAAAATTCAAGGTACTTTAATTTATTTTTTTATAGATGGAATGCAAGGTCAAAGAATGGGTAATCCACAACAAGGTGGTGGTATAATGTCACAGCAAGGTGGAATGGGACCATCCCAATTTGGAGGACCAAGACCCCTAATGCAGCAAGGAGGTATTGGTCCACCTCAACAACAAAGATTTATGGGTCCTGGACAGCAGCAGCAGCAGCAAGGCATGATGGGACCTCAGCAAGGCATGGTGGGACAACAGCAAGGCATGATGGGACAGCAGCAAGGCATGATGGGACAACAGCAAGGCATGATGGGAGGACCTCAACAAGGCATGATGGGACCACCTAGAATGCAAGGTCCTGGTCAACAGCAAGGTAATTTATCTGTGTGTATGTAGTAAAACTAAAAGGAAGGAAGAAGGGACAGTTAAATTGTACATAATGTGCACTGTGATCAAAATTTCTGCATACATAAAGGTTTATTTTTCTTAAATAGCTGGTGATGTATCAATATAAGTTGAATTAACTCATCTTATCAATCAGTAAATTTAAAAATAAAATATTTTGCACATAAATTGTTTGAATGGACAATCCATGATTCTACTGATTATTATTATTGGATATTTAAGGGAGTTTGTTTTATTTTGTATTTGAAGGTGGACCACCGATGGGGCCTTCAGGTATGTCTCAGGGACAAAATCCTAGAATGAGAGGCCTACAAGATGGAGGACAATTTCAAGGTCAAAGCAGTATGGATGTTGATCAAAATTGGAATCAAGGTCCAAATGAAAGAGGGAATAAAGAAAATCAAGAAAATGACTTTAGGAATGACAGAGATTTTAGACATAGTAGTAGAAAAGATGAATTCAATATAGATAGAGATGATCGTAGCAGGAGTCATGGTGATTGGGGCGGCGATGAAAGGTCAAGGGGTAAAGGCGACAGGGGACCAGGAAGGGGTGGCATGCTAGACCAGCAGCAAGGATTCAGAAATTCTCAGAATGATAGATTTAGAAACAATGATCAGGACAATAGATTCAGTGATAATGACAATCGCTTTAATCAAAATGACCAAATTGAAATGATGGACTACGATGAGCGGTCAGACAGTAGACGTGGTGGGGGGAGTGGTCAGTCTTCAGATTTCAATAGGAATATTCAAGGTGGACGAGGACCAGATAGGTCACAGAGAGGTGGATTTAGGAGTGGGGGTGGGGCTGGGGGTCAGAGAGGAAATGATGACAGAAATAGACAAGGTGACCAACAAATGGAGGATTTTAATCGACAAGGACAGTTTGATAAAGGATTTAATTCAGGTGGTAATCAGATGCAGTTTCAGAACCAACAAGGAGGTTATAGAGACTCTAATTATGGTGGGATGGAAATGCATCAAGGTGGCTGGGGAGATAGACAACCTCAGCAACAACAACAAAGAGGGAGTCCTGGAAGAGGAGGACAACGGAATAGGCCAAGGGGAGATATGGGTGGCAGGGGTGGGGGAGGAGGAGGAAGAGGGGGAGGGTTTAGGGGTGGAGGACAAAGAAGTGGTCGATGATGTTAATTTATGTCAGGATATAAACCTCATCAGCATCAATCAATAAACTCATTTTCCATTAGTTTTGTAAGACTGGTAAGAAATATTTGATGTGGTACAACATCAGGATCTGAGAGGACATGGACATTGAGAGAGGTACAGAGTTCAACAAAATGCCAAATATTTGAGTAAATCTGGGAATGCTTGTGTGTAATTTACAATGTAAATAACATCAGAAAAAACATCAGCTACTTCATAATACTACCACAGTTGAAAAGAAATGTTAATTTGGAACAAAATTTATATGAGTTTCCATGGCAACCTACAGCCAGGTTCTAATTATGTATCCATTCTATATTTCTCATTGATATAATAAAATAAGAAGGATCTCTGTTTCACATGTATTCCACATTGTGCTCATATTCTACAGTCTTGATCGAGCCTTCAGTAGAAGAACAAATGATATATAAGTGCTATCAACAGTTACACTATACAAGATAAATGAATTGTATTATTTCTACATAGTGCTGAACCAGATATCCAGATACATATCTTGTCAGGACGATCATACATGTGTTATATGTACCACCTATTTCTGGTGGTTCTTCTGGATTGTAAGGAAATAATTCTTCACTGAAAATCAGGAAATTTTTGTAACAGTTATGTTTATTTTCACATAAATTCATAAACTGCAGTAAATCCCTGTGGAGTGGGAGATCACTGGTTCTCTCTTGTTTGGTTTTAAATGAACTTGAAAATACTATTTACAGTAAAACTTCAATATACCACCACTATTTTGTTCAGTCATGTGTTGGTATTGTATAGTTGCTTGCTAATAAATAGAATGAAAATTAGACAAAAACCAGTCAGAATGGATTTTGGTTTTATAAAACAGGCATAAGCAATGTGTCTGTTATTAATCAAGGGGCATTATAATGAGATTTTACTGAAGTAGCCATTTTGTTACTTACTTCTCAGTTCTCAGCATTTAAGAAAGTCAAGACACCTTAAAACCAAATTTCCATGTGGTTTTTATACACCTTTTTTGTTTCTTCTGCACTTAGGATTGCTTGTAACTTCTTATGCTGGTGTCATATTGATATAAGTTAAATAATCACCATTTAATTAAATCTGCCATTCCTGTCCATAAACATTACATGTCATTATCATCTTTCTCTACATGTTCGTTGTTACAACTTGTTCAGTCATCAGTTTCATATTTTGTGTATTGCTCACAACACATTTAGGCCTAAGTCATTGTATTTGTTGAGATTTTTAAATCATGAGTCATTTGAAAGAAGATTTATGTTGCTATTTTTATGCTCTTTTTATGTTTTGAAAGATTGTTCCATTGAAGATGTCTGTTACACACATATATACATTTATCTACTCTGCATTTGCCAGGCAAAAACCTCCATCAACTGATTGAAGACTACCCAGTATGCCATGAGGGTCTGCTTTGGGCTAGCACATACACAGGGCAGCTTTTAGGTTGGTTCTCTAACTACTTACATAAAGTTAAGGTTCCGTACAGATGGTTTGTCAGCTATTTTAACAGATTTTTTTATGTATATGGTTTTGGTCCATCAAACATTTTATTGTTAAGCCTTACAATTCCTATGTTGTTAACTAGAGTGCAGCATTGATAATTTTATTTTCACTGAGATACACAAGTTAGACCTGTTATGAGTCTAAACTCTATAAAGTGGACTTTTATATGAAGATTATCTTTATAAGCAGGTGCTCTGTGCATAGGTAGCCTATTCCAGCAGGTTCTACTTTATACAGGAATCAACTTACTACAAGGAACTGATATCATTAGTCACTGTTATGTTACTATTGTATTCTCGAGTACAGTGAAACCTGTCTGAACTGAACTATTAGGATGTACAGTATTGTTTGGTTAATTCACCTACATTAAATTAAAATTCTGTCCAATTTGAACAAAATCTTCTGTCCTAATATTGCCTGGTCTGGACACGATTTACTTTATTACATTTTATAAACAGATTTTGATTGCCTACATGACAAATGTTAAAAGTTTCAAGTTACTACATACAGTATAAGAGAACAACAGACTTCCACAGTGAGATTCACTTCTTATGAATTATCATGAACATTTTGATGTACAAACTATAGATGACTATATACATGGTTTGTATACATGTGTCGGATAATCCACCTGATGATTTGTATACATGTGTCGGATAATCCACCTGATGGTTTGTACTGGATTATTGTTTTGTAAAATATTAAACATGGCAGACATTTGTCATGATAAAATTATGTATATTAATGTTTTGTCAATAATGATTAAAAACAAATTACAACACAAGAATACCATGTATCTATTATTTTAATTACCGTGAATCTAGAAATTTCCACATTTATTTTTGTTTTTGATATCAGTACATTGTATTGAAGAGAGTAGATAGACAAAAATAAACTTATTTTGAATGTTTCACTTAAGTTAAGTTGCACCATTACTCAATATCACCTTCAAAACTAAATAGATGTGGAAGTTTCTAGATATACAGCACCGTAACTAGGCCCTTAATTAAACCGAGGCAAGAATTGAAGATCAAATCATATATATAATAATATATAGTATCAACAGTCTCAAGGGTTTAAATGGTATTATAATAAAGTATAATCTGTGCCATGAAAACTAGTTTAACAACCACCACTTAACGTCGTAATCCAGCTTAGAGGATAGTTTAAAAGCTTAAGTTGTGTGTAGGCAGGTATCAGAAAAAATAGGTTGATCATTTCAGTTAGCTGGATTTTTCAGAATATTTTTGCGTTTTGCAGGGAAGGTTGTTTGCTGCTGCACGATTCAAAGGACAAAGTCGCTTCAACCTCAAACCATTATGACGTTCGTTCTGGGTCTTACAAAACTTTAGCCATTTTTGTAATTCCTGGTCAAATGATCCTAGATCTGGCAATTCGTTTTGAAATTTTGCTTTATGTCCGCAATTATATCAACATTTAACTGAAACGCCTGTCTTGTTCATTTGAGGAACTTTGTAGCTTTGTAGCTGGGTGGCTCGAAATTATTGGACAAAATGAAGTGACGCTCGTCATCATTTAAGGGTTCTGCGAATTCCGATCTATTTATGTAATACTGTGGGTTAAGCTTCTCTTTAACAGTTACACCTAAAATATCACTTCTGTGCGAAAAAGTAATTATTTCATTTTTTTTACCTAGGCAGTTGCCTCGGTTGCCTCATAGGTAGTTACGGTACTGATATACAGTAACAGTAAAACTTTGATTCATCACCATCATTTGTCCAGTCCATATTATGTTGGTGTTATAAATGGGGTTTAACAATAAGTCAAGACGGCCTTATAAAAGAGAAAAGGAAATATGCAAAAATAGCATTGATGCAAGTTACAACTAATTTTGTTAAAATTTGAAATATAGATAGTATGCTATATAACATACATGTATATAAATGGGTCTCCCCAAGAAATTTTTCATTGATCCAATTTACATGAATTATGCAATAAAAAAACAACAACAAAAAAACAACAACCAAAGTAAAAACTTTGAAGACTGGCAAATGAAGTTAAATATGAACTTCTACCAGGGCTGTAAGGCCAGGTGCTCTGGGAGGGTAAGCACCTCCTGTTTAGCTAGCTACAACCACCATGTGTCATCAAAATTGAGAATGACAGGAACATGGGACTTAATTATCCAGGGTAATTTTAGATACAGAGACAACATACTTATCAACAATATTGTGATGACGGCCATAAAACTTTTTGATGGCCTTTATAGTCCTAGGTCAATTCTTCAAAAATCTTTGAAACTGCTATTTGGCATATAATGCCTTTCAATATTTTTACTTGCTTTTGATGAACTACATATATTTAGTGCAGTTTAGAGTTACAGGCCCTATTGGGCCTTTTGTTAGTTCATAGTGAAGAGGGAGTGATGATTCAGGCTTCAACCTTCCAACCAAGGTGCCTCACCAATGGGGGTTTAAACCTACGAGATTTTTCTTTCTTCCATCATCCTATGTTTGAAATAAAGATTTCTGCTTGAAGAAACGATGGTAGAAATTTCTATCTTCACCTCCATGTGTGTTTATCTACCACTATTTATCTTCACCCACATGTGCAGACTTTCAGTGACATCACAATCAAAGGATAATTGAATGACATCATTCTGTGGGATCATGAGGCCATCTTGCAGAAAAATGAGTTTCCAAAATTTAGAAATTTACATTGCATTTCAAATGTTTATTCCGAGAGATTAGAATAAACAGCTTTGTTTTCTAGTTTATACTAGTATTAAGTTTACATGTGATAATCAACAAACATACTGATAGTTATTAGTATAAATGATATACTCAGCTGTTATAGTGTATAATGTCATATCGAGTGAGGTTGAGGGGAGTTATGATGTTTTATGCTCCAGTCAATATTCTTTTCTGTTCGTTGCTGTTAACATGTATCAAGGTGTTCAGTCTTCAGATGGTGGAGAAAATCAGAGTGCCTAGAGAAAACTGATAACCTTTTGACAAGTCAACTGATGATGATAAAACACTAATACTAATATACATGTCCATGTCACAATCCCAAATGCAATGTAAAATCTTAGAAAACAGGCAAATTCATTCAAACATGTGAACTTGCACCAGGGAAGTGATGCAGGAAGGCAAGTACCTCCTGATCTGCAATTTAAATCTAGAGAGTGAAAGGTTCTGTAGTCCATAAGCTGAGAGCTATAGACTAATCTGAAAACCAGGTCACATGTTTGAAATCCATTAAAACAACAATAGACTATTTCAAATTGGACTGAGTTTTCTTTATTGGTATTTCCCATCATTTAGTATAAATAAATATAATAAAAATATTTTTTTTACAAAAAATTATATCATTGCACTAAAAAACATGTAAAATTAATAATTTAAAATGCCCAGTACAGTTCTGATATATATATATATATATATATATATATATATATATATATATATATATATATATATCACTGGTGTTTATTTTTTATACTATATGAGTATATGGATGTATGAAGTATAAAATTAATACATTTTGCATAAAACTTCATATATACATTTTTTGTATATTTAACCATTATATTATTTCACGTGAATATCTGCTTAAATATCTCATTAAAATATTGTAGAAATCATAGCTGAAGAATTCAGAATGGTATAATTGAGCATATCTGTCACATACAATCTGTATATACAAGGCACCTTTGGTAGCCTACAATACATTAAAATATCTTGGGAGACCATATTTTTCATAGTGAATCAGAAAAGTGGAAATAACAATTTATTTTACTTTGCTAAAATTAGGATGGTATTTTCATTTTGTTTAACTTTCCATCATCTAATTGTGGTTTCAAAGTCAAAAAATAAAACAAAAGATTATACACATATTCTATAAATATCGATTTTACAATTTCTAAAACAGCATATCCCAGTCCCAACCCTTGGAACCATAACTTTACAACAAAATGTTTATTTCTTTTGATATTTGGTTAGTATACAACCCTTTCACACTGTCATGTTTAAAAAGACAACGTTTTTACTGAGAAAGTAAACTGATTACTGGTATATAGACGACAGCTGGGTAACTTGAAGCTACATGTATCTTCAACGTTTACACATACTGTAACCATATTTAATTTCGTGTGTATTTATTTTCACTGTTAATGAAATTTAGACATATCCGCGTAGTTAAATTTCCGCATGTTTTAAATATTCATTATAACACAATAAAGCATAATATAATTTTTGCTCTGTATTTATTTTCGCGCAAAACAGACAACTGCTAAATAAGCAAAAATTAGTACTCCACAAAAATAAATGTGTTTACAGTACTTAACGTCTATATAATATATAGGCATTAGGTGGTCATAACCTGTAAAATAGCTTCTAGGTACCTAGCCGAGTACACATTGCAACTTCACCTGAGTAACATAGACAAACTATAAGTATATTAGATGTTTATCACTCTTAACAGACATAAAATGTGGTACAAAAATATAAAAATATCACAGTTAAAGATTGGCAATTTGATTTGCATACATGTTCACATATTTATATCACTGACTATATAACAATGCAGAAACATTCCTGCAAACCAACTTATATATATATATGTATATATATGCTATTAACTTTTGCATATTTCCTGTATGTAGTAGCATCATGAAATAAATTGTTGCAAATAAGTTTGGACATAAAATATTAACAACATGTATTACTTATTTCTTCAATTCTTAACAGCAAATTTTTATAGCCACAAATTGTTTTATGTAAAGAAACCACAAAAATTAATAGCCCCCTGCAAAAATAGGTTAACAGTATTATTCATAGTGTCATAGTCAACAGTGCCTATAGATGTGTCCTAAACTAATAACATGTTAAATCATAACTATGGATCTATGGATCAACCAATCTTGATATTGTTGTCCAATAAGGTACCATCAGTACAACAAAAACATACATAAAACAATTTGTAGTAAATAGACTTGCTCAATACAACATACAATCAAATTTTTCAGTAGGAATTTAAGTCTTTTTCCCCCCAAGGATCTGTACATAAAAGTTCTTGATGATTTTGATTAAATAAACTTAACAACAGCAAAAAAAATTAAAATTGACAAACGTTTGAATTCTCATAATTTGTACAATATCATTAAAAGCACAACTCAAACCCTTAAAATTATGATTTTAAAATATTTTCAAATTTGTAGCTAAAATTGATATTTAAATTTCTATATCTTGGATACAGTCCAACCTGCCTTAAAGGCCACCTCTATAAGGACCACCTGCTTATAAAGGCCAGTATAATTGTATCCCAATTCTTCTTAATTCATATAATTAGAACCTGTATATAAAGGCCATCTGCCTATAAAGGTCACTTTTACTGGTTCCCTTGGATGGCCTTTATAAACAGGTTTGACTGTATATGATTTTAAACATTTGATCATTCTATCTGGTGTTGTAGTGAAAAAAATTAGTTTACTGTTCACACAAATAGTCAAATGACTATATGGTGTTTATCTCATTGGATGTACCCATAAATAAACATGATGTAATCATTTAAACAAACAAGAATATATCTTCTGACTATAAATAAAATATACATGTACAATTGTTTACATTATATTATGCATACATCTAACCCCAGTAGTGAGATGCCCTGGAGTAATGAGATGCCCTGGGTTTAAAGGTTAATTATTACTGTAACTACTGCTTGATATGTAAAATTAAAACCAGTTTAAAATCACAATATCTCGATAACCTGAGAGTAAGAGTACAATATGCATTACCTTCAACACTCTATACAAGATATCTCTAATAAAATATGTTCAAAATTATCACTCAAACTTAAACAAATTCACATTTGAGGTAAATTTATGGATGGATGGTATAAATAGTCTTCATTTGAGGCACAAACAGACTGAATAGCACATTTAAGCCCTGATAATTCAAACTGTATGGGGCTTCCATGTTGACATTAACTTTTAGAGCATTTATACTTACAATTGCAATACCTTTGCTTCAATAAAGTATTTGACATCGACTATACTTTGCAACTTCATAGAGACATTGCTCCACATGCTGACGTGATGACGTAATATGTCAAATGCTCTCGTTGACTGACAGGGGACAACCCATTTTTATGAGAAGGTGCACCAACAGTGCATTTCAAAATTGTTTTCAAATTAACATGGAAAATGTGAGACGGCAATAAAATTAATTTTTATAAATATTGCAAATATAAGAAATAAGGTAATTTCCAAATTTCTTTATGAACTTGCAAAGTATAATGGGCTGTCTCAAATTTTTGCACAAAAGGCTTCGCCTTATTTCTTAAATAATATCAGTTTCATAAAACTTATCCAACCAAATAATGACCAGGTTATATATGATACATGTACTCCATGCGCTTTAAAGTTTTACTGAAGATTTATCATCAGTTACATATATCGGTACATGTAAGTCTCTGTTACCATGGTTACAGTTATACATAATTATAATGTTAAGTTACTGTAAACCTAGCAGAGGTTGTGTCTCTTAATCTGTTACTGTGAACCAAGACTGAAATTACTGTGAACCTAGCACACACTGAAATTACTGAGACCCTAGTAGAGGCTGTCTTTCTTCGTCTGTTACTGTGTTAGCTGCTGTAGTGTCTAAGTTATTATCCGGAGGTACAAGTCTTTTAAAAGATAACACCAACATAAACTGAAAATATAATAAATAATATTGATCAAATATTATAAAACTTCTGAGTACTTTATGGCATACCTGTAATTGACAAAATACAGGTACATTATATTTCATTGTTACTTTTTTCATGTATTTATTAATAATTAAATTTTAATACTATCCAGTGTTGTAAATTTTTATATCTATGATCCCATAGACAGAATTTTTTGACGTCATATTAGTCGACGTCATATTGTGCAGAAAATGTTCATGCAAGGCTAGCTACCGGTGGTTGCCATTGGCAATCAGCTGTGTTCCGCTGTTAGATTAATGCGTCATTTTTTTGTTTTAATGCACTAGTTTTTTGTTTCATGTGTATAATTAAAGATTACATGAATGTTATGAATATTGAACTTATTTTTGAATTTAATTATAAGGAATGATTGTAATTAAAGCGGTTTATGCATATGCGTGCACCAAATAATTTTATCTATGACCCCATAGATAGAAAAAAAATTACAAACATTCCTTAACAAGAATATGATATTTTCATTTTGTACATTTAATCTTCACTCTATGTATCCAACATTAGGACAACGACATTTCTTATTGCTTTGTATCAAATCCCATGCCGGAGGATCCCCTATCCAACATTAGGACAACGGCACTTCTTATTGCCTCGTATCAAATCCCATGCCGGAGGATCCCCTATCCAACATTAGGACAACGACACTTCTTATTGCCTCGTATCAAATCCCATGCCGGAGGATCCCCTATCCAACATTAGGACAACGGCACTTCTTATTGCCTCGTATCAAATCCCATGCCGGAGGATCCCCTATCCAACATTAGGACAACGACACTTCTTATTGCCTCGTATCAAATCCCATGCCGGAGGATCCCCTATCCAACATTAGGACAACGACACTTCTTATTGCCTCGTATCAAATCCCATGCCGGAGGATCCCCCATCCAACATTAGGACAACGACACTTCTTATTGCCTCGTATCAAATCCCATGCCGGAGGATCCCCCATCCAACATTAGGACAACGACACTTCTTATTGCCTCGTATCAAATCCCATGCCGGAGGATCCCCTATCCAACATTAGGACAATGACACTTCTTATTGCCTCATAACAAATCCCATGCCGGAGGATCCTCTATCCAACATTAGGACAACGACACTTCTTATTGCCTCGTATCAAATCCCATGCCGGAGGATACCCATGTGAGAAAATTTGTCAATTCTCTTTCAAGAGGTTTCTCTGGGCACTCTGATTTCCTCCTCTATCTCAGACTTGACCACCTTCATAAAACTGATTACTCCACTCCTCTTTAGCTGGTAATGTTATGATAAAAGAGAAGTCATCTTCAATGAGATGTTTAACTTTTTCTTATTCATGAACCTGTTTGCCTTTTTTCAATGACACATTTAACTGACTTTTCCATCTTCAATGGTTCCCCAAGTGACTGAAACTGAAGGTTTGTCAGTTCAATTGCCAAAGGTCAGTGGTTTTCTCTGGGTCCTCTGATATCCTCCGCCATCCTTGAACTGACCGCCTTGATATATGTGAGTAAACTTACTAAAGATAACACTAACAGTCCCAACATAACACCAAATAATATATACGGCCACTGTAATGTAGACCCCGCCCATAATGGTGCTAATATCGCTGCTAAACCAACCACACTTCTTCTAAAACCTTGACTAAGTCCTGTTAAATAAATAACACAATTAAATTAAGGTACATAACCAGTAGCTGGTTAGACTTAACCAATGTCGAGATACATACAATATGTCCCTGCCAAACCTGAAAACACTCAACTCACAATGGAAGTACTGTGAAATATTTATTCCTGATTTACAAGTTTATCACAATACACATGGATTGAAAATATTATTTTATTATTTTTATAAATTTTTCAATAATGTTCCTGAGGATGACATTTAGTGACTCTTGTAGACAAAGGAATTTTTCTAATCGGAGAGCCATTAGGGTGGCCGCTGACCACATTTGGCAGGTGACTGCTCTACAGAGGTTGTTTATGTAGTAAAAACATTAGAGGCTGACTAAGACTGACCACTGTTGACAAGTGACCGCTCTACGGAGGTGACCACTACCCCAGGTTTTACTGTAGTCAATAAATATTTTTACTTGAAATGTTCATTTTATAAAACAATAACAAAACATCAGAATTATTTCTAATCATCAAACACTACATTACATACAAACTTCTAGTAATCATGATCCATCCATGTACTTCTGTACTATTTGGCATTCATTACCAGCACTCTTTGTGCACCCACTCAAGATTCTTTCACTTATATCAAGACGGTCAGTTTCGGTTGAAGAAAATGAATGTGCCAGATGAAAATCATTGACCTTCAGAAACTTTCTCATACTAGAATCTAAATATTGAACCAACAATGAGAAACACTATGATCACTTTAGCTCACTCATCAACCAAAGGCCCTATTGAATACTGATGAAACATAATACTTGTTTTATTATCCAATGTAAATAATTACAACATTAAACAGTACTCAACATCAAATGGTACTCTGGGAAAGCCCATTTGTTTTCTTACTGAAACCTACCCTGAGTTTCCTTTGCAGTAAGTTTAGAGTACAACGATACGCTACACACAACTAGGAATGGTAAGGCAAACATATCCAGTACCACACCAACAGCAAACGGTGCTATGTTCTCTGTAGGGGTATCTGAAATGATTTAACATAAAAATCAATACCAGATATCTCAAAATATTCTATTTAAAATAATATGTTTTAAAATTGGTTTTGTTTAAAGAAATCTTACATTTACTTGAATTGTTTTTCTTTTTGTCCTTGTTAATTGAAAATTTAATAAATAATAGAGATTTTTCTCAGCTGATAAAATCTTGCAACAATTAAGCTACAGTACTGTTGTCACTGCAACATGGTGTTCTTGAGAAATTGGATTCTCTACTTTTCAACAAGATTACTTGTCCAATTGTGCATAGGCATTCATAATTAAAAGAAATTGGCACCATTAAAGCACTAAAATTGATTTTTTTTCTCTACATGTATGATGTAGTATTTAAGCATTGAACTGAATAGCATAATCATAGTTGTATAATTGCCAATAGTTAGTTCCAGGCAAACTTTTTGATTCACACAAGTACATTATGATTAGTTTACATGGAATAGCTACAGCATTCAGATCATTATTACCTTATCTCAGCAGTTCAATGCTTATATTTATACCTAGGATAGCAATGATTCTATATCAAATGATGACTGATCCTTAAAATTTCTATTTCCGACTTTATACAACATGACAAAATTATGTGACGCTATTAGCAGTAACAGCCATCTCAGACATGACAGTCATTGCTATGAGTTGACATGGCGTAATGTTAATGTTTGTTTACATCATATTTACCAGTTGCATGCTGACACATCTTTTAAAGGGAAAACACACAGTAAATGTAAATGTAATGTTACATTGAATATTAAATACCTGGATTTGCTACTGGAACTAAATAACAAAGCCAACCATTGGCTAGTGCTAATGTAAATAAACCAATTAGAATCATTGTTCTATCTTTTAATCTTTTACTTAATATTCTAACCATGAATAGCACAAATACAATCTGAAAGTAGTAAAAGTAACCATGGTAACATTTAATTACTGTTTAGGAATTACAAACATTTTATGAAAACAATTTGAAGAATTGCAATAATACAACAATAATAATTGCAATATAAATTTTGCACAGTTTACGTATAAATGTTAAATTTACTTGGCACAAGCTTTGCAAGTAAAAGATGTTTACACTATAAGGAATAAATCAACATAAATCTACAATATTTTTTTGATCTGGTGAGAAACAAGAAGCTTGTTGGCCTTAAACTGCTAACTCAGATACATGTATATATAGGTTGACTGCCTCTCAAGAAAAAATTGTTAAAATGAAATGTTATCAAACAATGGTTGACAGACTAAAAAGCATTGAAATACCCATAGTTCACCTCAAACATGCACATTCATTTTTTTCAAACATTGCGTTGGACATTCATCAATATTTAGATTGAATGTTTTTTCTGTTATAATTCGTTGAAACATGAAGTTATCAGTTACCATAGCATCTGATACACAATAACCTAATATTTAAATCATGTGTTATGAGGATATTAGCTACACAATTACTCAATATCAAAATCATATTTTATCTGTTATATAAATATGATTACCTCTACACCAGCTACACAATACATTATACTGTTTTCTATTTCTCCCCAATGTAATAATTTATCTGATAATGGAGTAGCCATAGTCTGAAATAAAAATGATGACTATTAACTGTTTATGTTTGATTTGGGGCCAATACGCTGTTTCTTGGATGTATTCATTCCTTGCCACTTCGGATTTTAGTATTGACCTAAATCACGTGACTAGTCTGTAATTTTGGCATAACACAAATGTCAACATTGTTCGGCTGGAGGGTTCTAGCGATGGGCTGTATTTAAACACTTATTACACATATTTTCGAACATATACCTGCATCAAATAATTAAAATACTTTAAACAAATAGATTTAATGACATTTAAACAATTAAATATAGTTTATAAAGATTTATCGGACATTTTTGTCTGAAGCAGTAGGAAACCCCTTTCCAGGCAAGGTGAAGTTAGATGGGGATACGCTGCTTTACTTAACTTTAGACTGCTAGATTTTCCACTTGATTTAAATTGAATTATTTATTATTAGACAAAATAAACCAAATTATATCTGAAAGTGGTGCAAAATATGATATTCGGTCGCTCGAAATCTCGTATGCAACCATCACCTGATCACAACATGCAGCACCATGTCCACCGAAATTCAATGAATAAAATGAGTTTATAATCTTTTTTAAATTCTCTATATCTTTTTTTTACAACACTTAAAAGATTTATGAATGATATTTTTAGACGAGAAGTTGTCATTTTTAATTTATCACTGAAAATGATGCCATGTAGCAATTCGCCTCATTGTTTACAATCAAAACGGCAATAAAGTGCCCTAAATTAAGTCACATGGTGATGAAAGTCATGTGACACTTCGTCCGGAACTTTGTATCTCAGAAACGGCGTATCCTTGTAAAATAAGTAGCCTGGGGCATTTAAAAACCAACATAAGTACATGTAGAAGGTCAACTGAAAGATCTGCAGCCGACTTGGGGAGAGGCTGAGACAAAGGCAAAAAACAGATCTGAATGGCGAAATCTTGTATTGACCTTATGCTCCACATAGAGCGAAGAGGATAGGTAGGTAGGTATAAGTACATGTACTTCACGGCTTAAAGTCATCAAATGGTGGGGATTTGACAATAAATAAATGGTGTGACAATCAGACAATCAGAACAAGAGGCCCATGGGCCTGATACGCTCACCTGATAACTAATGGCTAGCTGATAGATTTAAAGAACACATAAATACTAAACCCCAAGCCTTTTTTCTTTACATCATGATAACCAGTGTATCAATACCTACAACATTCTAATATACATGCCTATACAAAAATTTTATAGTATTCGAGATAATTAACCATTTTGGTATTGTTTTGCATGTGACCTTGACCTTTGAACCCATGACCTTTTTCTATACATCAAAATGATTCTTGTATTGATACCTACAACATTCTAATATACATTCCTATACAAAAAGTTTATAGTTTTCGAGATAATTAACCATTTCGGTATTGTTTCACATCAGTGACCTTGACCTTTGAACCCATGTCCTTTTTCTATACATCAAAATGATCGTTGTATCGATACCTACAACATTCTAATATACATGCCTAAACAAAAAGTTTATAGTTTTCGAGATAATTAAACATTTCCGTATTGTTTCGCATATGTGACCTTGACCTTAGAACTCATAACCTTTTTCTATATATCAAAATGATTGTTGTATCAATACCTACAACATTCTAATATAAATGCCTATACAAAAAGTTTATAGTTTTCGAGATAATTAACCATTTCGATATTGTTTTGCATCTGTGACCTTGACCTTTGAACTCATGACCTTTTTCTATACATCAAAATGATCGTTGTATCAATACCTACAACATTCTAATATATATGCCTATACAAAAAGTTTATAGTTTTTGAGATAATTAACCATTTTGGTATTGTTTTGCATCTGTGACCTTGACCTTTGAACCCATGACCTTTTTCTATACATCAAAATGATCGTTGTATCAATACCTACAACATTCTAATATACATGCCTATACAAAAAGTTTATAGCTTTTTAGATAATTAACCATTTCAGTATTGTTTCACATCTGTGACCTTGACCTTTGAACCCATGACCTTTTTCTATACATCGAAATGATTGCTGTGTCAATACCTACAACATTCTAATATACATGCCTATACAAAATGTTTATAGTTTTCGAGATAATTAACCATTTCGATATTGTATTGCATCTGTGACCTTGACCTTTGAACTCATGACCTTTTTCTATACATCAAAATGATCGTTGTATCAATACCTACAACATTCTAATATATATGCCTATACAAAAAGTTTATAGTTTTTGAGATAATTAACCATTTTGGTATTGTTTCGCATCTGTGACCTTGACCTTTGAACCCATGACCTTTTTCTATACATCAAAATGATCGTTGTATCAATACCTACAACATTCTAATATACATGCCTATACAAAAAGTTTATAGTTTTTTAGATAATTAACCATTTCAGTATTGTTTCACATCTGTGACCTTGACCTTTGAACCCATGACCTTTTTCTATACATCGAAATGATTGCTGTGTCAATACCTACAACATTCTAATATACATGCCTATACAAAATGTTTATAGTTTTCGAGATAATTAACCATTTCGGTATTGTTTCGCATCTGTGACCTTGACCTTTGAACCCATGACCTTTTTCTAGACATCAAAATGATTGTTGTATCGATACCTACAACATTCTAATATACATGCCTATACAAAATGTTTATAGTTTTCGAGATAATTAACCATTTCGGTATTGTTTTGCATCTGTGACCTTGACCTTTGAACCCATGACCTTTTTCTATACATCAAAATGATCGTTGTATCAATACCTACAACATTCTAATGTACATGCCTATACAAAAAGATTATAGTTTTCGAGAAATTTAACCATTTCAGTATTGTTTCACATCCGTGACCTTGACCTTTGAACCCATGACCTTTTTCTATACATCAAAATGATCATTGTATCAATACCTACAACATTCTAATATACATGCCTATACAAAAAGTTTATAGTTTTCGAGATAATTAACCATTTAGGTATTATTTCACATCTGTGACCTTGACCTTTGAACACATGACCTTTTTTTATACATCAAAATGATCGTTGTATCAATACCTACAACATTCTAATATACATGCCTATACAAAATGTTTATAGTTTTCGAGATAATTAACCATTTCGGTATTGTTTCACATCTGTGACCTTGACCTTTGAACACATTACCTTTTTCTATACATCAAAATGATCGTTGTATCAATACCTACAACATTCTAATATACATGCCTATACAAAATGTTTATAGTTTTCGAGATAATTAACCATTTCGGTATTGTTTCGCATCTGTAACCTTGACCTTTGAACCCATGACCTTTTTCTATACATCAAAATGATCGTTGTATAGATACCTACAACATTCTAATATACATGCCTATACAAAAAGTTTATAGTTTTCGAGATAATAATTATAATTAGAGGTAAAAAAAAATTAGGTCACGACCTTCACAATCGACCTTGACCTCATTTTGAAGATACTAACAAGAAGATGTCAAAACTGAAAACCCCATGTCATTATCTGGTCAAATAGTCAAGTTATAACAATTTGAAGCTATTTTACGATTTTTTCAAAATTAAACGCAAAAACGCGTAACCTATTTTTTATCCGAATTTCACAAAATGAACAAACTATAGGCTTAAGACCCTAGAGAAGCCAAATATCACATCAGATTTTTTCTCATATCAGTACTTTCGGAGAAGAAGATTTTTTAAGATTTTTGCACCCCTAGGTCACCTTGACCTAGTTATGGTAGCCATAGCAACGCCACGAACAAATCTAAATTGCACCAGCCCATATATACTTCTGACAAAGTTTCATCAAAAACTGTCCAGTAGTTTCAGAGGAGAAGTCAAAAATAGGTGTTAACGACGCACACACGCACACACGCACATACACACGCTGCGCTATGCCATAAGCTCACATGACCTTCGGTCAGGTGAGCTAAAAATGGAATAAACCAATTGACAAATTTGGTTGCCACGGCATCTAACTTTCCTTATAGTAATTAACTGCCAAAAAAATGTTAAGTAAGAGTACTTACCTCAAGGCTTATCTGACTAAAGAAACTGATAAATTGTACAGCAATAAGTGCCATGATTTCTTCTCTAATATACTCTAAATAAAATATAAAATAATTCAGAAGCTGTAGAGATAAATCAAATTTAAGACTATATATCCATATTAACAGAGAGAGAGAGAGAGATTAGGGAAATAACATGAAATTTTAATTGTTTTCATCAAAACAGAAATGTTACAGAAATCCAGTAAATCATAAGTCAGCAAACCACACAGAAAACAAGTCAAATACACAGTATTAGTACATGTATATGTTACATGTACATATAGTTGATGAAATCAGGTGCTCTGATAGTAACTGTATACTGTTTTTATTATCAGCATTGGTACGCAGAATGTATACAGTTAAAAAACATGTTTGATGTTACAGTAACTACCACAGTATACAACTGGAGATAATAAAAGGAAAATACACTATAGAATTAAAGTTTCTGATTAGAAACCGTGTGAAATGATGTCATTAAACATCTGATGAATTGATGTAACCAACAGTGGAGGCTGTCTCTGACATGGTACTGGTGACATCATACAAAGTAAATGATATCAAATAAGACTTATAGATCCTACAACTCATCCATAGTGGTCATGAATTTTGGACTCAAGTACAAAATTCTGTTTTTGAAGCAAAACCATTGATTTCAAAACACAAAAAATCAATTAAAACATAAAATTTGATTTCTGTACCTCTTTTAAAGAATTGCCATGTTAACTTTTGTTTTGTTTCATGTTCTGTGTGTTGGTCTCTGTGTTTGTTATTATTATGGTAGTCATTTTGTTTATACTGGTCACTGTTATCTTTCTGTATATAGCCGTTTTGTGATGTATTCTCTGTTACAGTCTGGTCTATAGAATCGTACTGTAGATCTTCGTTAGTACTGTAGGTAGCGTAATCCGGATATTCTGTTTTTGGTACTGATGTTGCCTGTACAGAACTTTCACTTTGTTTTTCTTTCTCTTTAATGATATGTAAATCAGTGTACAATATCAGAAGTAGGAGTGTCTCTATAAACCACACACATGCCATAAACGCCTGAAACAAATGACATTATCAATCAAAGTTCTATCTCAATACAACTTCAACATCATCCATGACACTATCTATCATAAATGTATCTCAATACAAAACAGTATCACTAAGCAAATTACCCCGACAATGTTGTGTGAAATTGATAATAGCATTACATCCAAAACCGCTTAAAAACAAACTTGATCTGTATTTTATCAATACATATCAGTATTGTAATCAATATTAAAACTGGCTAAAAAAACAAAAATATACTGGTCAGACAAACAAAAACTAACAAAAGACAATCAAAGCACTGATAGTGCTGAACGTAGGAAAGTAGTGATGATGATGGTGGTGGTTCTGCTGTTGCCTATGATGATGGTGATGATGATGATGGTGGTGATGGGAATGTGACATGAGTAGTTATGCTGCTGCTGTTGCAGCTACTGATGAAGATGGTGATGATGAAGATGATTTCATGTTGTTGGTGATGTAGTGACATGACAAGTTCTGATGAATCATGATGGTGCTGATGATGCTGATAACAGTGTTGGTGACATGATGATGATGATGATGATGATGATGATGATGATGATGAATGATGATGATGAATGATGATGATGATGATGATGATGATGATGATGATGATGATGATGATGATGATGATGATGATGATTATTATGATGATGCAAGAACCTTGTCATCTGAAAATATGCAATGATTTTGTAGTAGCAACAGCAGAGTTATGTTGCTGTTTTGGGTCTAATTTCAGTCAGACATCATAACAAACATCTTTAACAGAACTGTCAATGGCAATTCATCATCATCATTCCTCGTATCACATTATCATCAACATGAAAACATCATCATCATCACCATCATCATTGCCATGATCACCACCATCATTAGCAGCAGTAGTAGAAACCATGTCACCACTTATGTCATCATTAATGTGGTTACATCATCATCATCATTATAGCTCCTCATGTCACATAATCATCATGATGACATCATCATCATCATCATCATCATCGGCAGCAGAAGTACTGAATGTCAAAACCATTATCATTATCTACTTCATCAGATCATCATCAGTACTCCTCATGTCACAACATGAAGACATTGTCTTTATCATCATCATCACCATCATGAATTATTATAATCATTATCAGCAGCAGCAGAACTAAATGTCATCACCACCATCGTCATCAGATCATCATTATCATCATCACCACCATCATCACAATGATCATGATGATTATGATTACCATGTTGATGATTATATACAAGAATATTTATGATGATGATGATGATGATGATGATGATGATGATGATGATGATGATGATGATGATGATAACAGCAGTGTTATGTTTTTGTTTTGGTCTAATTTCAGTCAGCCATCATAACCAATATCTCTAACAGAACTTCAAATCTTTAACAGAACTCCAAATGGCAATTCATCACCATCATTATCATCATCATCATCATCAAAACTGCACCTGTTACATTATCATCAACATGAAGACATCATCATCATCATCAGCAGCAGCAGCAGCAGAACCCATGTCATGATTATCACCAACATCATCATCAAAGTCATTATCAGAAATCCTCATGTCACATTATTTATGTGGTTTTATCATCATCATCATCATCATCATGTGTGCAACAGAACTCACGCCACCATAATCATCATCATAATTATCATCATAGCTCCTCATGTCGCATTGTCATCATCACCATCATCATTGGCAGCAGCAGAACATCATCATTATCATCATCATCGGCATCAACATAACTCATGTCACCACCACCACTGTCATCATCAACATCATCATCATAGCTCCTCTCGTCATCATGATATAATC
The DNA here is from genome assembly GCA_021292105.1 of Anadara kagoshimensis. Taxonomy (NCBI): domain Eukaryota; kingdom Metazoa; phylum Mollusca; class Bivalvia; order Arcoida; family Arcidae; genus Anadara; species Anadara kagoshimensis. Next base: position 71,287,099 of record CM037870.1, read on the forward strand.
ATTATCATCATCGTCGTCGTCAGCAGCAGCAGCAGCAGAACTGAATGTCACCGCTATTATCATCATCTTCATCAGGTCATCATGCCACATCATCATCACATAGAAAAACCTTCACCATGACCAGCTACTTTCCTGGATTTGCATTTGACACATTAACTTGTTTTCATCTCCATTGTTTAAGTCATTAATTTAATTCAATGAATTCACAATTAATTCGAAAAAAAATAAAATAAAAATAAAAATAAAATCTTTGTTTTGGGATACTTTAAATGTAGTTAAAATTATTGTTGAATAAATATAAATTGACCAAGTGAGCTTCAAAAGCCTGAATTGGTATAATTCTGACACAACCTATAGCCCCTAAGCTAACAATTTGCATCTCCCAACTACAGAAGTTGTCCAGGCAACTGTCTCTTTCAGAAGTTTGTTGACAAGAATGGTGTACAAAAGGGGGCAATATTTCTTAATATGATTCATTGATAATTAAAATTGATTATTATTTGGATAACTGAAATGGCCAACATAATCCTCTGCTACAATAAAATTACTTTGAATTTAAGTATTATTAGGTGGTCGGATAATTTTATTTTACTGATTTTAAATGTCCAGGTAATTTACTCCCGCTGTGAGCCCCACTGAACGGGTGAAAAAAAAATCACCAGACACCATTCTTTATAGTTGACAGTACTTGGACTTTACAGTGTTGTTATTTATTACTGATGTGAGGATTTTATTAATATCAGTTTCTAATTAACGGATTAATTATCAAGTGACTACCAGGATTTTTATGAATTAAATATAAGGTAAGAATAACACAATCTGTGACTTAGTATTTTTTTTCTGTGCAAGTTTATCATGATACACGTGGATTCTTCAAACCTATTTTATTTACAATTATAATAATTTTTGATGACTTTTTTGTTCCCGATGATGGTATTTAAAATTAACTGCCTGTTGTAGACACGGGTGGTCGCTATAGAAAATTGCATTCAGATTGAACTGTGATCTAGACTGTAAAATAGTTATGTTTTATTTTAACATGGCGTTATTAACGGTTAATGCTGATACACGTTAATTTTGCTTCTCATGAAGTAGTGAAAATTCTGTCCTGAATTTTCACACAATATCCCCGATTGTCCCGAATAAAAGTAACATGTTAAAACTGAAATCCTGATAATGATGTTCAACTCGGTCGTAAATTTTCCATGTAAATAAACCCAAAAAATTCTACGATGTAAAACATTGTTTACATACGGGCTAGTTTAACAATGTCAGACTGACATGTGAGTAGCCGATCCTGAAATCTTCTAGATCTACTCAATATTTTATAAATGGACGACGTGAAATAAATTTTATTTAACGACTAAAAATTCTTTTTATTTATTACATCTATATGCTTAAGTAGCCAAAATATCGTTTGAAAGTGTCATTTTAGCGTGCAGTATAAAATATATGAATCTGAAAGTGAAAGTTCTGCCCACTGACCAATCAAATGCATTGCCTAATTACAGTTGAATCTCGTTATCTCGAACTCGGATATCTCGAACTACCGGATATCTCGAACTTTTTTAAAAAGTCCGAACAAACTTGTTCTTTATTAAACCAAAATCACTCCGGTTATCTCGAACTCGGATATCTCGAATTATCGGATATGTCGAACAATATTTTTCGTCCCCTTGAATGAAAATCCTAGGAAAATTACAGTCGTTAACACAAACAAAAAATTTAGGAAAATTAAATTTGTTAACTCGAACAAAAAATTTTGGAAAATCAAATTTATCAACGCCTACAGATTTTTTGGTAGAAAAACACATTCCGACATAAATAAAATATTTGACTGTCGGCCTCGTGTTGATTTTAAAATTACAACATTGCACTGACCTCCCAATTTCCTTAAGCCCTTAATTATTATCCCTTGCATAAGCAATTAAACCATCAAGGAGATTAGCAGGTGTTATAATTACTGCCAAGCTGAACATGGCTGCCGAAAGCATGTGATGTGAACATTACTCAATACAACCGGAAGCTTGGGGTGTTTAAATTACACAAAGCGAAACTGGTATGGAGACCAAAGAGGACTCCACAATTTGTCGGCTAATAACAATAGCGCAATCAGTTATTGACAGATTTGAGTAATTAAAGAAAATCTTATAAAACAAAATGCATAATTGCATCATTTATCATTGCATCTTAAAATGTCAATGCCGATGACATACAGTTTGACAAGATAAAACCGGAAAAATAAAAACCGGAAGCGACTTCCGGTAGGCGTGTACGAGTTACTTCCCTTTTGTTGCTGTTTTTAACATCGGTTATCTCGAACTCCGGATAAGTCGAACTTTTTGCATTTCCCCGTCGAGTTCGAGATAACGAGAGTCAACTGTATATATGCAAATCTGACTTCACAGACGGGACTAGGTTCGAAATTCCTACACGCTGTATGTGTGTGTGTGTGTGTGTGTGTGTGGGGGGGGTTGTTGTTGTTTGTTTGTTTTTTATCATTGAAGTTGTTCTCAAATACTTGTCTGAAATTTGGCATTCAAAATACAACTACAAGTAACCAGAAATGCATTTGTAAAATTAAGATCACGCTCTTCTATATGGGTCTATTTCTTGTAACAGTAGTGTTTTGGTTAAAGGAAGATTTTGTTGACATCGATACGCCGTTAGTTACCGTCAAACGATGACAATACTCTGAAAAGTCTACGACTTTCCTACGTAAAAATATTTAAGAATGGTGTTCATGGTGCATAAAAACCATACTCACATATAATATTTAACATAACAATGAAGTAAACCATATCTTATCCTATCATAATATAAATATTTTTATGACCAATATCTGACCAAATTCTTCTATAGTAAGCATGTAGCAACTTTCATGTTTCATAAAAACTTCAATATTGGCTCTGTAGCAAGTATTTTATCTTGTAACTGGAAAATCAATTAACAGGAAAGAACATGTGGACAAACTAATATCAAAATGTCTATATCATAAATCATAGGAACTCACCCCTGGAGAGCTGAACTTGTCAACAATAAATGGTCCAATGTAAAAATTGGCTAATCTGAGAAATAAATTAAGTCCTGGTCCTAAAATAAAACACGTACAACATATTACATGATAATACAAACAATTTAACAATTTGGGCACTGATTTTAATCCAAAATTGTACTTATAAAATTCACTATTCAGTTTGGACTGCTTTTGTAAAAAGGAAATTGACATTTTAAAATTTCTAGACTGACAGGAAATGATTTCCAGGGTATTCCAGTATTTCTTTACTGTTTATGTATAAAAATTTAATATTAATTTTTATTTTCATATTATAAAACTTTGAAAAATATTGAATCCTAGTAAACTATTTGAAGGGACTCTCTGTGAGGTGAGATAAAGACCACTTTAAAGGTTGTACTAACCAACAAGTAAGCCTATCTGTCTGGTTGATATCAATGTTGATAGGATACCAGTCCTTTCTTCTTCAGTTGTAACCCTGGATACCTCAGCCATGATGACAGCTTCCCCACCAGCACCAATTCCTGTGTTATATAAAACATTACATGGTATTGTGAACGAGTACATCAGTATATACTTGTATAGTACTGATATTGTGTTTCTACATTTACAAATATTTACAATTCAAATTGACCTTCTCTAGATGAACCTATTTGTTTTTGCTGGCATTCAATTGCTCATGAATATGGTATGGGTCATGACCTCTTATAACGTAACTTTAACAATTAGATGACGTCATGGAATGACATTTCCTATTACGTCATGTGTTGTTTTATTGGTTGGCATTCCATCCTTATTTGGAGCAAAGCTGTTCCATCAATCCAATATGTTTGCCGGAATCTTGAATAAAACTAATTATTGTAGCGATAGTTTAACATTTCTGACATGCTAACAATATTTTTTATGATTGTAAATATAAGACATAACATTCTATTTGAGTTCGCAGCTCGTTCAATATGCTATTCCTGACTCTAATTCATAATACCAAATGAATACACTCAAATAAAATGTTATTTCTTAAATCAGTATATGATATACAACTACTAACTACATCTGTAAGTCATCGTGGTAGACTCACATACTAACAATCAACTACATCTGTAAGTCATCGTGGTAGACTCACATACCAACAATCAATTCAAAAGCTACAAGCTCTTACAAAAATGTGTGAAAAACTGTTATTTCAATAAAGTTATGAAAAACCAAGGATTTTAATCTTCCATAAAAATCTGCAAAGTGAACATAAACTTGATCTGAAACTCATTTTGGTAGACACACATAATAGAAAGAAGCAAAATAGTTGCAAGTGTTTAAAATAAGAGCCAAAAAACAACAACTTATGCTGGGATAGCAGGTCAAAAACATTATACTTTGTTGTGTGTGGTATAATAAATAAAGTTTCATTTTAATTGTATGTACTATACCCGAGACAAGTCTGCTACCAAACAAAAACCAAGGTGATATTCCCATAAAGTACATGATGTTGCCACCAATCTCCCAAAATGTACTGAATACAAGAATAAGCTTAGGTTTTCTACTTTTATCCACCCATCTGAAATTGAGAAATAAGAAACATGAAATCTAGTTACGACACAAACATTTGTACTTACCAGTCAATGAGGATAGAGGCTAATGTTCTGACTGAGAATTAGATACTGTAAACATATTTAACTTCGTGAGTATTTATTTTCTCTGTATAGGAAATTTAGACATTTCCGCAGAGCTAAATTATCATGTTTTTGAAATATGCACTATAACACAATACACATAATATAATTTTTGCTTGGTATTTATTTTCGCACAAAACAAACAGCCCCTAAATAAGCGAAATTAGTACACTGCGAAAATAAATATGTTTACAGTATGAAAGGTATACACTAAAACCTTGATTCATTGCTGTCATTTGTTCACTCAAATTTTGGCATTATAAAGGGGTTTGGCAATAAATCGGGGAAGGCTTATAAAGAAGAACATAGAAAACATAGATTTTGGGATTAAAAAAGTGTGTTGATAAGTAAGGGAGGCATCAAAAAAGTGTGGCGGTAAGTAAGGGGGCATCAAAAAAGTGTGGCGATAAGAAAGGGGGCATCAACAAAGTGTGGTGATAAGAAAGGGGGCATCAAAAAAGTGTAGTGATAAGTAAGGGGGATAAAAAAAGTGTGGTGATAAGTAAGGGGGCATAAAAAAGTGTGGCGATAAGTAAGGGGGCATAAAAAAGTGTGGCGATAAGTAAGGGGGCATCAAAAAAGTGTGGTGATAAGTAAGGGGACATCAAAAAAGTGTGGCGATAAGTAAGGGGGCATAAAAAAAGTGTGGTGATAAGAAAGGGGGCATCAAAAAAGTGTGGTGATAGTAAGGGGGCATCAAAAAGTGGCAATAAGTAAGGGGGCATCAAAAAGTGGCAATAAGTAAGGGGGCATAAAAAAAGTGTGGTGATAAGAAAGGGGGCATCAAAAAAGTGTGGCCATAAGTAAGGAGGCATCAAAAAAGTGTGGCGATAAGAAAGGGGGCATCAAAAAAGTGTGGTGATAGTAAGGGGGCATCAAAAAAGTGTGGCGATAGTAAGGGGGCATCAAAAAAGTGTGGTGATAAGTAAGGGGGCATAAAAAAGTGTGGCGGTAAGTAAGGGGGCATCAAAAAAGTGTGGCCATAAGTAAGGAGGCATCAAAAAAGTGTGGCGATAAGTAAGGGGGCATCAAAAAAGTGTGGTGATAAGTAAGGGGGCATCAAAAAGTGGCAATAAGTAAGGGGGCATCAAAAAGTGGCGATAAGTAAGGGGGCATAAAAAAAGTGTGGTGATAAGAAAGGGGGCATCAAAAAAGTGTGGCCATAAGTAAGGAGGCATCAAAAAAGTGTGGCGATAAGAAAGGGGGCATCAAAAAAGTGTGGTGATAGTAAGGGGGCATCAAAAAAGTGTGGCGATAGTAAGGGGGCATAAAAAGTGTGGTGATAAGTAAGGGGGCATAAAAAAGTGTGGCGGTAAGTAAGGGGGCATCAAAAAAGTGTGGCGAAAAGTAAGGGGACATCAAAAAAGTGTGGTGATAAGTAAGGGGCATCAAAAAAGTGTGGTGATAAGTAAGGGGGCATCAAAAAAGTGTGGTGATAAGTAAGGGGGCATCAAAAAAGTGTGGTGATAAGTAAGGGGGCAATGTTATAGAAGGGCATTTTAATGAGGTTTTACTGTATACCAGAACCAGTAAATTAATAACAAGAATTCAAAATGTTTCGAAAAAAATTTCAAAATATATTGCATACATGAGATAATAGATGTATTACATATGTATATATAATTTGTTATATTTACCTGTATATGAACATTGCACTAACCTTCCAAACAAGGGCCCTGAAATCATTGCAGCCATACTGTAAGCTGATAAAAGCAGTCCCAAAAACCACTGTCCCGCTCCAAACTTGGTGTGTATGTACAACCACAGGGAAGGCAATATAACAGCTACAAAAAATTTGTCAAAAATAAAGGATTACTATATTACATTTTGCTTTAGTACAACTTAGAAATATTTTGTATAACAGTCTGGGTAGTTTAGCAGGTAGAACACTTGCCTATAGAGAGAAAGGTAGCAGGTTCAAGCCCTAGTACGAGCCTGTATTTTTCCTCCATTTTGTTACATTTTGGTGATCAGTGTGGTGAACAAGCAATTGTGGCAATAATTATTGTAGAAAAGACAAAATTTGTCACTGTGAGAAAGTGCATATTGTGGTTTTCAGTTACGACTTGGCTCAAGTTAGTGATAATTATCAAAACATTATTAAGATTTTCTAGAGAAAAGTGTCACTTGGGCCCTGTATATTCAGTGTACTGGCAAATGACTGATGTTCAGAAGATTTTAGATAAACACATAACACATATTTTGTAGGAAATCTAATCATTTCAGTGGCAAGAATAATGATTTGTGATGTTATTTAAATTTTCCAGTTTATGATATGAATCTCAATATGTCTGTTAAATTTGCTCGTAAAATGTGTATGAACTTAGAACAAGTGTGGGTGGGGTGGGGGATGTTGTAGGCGGCGACAGCAGAAGCAGCGACTTTTTTCATGACTCATGTTTTATACCATATTCAACTCCGCCCATAAAGAAATAGAATCCAAGGACAACGTATGCAATCCTCTTTTTTCTCTTTATATTCCTCATGATAGTGGCAGATTCCCTGGTTTTGTCCATTATTAATAATTATCGTTTCTAAACCATGTTGCTGTAAACTTTCATCAGCTGCTACTTTACTAATCTCGTTCCCAGTGGCGACGTGTCTTGTTGTGTTGTAGTTCCTATCCTTGAAATGCGCACTGTCTTACTAAATGTAATTTCTGTCCAAACACAATAGTAGAGTCGTGTATCTCAGTAATACTGTCCAATGGATTATGCAGTTAGGTAGCAATTATATTTTGTAAAAACTCTCAAAAGAAATAATGGATCTATGATAATTTGATGATAATTGGATCCAGTCCTACCTGTCAATCTTGATGTGAATGGGTATGGGGCAACCACTACGGTAGCGCAGTTGGCAGATTGCTCACCCTGTAAGGTCGAGCCCCGGCCGGGTTTGGCCAATATTTGAAATCGTAGTGATTTTTTTTCAATTTATTGCACAATACATATACAGGTTTTCACAATTAACATAAATACAAACTGTTAGACATGTACCAGTTTGGGGCGCCGCTGTACTATTTATTCACTATTTAGTGATATCCATAAATCATTTATGGATATCAATAATTCGATTTATTGATATCCATTAATATTTAATGATATCAATAAATATTTATTGATATCAATAATTCGATTTATTGATATCTATAATTCGATTTTTGGATATCAATAATTCATTTGCATTTATGGATATCACTAATTCAATTTATTGATATCACTAATTCATTTATTGATATCAATAAATCAAATTATGGATATCACTAATTTGATTTATTGATATCCAAAAATAAGGACGAATTAGTGATATCAATAAATCAATTTATGGATATCAATAAATCGGAAAACTTAAATAATTTCTCCCTCTCCTCAGCGCCATAATGGGGAGAATTCGTTATTTTCAAGAATATTGCAAATATTTTATGATATCCATAAATCGATTTATTGATATCACTAATTCGTCCTTATTTTTAGATATCCATAAATCGAATTTGTGATATCAATAATTCGATTTATGGATATCAATAAATGAATTATTGATATCCATAAATCGATTTATGGATATCAAAAAATAAGGACGAATTAGTGATATCAATAAATCGATTTATGGATATCAAAAAATCGAATTATGGATATCCAAAAATCGAATTATTGATATCACTAAATAGTGAATAAATAGTAAAACGGCGCCCCATATACCAGTTACATGCACTTGGTAAAATCATACAAACTGTATAGATATAGTAGAAGGAATCTCAGTGGTCATCACAACCATGTCCACTCTATATTTCCTGGAGAAATCTCTGTGGCCATCACAACCATGTCCACTCTATATTTCCTGGAGGACTCAGTGGTCATCACAACCATGTCCACTCTATATTTCCTGGAGTAATCTCTGTGGTCATCACAACCATGTCCACTCTGTATTTCCTGGAGGAATCTCCTTGGTCATCACAATCATGTCCACTCTATATTTCCTGGAGGAATCTCTGTGGTCATCACAACCATGTCCACTCTATATTTCCTGGAGGAATCTTTGTGGTCATCACAACCATGTCCACTCTATATTTCCTGGAGGAATCTCTGTGGTCATCACAACCATGTCCACTCTGTATTTCCTGGAGGACTCAGTGGTCATCACAACCATGTCCACTCTATATTTCCTGGAGGAATCTCTGTGGTCATCACAAACATGTCCACTCTGTATTTCCTGGAGGAATCTCTGTGGTCATCACAACCATGTCCACTCTATATTTCCTGGAGGACTCAGTGGTCATCACAACCATGTCCACTCTATATTTCCTGGAGAAATCTCTGTGGCCATCACAACCATGTCCACTCTATATTTCCTGGAGGAATCTCTGTGGTCATCACAACCATGTCCACTCTGTATTTCCTGGAGGAATCTCTGTGGTCATCACAACCATGTCCACTCTATATTTCCTGGAGGACTCAGTGGTCATCACAACCATGTCCACTCTATATTTCCTGGAGGAATCTCTGTGGTCGTCACAACCATGTCCACTCTGTATTTCCTGGAGGAATCTCTGTAGTCATCACAACCATGTCCACTCTATATTTCCTGGAGGACTCAGTGGTCATCACAACCATGTCCACTCTGTATTTCCTGGAGGAATCTCTGTGGTCATCACAACCATGTCCACTCTGTATTTCCTGGAGGAATCTCTGTGGTCATCACAACCATGTCCACTCTATATTTCCTGGAGGAATCTCTGTGGTCATCACAACCATGTCCACTCTATATTTCCTGGAGGAATCTCTGTGGTCATCACAACCATGTCCACTCTGTATTTCCTGGAGGACTCAGTGGTCATCACAACCATGTCCACTCTATATTTCCTGGAGGAATCTCTGTGGTCATCACAACCATGTCCACTCTGTATTTCCTGGAGGAATCTCTGTGGTCATCACAACCATGTCCACTCTGTATTTTCTGGAGGAATCTCTGTGGTCATCACAACCATGTCCACTCTGTATTTCCTGGAGGACTCAGTGGTCATCACAACCATGTCCACTCTATATTTCCTGGAGGAATCTCTGTGGTCATCACAACCATGTCCACTCTGTATTTCCTGGAGGACTCAGTGGTCATCACAACCATGTCCACTCTATATTTCCTGGAGGAATCTCTGTGGTCATCACAACCATGTCCACTCTGTATTTCCTGGAGGAATCTCTGTGGTCATCACAACCATGTCCACTCTTTATTTCCTGGAGGAATCTCTGTGGTCATCACAACCATGTCCACTCTGTATTTCCTGGAGGACTCAGTGGTTGTCATTGGCTGAGTGGTCTAAAATGCACACTAAAATACCACAGGGCCTCTCACAGTCTAGGTTCAAATCCCAATTTCAAGAAATCCTAGTGTAAGAAAGTTTATCATTACACTTGCCAAGGTCACTGGTTTTCTCCAGGCACTCTGGTTTCCTCCACCATCCTAGGTTTGGATCCCTATTAGGAGAGATCCTGGTGTAAGAAAGTTTATCATTACACTTGCCATGGTCACTGGTTTTCTCCAGGCACTCTGGTTTCCTCCACCATCCTAGGTTTGAATCCCTATTAGGAGAGATCCTGGTGTTAGAAAGTTTATCATTACACTTGCCAAGGTCACTGGTTTTCTCCAGGCACTCTGGTTTCCTCCACCATCCTAGGTTTGGATCCCTATTAGGAGAGATCCTGGTGTAAGAAAGTTTATCATTACACTTGCCAAGGTCACTGGTTTTCTCCAGGCACTCTGGTTTCCTCCACCATCCTAGGTTTGGATCCCTATTAGGAGAGATCCTGGTGTTAGAAAGTTTATCATTACACTTGCCAAGGTCACTGGTTTTCTTCAGACACTCTGGTTTCCTCCACCATCCTAGGTTTAAATCCCTATTAGGAGAGATCCTGGTGTAAGAAAGTTTATCATTACACTTGCCAAGGTCACTGGTTTTCTTCAGACACTCTGGTTTCCTCCACCATCCTAGGTTTAAATCCCTATTAGGAGAGATCCTGGTGTAAGAAAGTTTATCATTACACTTGCCAAGGTCACTGGTTTTCTCCAGGCACTCTGGTTTCCACCATCCTAGGTTTGGATCCCTATTAGGAGAGATCCTGGTGTTAGAAAGTTTATCATTACACTTGCCAACCTCACTGGTTTTCTTCAGACACTCTGGTTTCCTCCACCATCCTAGGTTTAAATCCCTATTAGGAGAGATCCTGGTGTAAGAAAGTTTATCATTACACTTGCCAAGGTCACTGGTTTTCTTCAGACACTCTGGTTTCCTCCACCATCCTAGGTTTGAATCCCTATTAGGAGAGATCCTGGTGTTAGAAAGTTTATCATTACACTTGCCAAGGTCACTGGTTTTCTCCAGGCACTCTGGTTTCCTCCACCATCCTAGGTTTGGATCCCTATTAGGAGAGATCCTGGTGTAAGAAAGTTTATCATTACACTTGCCAAGGTCACTGGTTTTCTCCAGGCACTCTGGTTTCCTCCACCATCCTAGGTTTGGATCCCTATTAGGAGAGATCCTGGTGTTAGAAAGTTTATCATTACACTTGCCAAGGTCACTGGTTTTCTTCAGACACTCTGGTTTCCTCCACCATCCTAGGTTTAAATCCCTATTAGGAGAGATCCTGGTGTAAGAAAGTTTATCATTACACTTGCCAAGGTCACTGGTTTTCTTCAGACACTCTGGTTTCCTCCACCATCCTAGGTTTAAATCCCTATTAGGAGAGATCCTGGTGTAAGAAAGTTTATCATTACACTTGCCAAGGTCACTGGTTTTCTCCAGGCACTCTGGTTTCCTCCACCATCCTAGGTTTGGATCCCTATTAGGAGAGATCCTGGTGTTAGAAAGTTTATCATTACACTTGCCAAGGTCACTGGTTTTCTTCAGACACTCTGGTTTCCTCCACCATCCTAGGTTTAAATCCCTATTAGGAGAGATCCTGGTGTAAGAAAGTTTATCATTACACTTGCCAAGGTCACTGGTTTTCTTCAGACACTCTGGTTTCCTCCACCATCCTAGGTTTAAATCCCTATTAGGAGAGATCCTGGTGTAAGAAAGTTTATCATTACACTTGCCAAGGTCACTGGTTTTCTTCAGACACTCTGGTTTCCTCCACCATCCTAGGTTTAAATCCCTATTAGGAGAGATCCTGGTGTTAGAAAGTTTATAATTTCGCTTGCTGGAAGGCAGTGGTTTTCTGCAGGCACTCAGCTTCCCGCAACATCCTTTAATTGATCACCTTGGACACAAGATCCAATAGTGGTGGTATAGGCCGCGGTGGCCTAATGGATAAGACGCCTTTCGTCAAATCCAAGGTCTCTCACCTCTGTGAGTTCGAGTCCCGCTCAGACTACATGTGAGAAAGTGAATTTTCCTTGCCGTCGACCTTTACTGATTCACCTGGTATCAGTATAATGGACTGGGGGAGTGGTACGCTTGTCTGCGGCATACTGACTCTGTGAGCTAGCATGTTAAAGTCGCCCAGAGTGCGCGCTAGTACAAGGCAGACCATACAACACACTCGCACTTCACATGCATACACAAAAATTGTTCATAGATTAATACATAGAGATTAATGAAATAGATATTGTCGCAAATAGCTGAAAAATTGCTCATGCGACGTTAAGCAACATTCAACCAACCAATAGTGGTGGCCACATTGTTACTGTGCCATTGTTACTGTGCAAGTTCCAAGGTCTCTTATCTTGTCAAAATTATGTATATAGCACTATATATCAATCAGCTGTCCAACATGATATAAGTTGCCATACAGAGCAGATCAGTAACACTGTGCCACACACTCATGTATCACATACACTGGTTTCCAAATGGGCCCAAAAGACCATTGGACCACACAGACCAAGGTTATACTGTGTGATTATAAAGTCACATTGGCATGTGGCTCAAGAAAATAATAATATGGCCAATTACTAATCTTTATCCATCAATTCAGAAGAAACCACTTGGGTCGAAATTGGGCCGAAAATGGGCTTAATAGACCCTGTCTCAAAATTTACCATGTTGCTATATGAATTCAACTCAGCATGCAGATCAAGTATATGTTTAAGTTTTTTTTCTTCCTAACAATTAGTAAGAAAATGACTTGAATCCTAATTGGGCCAAAAAATAAACTGTTTGAATACTAGTCCAACAATTTGTTAAAATTATTTGGACAGACATCCTTATATTTCTCAGAACACCTGTCTGAAACAAATATTTAAAATTAAGTCCATCTAATGGATACCCTCAATCCATATAAGGAAGACATCATCTTTCCAGAGTTGTGGGTTAGAGTCCTTGTTACATTGTGATTACACTGTAATGGAATGGATTGCAGAGCAAAATAATCACCACTAACCTGCCAGATGTGCCTAAAAGGCCCAGGACAGACTTTTACTTAAACTCCATAAATAACAAAATACTACAAAATTTATAATGATTTTATTTTAAGAACCCATTCAACCTTTTTGGCAAGACATGACAGAACAATAAATACAAATATTGTATACCATCTTAATTATTATGTATAATGTATTACCATGCACCATTATAAATATACCCCCAACCCTTCCCTAGCACACATCAATTATAAAGTACTATAAATGTAATACACAATCAGGTTATGTATTAGAAATGCAGTAAAGTTTACAATATCATATACTTTTTAATCTCAAAGATAAAACATATATCTACTTTCTGTCTCTAAAAATGTGAAAATACAAATATCTTTCATCCAAAGTATATTTTAATCCAAAATCAGCAGAATGAAACTGAAAACAATATTAATGCTATGACTTGGTTCATGCAAGTAAACAGTCCTACTTCAATTCTGAAATATTTGCAATTTTTCAGAGACAAAGTGCAACATATAATTTTCAAAATCTGAATATTTAAATTGTGGTATTTTAGATTACTGGCAACAAACACACCAATAAATCCGTTTGAATATTGAGTAAACATGCTAAATACCTAATGAGGTCTTAAAAGTTAACAAGTGGTTACTAAGGCTACGTAATTAATACTGGGGATATCTGCACCAGTGATGAACAATACAGGCTTAAAAATGGCTAATGCTGTCGGTTAATACATCAGATGTACAAATATGGAAGACCAATATAACAAGATATTCTATTGGATAATGATAAACATTATTGTTATGGTAACAAGAATAATGACTGGGTGATTGATGTTCAAATGATATTTTAAATTTTGTTTGTTTTGGATGTCTTTAAAGACACGTTACACACAGTTTTGATACAACAATGAAAGCTAAATGATAGGCCCTATTTTAAATTACCATACAAGTCAGTAATATTGCTTAGTAAATCTATAACAATATCAGAACAACATTGATAATAGTTGTTCAAATGTCAAAATTAAAACCCCTAAGTATGAGTTAACACAGATCAATATCTTACATCTAACACTAAAACATCAAACATCATGTTTACGTGGTACGTAACTAACAAAACACTGACAATTAAGTTAGTCTACTATTTCATTACAATGGAGGAGAGCAGAGTAATGGTATTTTACACTCCAGTCAAGATTTTTTCACTTATATTGAGGAGGTCAGTTCAGCAATGGCAGAGAAAACTGGAATGCTGAGAAAAAAATGTCAACAATCAACAAAATTTCTAACACTAGGGTCTGCCTAAAAAAGGCTACAAGAGTTGCTGTGATCTAGGTGCTTCAGATCACTCTACCACTGAGCCCCGCATTACAATAGAGTGGAGTAGAGAGTAATGGAGCTTTATGTCCAGTCAAGATTCTTTCACTTAAACATTGAGGTGGTAAGTTCGGGGATGGCGGACCTGGAGTGCCAAAAGGTAACTGCCTGACTAGAGAATTGACAAACTTTTTCACACTAGGCTCCGTCTTGATTGAGAATCAATCATAGAAAAAATTAAAGGTGATTTGATCCCCAAGTGTGCACTTTAGACCACTTGACCACCAAGCCATTGCAATGGAGAACAGCTGACCAATAAAGTTGGCAGTATCGTGTCTTTTATTTATTAACTATCACTGTGAAGCTGTGTTCCCAAGCTACATGTAACATGCTTCCTGAGAAGCTGCAGCAGGTGTTTGTCAAGGTGACAATGTCTTACTTTCATAACAAGAGAAATATTTCAGTGTCAAATATTTACATAAAACACATAAATCATAACTACAGGCTTAATAGGTACCCAAATCCTTAAATGTATAGCAGTATTTATCTATTTGGCTCTAGTTTAACATCCTTTACAACATTTATTAATATCATCTTCAAATATGAAATAGTAGACAAGACATAAACCACTACAAATGATCAACAAAGATGTAAGAATATAGATTACATGTCTTCAATTAACTCAGTGAATGCTGTAGAAAAACAAGTCAACATTATACCTGTGATTTAATGTTCAAAAGATACAGAAGCTGAGCCATTTCCAAATATGAAGGTGTTTTACGACATTTGTACAGTACACCCTCACTGTAAATGTATTTGTCTTATTGATAATGGAGGATGTACAAGCCTATGAATTAAAGGAGTCACATGTCTGCTGCTTCCTCTCCAAACTAGACTTCATTTTACTAAAGATAGAAAGAAAACTTCATATACAGATGGCCCGACCAATGAATAAACAGATTCCTGGCTGGATGTGTAAAATAAATGTACATTACAAATTGTGAGACAAAATGTCACAAAATACAATGTGACTATATAGTGAGCTCCATTTATTATTTTGATTATTCTCTCTATAAACATCAAATATAAAAGATGAAGTTTTAAACGACGGAAAACATTATTAAATATACAACATAGATATGATCCACTGATTCCAGAAAAGTGGTAAAGTGTTTGTGTAAAGTTTATTTTCACAAACATCTGCAATAATACCTAGAGAGAAATGGGGAAATTTTGAAGAAAAAACTTAAATATTTCTGATGGGGAACTATTTTTATGTAAATAAATAGTATAAAATAGAAATGCTGGTCATAAAAATTGATGGACACTATCATTTCCTGAATATTTTCACTATGCTAGTGCATCACCAAATTTACCTGACATAAGACTGTTTTTGCTTTTTTTTTTTTTACTAAAGGAAGGTGTGATTTTATGATACCAATCCTTATGTTTCATACACATTCATTAAGAGGAACTGAGGCATGTTTTATGATATAAACATGTACATGTACCGGTATGTGTAAATTGCATATAAGGTATGATAAGACTGTCATACATAGTTACTGTAATTATAAACATCTTCCAAAATACACTGTCACAAACACACTGACTTAGAAAACTGCAGCCTATGATCGAGTTATAATCTTGTTTAATATGAAGTTTGAAAATAAACCCAGCAAACTTCATTATACATGTAGTAAAATGTGTCACCTTTACTCTTAGCTAAGAAGTACTAAATTTCCATGGCAATCTTGTTTTCCTGTGAAAATTCCAGTAAATTTCCCACACTATGTGTACATCAGATAAACATGTGCATATATTGGAGTTTGCCCAACAATGTTAAAACTGGAGAAAAACTTAATTGTATATCATGATCCACGGTTAACTGCAATGTGTAAATTTTCAGATACAGTAAATTATTTGAATTTTTAGATAACCTTATTCTTTTAAAGAAATATGTCTATAAAATATTGCATTCATGTACTGATAGCAGTGACCTGTCATTTACCACTTTATGCCTCTTTATTTTCACAAATTTCACATTTGTAATTCAAAATTACCATACATCAAATCAAAGTGCTTATGATAAAACATGATTAAAATTACTGGTTTTTACAGTTGAAATTGAAAAATTTAAACAACAATCGATTTTATCAACCAAAAATTTACAGAAAATTCCATTACAAAATTATGGAAGACAAAAAATAAATAAAGCCTAGACAAATAGGGGCTCCAAAAACAAAACTGGTGCTCCGACATTTAAAGTTTGTTATCATAAGGAGCTCCAAAAACAAAACTGGTGCTCCGACATCTTAAGTTTGTTATTATAAGGAGCTCCAAAAACAAAACTGTGCTCCGACATCTAAAGTTTGTTATTATAAGTCTTACAATCATAATAAGAACATTTGGCACAAATTTTATACAAGCTATTATTAACATTATTGTTAAAACAAATCACATACAAACATACATCCATTGTTTACTAGTGAATTTTAATAACATCTTTCTCTCGGGTTTTAAATTTTTCCCTAATAAAAGTTTTCTATCAAACTTAATATTATCAAACGTTTAAATACTTTTAAAGTCAACATATTTCTGAAATTTACTCCAATAATGTTACACTACAACAAGAAACATTCATTAAGTTTTGGCACATTACAACATCAATGGCTTCAAGTCTAAAACACCAGTTTGTTTTTTATTCCCCCATGTGCAAGGATTTTCACAATATACTGTTGTAATAGATGCCTCTTACAAAAGACAAGCTTGAGATCTATAGATATCAACAATCTAAAAGACAGGCTCAAGATCTATAATTATCATCAGTCTTAGAGAAGTAAAAATCCCGATTTCACAAAGTACGGATGTTTCTTTTTACAACTAACTTTTGGTCTGGTAGCTTATTTAATTTCATCAAAAATGCTTGATGATTCTGGTATCATATCAGGACTGCAATCAATGTACTGTTAAATATCTCAGAATTAAAGCAAATTTAGTATGGTCAGATTTAACAAGATGTCATTTAAAATTCACTGAAATCTTACATACATACATATTTACATGGTTATTGAGAATTTTATAAATCTACACACACAACACTTAACAGTAGAGTTTTAAAATTTCAATGTATGACAACAAATAGTTTTTAATGCTACAAGACAATGTATAGGTCTTGTAAATTTCAATATGTACCAGCTTTTTGTTTTTAACAAACAAAGCTCTGTTACCTTAACCAATTCATTAGCAAAACGTCTTTAGCCAACACTGTTAAAAGTTTTTATAGAAAAGGAGAAAAATATTATCAATTAAAACACTTTATTGCAAAAATATTTACATGTACCTTGAAAAGTATTGAATTTTCACTGATTATTTGGTTAAGCCAACAGAGTTTTGAACAACTGGACTGGAATATATAAATATCTGCTATGGAGTATTACATTTATTTTGATATATGGAAGACATGACCACTAAATATTATCATTTAACTTTTAATTATGCCACAACAGTTCAATATACAACAAAATGTAAATTTGTAATTATAAAAACATTTAACATCTCAGAAATACTGTTTTTATCTGTATTTTACCCAACTCTCTTCCTTTTTTGATTCCAAAATATGCAAATACATTTTATTCTTAACTACATATTAAAGAGATTATTTGACAATAACAATGTGTATTAGATACAATGTTTACTTTATATGTGAAATATTAAATATCTAATGAGATAAACATAACAATTATATAAAGTGAAGAATTTGAACTTAATCTAGAAGTTAATCTGACTACAGGTAGTGTGTTGTTGTTAAACAGTACTTCTACAAATTAAGTCTATTTTAAAATCATAAACTATATAATTTAAAGATTCCAAGTTTTTATAAAAATATTTTAACAAATGACTAGAGATTCAATATTTGGCAGCATAGAGGTGATACAATATCAACACTGAAAAATACACATAGTAAACAGTTTTTAAGATGAGAAAAGTTGCTAGCCAAGGCAAAATTATTGACAAATTTCTGATAAAAAAAACCAAGAAAATTAAAAAAAAAAAAAAAAAAAAAAGAAATATTGCAAGATCATTTAAGTGTTTCAAAATGCAAACTACTGGTAAATGTTAGTTCAAATGTTATAAACAAAAACTTAATATGCTTTCAAACAAACCTAAAAGGCCGAATAAAAGATTTAAACAATATTATGAACACATGTGATTTAAGTAGGAATTTAAGAGATATTGCCAGAGAAGGTTACCCTTTTGAGCTAGATTTACCATCAATAGAGTGAGTTTACAGTTAAAGCCTGTGTTAAATCAGCATAAAAAGGACATACAAAATAATATTGTGTAAATTAATAACACAATCTAACTTAAAGTGAATCATGGGTCAGCAGTAACTAACAAACTTTTATAGTTTATTAAAAACCCAACCTTTCCACAAATCTGAATTTTTATTCTGAAATGGGGAGAAGGGCGGTGTTTGGGTTTTTTAATGTTCTGTAGGTATACTTATGTACTAATCAATTTCATGCACCAATTTATCTAACATGCACTAATTTTATGTAGTTTAAGCAAAACTCTAAACACATTATTTACATAAAAAGTAATAATAAAATAACATTTGTAAACAATTTTAACAAACAAAACAAAAACTATTGTACATCAAAAATCCAACTCGGAAAACTAACAGCGGTTTAATTAAAATTGAAATTAAAGCTAATTAAATTTAATATCAACAAAATGTCATTATAAAATAAGTAAGGTTTAGTGTAGAAACAAAAAGTGAAAGTAGCACCTAAAACCCCAAAATTAAGCATTTATAACGTTTTAATCAGAAAATTTGGCATATCTAAAATGTGAAACTGGCCGATGATACATTTTCAAATTCTGAGAAAAAAAGAAGTAATTTTTCTATTAATAAATTTACATTTAATATAACAAGTGAGACAATCTGGAGTATACTGTATAAATAAAACAACCTGATTACATATAGACAAACCACACTGACCTGTCTGCTTGACCTTTTGATTTAAATATTTATTATGGACCAATATATTTATGTATAAGGTGTTTAATTCATCTACATCAATGGGGAACATGATTTGGGTATGTATTACCTGCAAATCCTTACACTACCCATGTATTGTCACTGTGTGGATCATTGTATATGATATTCTTAATGAAAGGTTAAGTGGACAGGTCAATGTTGTTTACCTATACCACAGCTAAAACAATACATACATACATGTGTAGTATCTAATTTCTAATCGTTTTGAGTATGTTTAAGTCAGAAAATCTCAAATTTGTGGCAAAAATATATTATCTTCAAGGTGGCACACGTCACACACACTCATCTTCTCTTTCTGCCAGCCACTACGGCATGGCATGTTAATGCTGATTATTAAAATCGAAGTATTTACCTTTGCACCTCATTTAAAACAAGAATAAAAATGTCATGGTAAAAATGAATTGATATAACATATAACTATTATATTTAACATCTTATATATATATATATATATATATATCTTACTGAGCATTTTATCATAACAAACACTACAATGATATAATAAATAGGATAATATTCCTCCTCCAGACAAGCACCTGCCTCTGGACAAGTATCCGTCTCCAGACAAGCACTTGTCTTCAGACAAACACCTGTCTCTGGACAAGCACCTGTCTTCAGACAAACACCTGCTTCTGGACAAGCACCTGTCTTCAGACAAACACCTGTCTCTGGACAAGCACCTCTC
Source organism: Anadara kagoshimensis (assembly GCA_021292105.1). NCBI lineage: Eukaryota > Metazoa > Mollusca > Bivalvia > Arcoida > Arcidae > Anadara > Anadara kagoshimensis. Next base: position 71,307,212 of record CM037870.1, read on the forward strand.
TAATTAAAATTATTGTTTACATTTTGCATGACTTTGAAGAAAAAAAATTGACAGTTTTACTTTAAAAAAAAAAAAAAATCATAAAACTGTAAAAACAATCATGTATATAACAATTCTTATTCAAAAACAGTAAAATGTATTTCTTGACAAATTTTATATGGCACAAAAAATGACGACTAGTTGATAAAATTGTTTTCAAAACAAATTCATAAATGGCCCCATAACCTGCTTACAATTCCAATATCATTAAAATTTTACACAGCCGTTAAAGATTGATACTAGAACACAGTATTCACATTCTTTGGTCAAATTAATTCTTAAAGTCCTGTAAGATCTTTGTAAGCAGATGACGACGTCATGTTCCATGCTGAGAATTTGAGAAAACGTTGCTGCATTTACTTGTACAATATGACTAGATGATAAGCACTATTTTTCTTCTTCATCACTCCCGTTACTTAAGTAACCAAGACCTACTGATCCTGCTCACCTTCTGGGGCAAGCTTTCTTCTCTTTGCTTGATGTTCCATTCTTTCTTCTAAACTATCTAGAAAAATCAAAACAAACAAAATTGTGAATGTTTGATATATAGACAACATGATTTAATGGCCATCTTTAGAGAGAGGACACCTGATTATGAGTTTTCTGATATAACATACATCAGACACTTGTTTATAAAAGAGAATATCTTTCTGCTTCATTCAATTTCACATGTAAAATTATCTCCCATTTATTGAGATGTCACTAGGTAAAAGTTGTATTTAATGCTATATGTTTTATTGCACCCTACTCCCGACATTATACCATTATTTTTCAAGTCTCATCCAGGAGACTTGTAAATTCATTTCTTAATGCCAAGATTTGCATCTAAGCTATATATAATTTATCACACAAAATTCATCAGACTTTCACATTCAAAAGTTTTCAGATGTTCAAGTTAATGAACACAAAAGGACAACAAATTCAAACCAATCAAACTTAATATTAACCAAATTTTCTACAGTATTCCAGAAAAAGATGTTCAATTAGTCAAAGTTTTACTGAAAATTGTAGGATTTCAAATTATGTATTTAAAGGATATGTTTGTATAAAATATACATTTGACATTTACATCTTTCTGCTGTATAGAATCCATATAGAAGAAGTAAGATAAAGAAGTGTAGATAATCTTACCACACATTTGTCTTTCTAGCAGAGGTTTATACACTTTAGTTCTGTTTCCAGGTGTTAGCCAATCTGTCTGGTTATATACTGGAGCATTTAGATCTCCCCACGGTGCTATATCACAATCTGAAAAACATCACATAAAACATAAGACTAAACTACAGGATTTTAAATTTTACAAAATAAAATGTTTTGTTAAACTGTCTAATTTTTATATATACATATGTGCAAGATGTCTTGGGTGTTTAAAACAAGCATAAATTATAAAAGTAAAATTGGGTAAAAAAGAAACAAACTTGATCAAATTTATAAGAGCAAATCCAACTTCATGAAGAGATGAAACTTACATTTATATATGTACACCGAATTAAAATTTGAAAAGTATTTTCCATTTACCCTTCCAAACAATCCTGACATAACATAACCATGCCACCAATGTCCAACAGATCCTAATAATCCTGTATACATTGGGTATATTAGTTTATATATATATAAATTAACCAGAGGTGTATATACCTGTTTCAACTTTGGCTTGGTCCATTTCATCCAACATCCTCTTAATCATTGTAGCTCTGAAATAAATATTAACAAAATTTAAATACATGTAGTTATGTAAGACATATGGCACCTTGGTGGTCTAGCAGTCTAACACATCAGCTTACAGACAGATCAAGGTGCCTCTCATCACCTAGGCTTGAATTTTACTCAAACAGATCCAGGTGCAAGAAAATTTATACAGTTGCTTCTCCAGGCATTCAGGAAACCTCAACTATCCAAAATTTGCCATGATATAAGTAAAAGAATCCTTACTCGGGCATAAACTCTATAATCCTACTCCATTGGACCATGAAGGACTTTCCCTTTAGCTTAATCAGTAGAATGTATAGACCATATTCAAGCAGTATTCCAGATCAACACAGATACCCACAAAATCTTTACTACAGATCTATAGACATACTATTAGTCAATCATTAATGTGGTAAATAAATTGGAAGGCATACACGTCGAAAATGGAGGAGTATAGATGATAGCTAAAGATTTACAAAGGAAAACAAGGGTTTAAGTAGGTCAAGTAGTGGGGTTTGACTAGTGATCCTGTGGGAACATCTATATTTTGACAATTTGAACATATGGTGTTTTCTGTTTTCAAGATTCCAATGTCATTGTAAAAATCTAGCTTGTTTCTGAAGAGTAGATTTATATAGAATTTAAAACCATGTGTCTACATTTACACTAAACTTCATTTACCTGACGGAATGCTGTGCCCACATCTGCTGTAGGTGTCGAATGTTTTCTTCATGCCAATCTGAAGATAGAAGAGAAAAGTTTTAAATGTACTATATAATAATGATGTTACATGTTTAATGTCATTTCAAGATATAAAAAAATTTGTCTCACAGGAAAATAATACCTCTTACTGCCAAGATTTCTTAAGTTCAATATCTTCCCAAAATTAATTACTTTTCTTTAATTTGACTAATATTGATATACATGTTATATTATATAATATAAAAATTTAAAGTTAAAGATAATTATCTGTTATACTATTCACAATGCTTTTGTGTATGTACAATACTTACCAGCTTCATAAATCCACTCCACAACATCATCACCAAACTCAGCATCATATAACACTAATGGAATCTCTACAACAAAAAGAGTAAGTAAAAAGGTTAACCATAAAATCATTAACTTTAACAACTTTGAACATTACCATATTTATTTATATCAAGATTATAAGAGACAAAACACTTATCTTGATGAGAAGGTTAGAAAATTTTAACGTGTATGTAATATCTAAATCAGCCAAAATAAAGTAAGATTTCCCTTACCTTAAATCTGACAAAATTTCAAAAGTTAATATTTTTGTTAATTTCTAAGATATTATAGAATTTAAGGTGTCATTTTGAAGATCATTTCAAGCATAAAAGTGGTTCCAAACAGATTACCAAAATGTGCTTTATTTAAGTTAAGGAAAAGTGACTGTGAAACTGGAGCCAGTAAGTTCACTCATGTGTTATCTCCCCTTGTATGTATGAAATGACTCACCTGAGGACATGGTGTATTGAGGTTTTCTGGGATGTTTTTCTACATTAAGTAGCTCTTCTATAATCTATTAATTAGAAAAAGGTAAAAGTTAATGTTATACAAAATTCGCCTGTAACTCAAAGCTGTAATACATGTATCTAGGATTCAAAAGAAAAGAAAGGCTCAGTGATGAAAACAACACAAATGAGAAATTCTTTATTTTAAAATAAAAATAAATAAATAAATAAATAAATAAATAAATAAATAAATAAATAAATAAATAAATAAAATCTGTCCCAATAGTTAACAACTCAATCTGACCAATGTTTCTCCAGTATAAAAAGACTGACAGCACATACCGGTACTACTGTGCATAAAAGCTATTTTGAACATGGATATATTGCGATTAAATTTTTAATTCTAATTTTTTGTTAAAATTTTAATTATATTTCAGCACAGAAAAGAGAGACCTAAGTGGAAAAAAATATGTTTTGTTTTAAATTGGTCTATGTGAGTGTGTACATACCATAAATTTTGTCATTTTTTTCAAGAATATCAAAATGGTTAAGTATACATACTCCCATTAGGTGCCTCATTATCCTTTGGTTATATGTAGGTCGACCAGGTGTGAATTTTTTCACTCAATCACGCAGGTGAAAGGTAAATTTTTACCCAACATTCATTTGTAATTTGAGGCTCAAATGGTTAGCTGGAATACACATTTTTTGTCAAAAATATGTTTTTTTTCTATATACAGACGTTAACCAAAACATGCAGCATTGACAAAAATATACTTTTTAGTTAGGTCTCTGAATAATGAATAAATATGCGCTGTTAATTTTTGCAAGCACTTCTTTATTAAAACGTAATTTGCAATATTCCATGTTCAAAATAGCCTTTATGCACAGTAGTTGATTATGAGGTTATCTCCAATTGATTTATTTGCTGAATAGACTAAAGAATGTGAAATTAATGTCTTGCTCAAGAACCAGCCCTAAAGCCTAGCAGGGGCTTGAAACCACAAATCTTCAATCACAAGTCTAAAATCTTAACCACCCTGCCATAACATCTCTATACTATATAACACTTGGTACTTACCTCTGGTGTTTCTTTGCCCTGACCGATCAGAAACAGAACAGACACAATACAGCGTATCTGATGCCATAAAAATGCCTGACCAACAATCGTTAATTCACACATTTGATAACCATCCTCTCTGAAAACAGAAAAGTATTTCAATCAGTTACATGATTATCTAATCATTATTTTCACTTATAATTGATAGAAATCCATAAGTAAAGCCTTAAAATTTGACACTATTCTGTATATCTTTTTCCAAGTACATTTAGGACATTTTCAACCTTGACTGACATCATATATTATTGTCATTTATATGACAATGTTAATTGTATCAAGATTAAGAAAGTAATCCACTTTTAGGACTTTCTTTCTTGTTCTTGATTTTTGCATATTTTTATTACTTTCACAGAAAACTAAACCCCAGTCTTTGTTTTGACCAACAATTGATTTTATTTTTCTGCTACCATACCACATATTTGTGAAATAAATATTTTGCTGTTTAATGTCTGCAAGTTGTTTTACAGTAATAACCTTTTTTAATCTAGTAGCGAGTTTATACCCGACATACTGACACAACTGACGGATCCCCGACCACACCCACAATGTTCCGACAATGGTCTGGTATGCTTGAATTACACACAAAAATAAATTCCACCTAAATTGTCCAATTTAATGAAGTCACTGACACTACTACGTCATAAGTTATCGTGACACTGTTTTTGTACCGTGATGGCGGCCAGTGTCGGAACATAATAGGCATGGCAGGCGATACGCCAATTTACATACCAGAGATAAAGAAAAATCCCAAACATCTCTGGTTATACAGTATGGAGTTTTATATATTTCCACCAATAAATTTGAATTTTTCAGTGTAACATACCTGTCATCTAGGAGTGTAATTTCAGCAGACAGAATTTTACGCATGTAATTTATGACACCATTTCCGACATCCATCTTACACAGATTCCTAAAATCATGCTCTCCAATCAGTTTGTTAGCTGCTTCAGACATCAACTATTAATGAAGAAATAAATGTACATGTATTCACATAATTAAGAAAATAAACTCAAAATTACATGAGTTATCATCTGAAAACAATTAAGGTAACCAATCAGGTTGAAATATCCACATTAATTATGCACCAGTTTTGTCACCCATCCAACATGACAGTGGTATTGTGGTAATAAGTATACTGAACAAGTTTTCTGGAAATCTGGTTAATAATACAGGGTTATTATCTGGAAAGCACCTACGGGGTCTGCGGCTGTAACCACCACTGGATGCAATAGTAATCCTCAAATCTTACAGATGACACAATAAATAAGAAATGATCCAAAATTTTATATTTATTTAATGTTAAAAGTTTTACCATACAAGATTTTGTATTATGTGGATTTTATTAAAATAAGACTTACTCACTCATGTTCATATATTTATAAATATATATTGAGGATTTCTTTGGTGGTTGAATTTTGTTTCATTTATTGTCCTATTGTCTAAATGACATTATCACTAGTTACTTTGTTACTATGTTATGAATGCTCCTATGTTAAGTGTCTGAAGATGAAATGAAAGCACTAATGCTTTACAAAATTGTGTTGTACTTCTTTTTTTTATTATTTTGTATTGCAGTCTATACTTTGATCATGATGTAAAATGTGTGGTAAGAATACTAACAAATACAATGTATAAAGTCATTAGTTGACCATTTTTTAGTAATATTTTTTAAATACATTTAGCTAGCAGAGACTACACTAGAATCATACTTACATCTATATCTACATTGCCTTTAGGGAAAAAATATTTATATGTTCTTCTTTTACAGTCAAATCTGAAATACAATGAAAATCATCTAATAATCATATAATCAGAAACAAATAAACCAATCCATGTACAAATCACAATCCCAAAACAAAGTAAACACAAACAAACCAATCCATGTCCAAATCACAATCCCAAAGCAAGGTAAAAACAAACAAACCAATCCATGTCCAAATCACAATCCCAAAGCAAAGTAAAAACAAACATACAAATCCATGTCCAAACCACAATCCCAAAACAAAGTAAAAACTTTAAAACTGACAAATTAGGTTACATATGTGAACTTCCATTGGGGAAGTGAGGCCGGGCGCTCTGGAAGGGCAAGTACATCCTGTTTAGCTAGCTACATCTGTCATGTGTGTAATCAAAATTGGGAATTAAAGGTACATGAAACTATAGGACCTCAAATATATCCAGGATAATTTTGGATACGGGAACACCATACCTATCAACAATATTGTGATGACAACCATAAAACTTTTTGAGGGCCTTGATAACCCTAGGATTGCAATAGCCTCACATTTGAAATGAATTTAAAGTTTATAGACACAAATATTTGTAACAGCATAAGAAGAATATCATAAAATTGTACAAGCTACATACACATGTAGTTAACTCGTCACTAAATGTACTTACCTAGCACTAAATGAGGTTTCAACAGGTGACCATGCCAACACTCGTACTTCTGGTGGTAAGACTTTATTAAGTATGTGTACATATCTGATCTCTGTGGCTTTATCTCCTGTAAATACACCGATACAATTTACAATCATTAACTGGGTGTCTAATCTAGCTAATGTGATTAACCATAATATTGTAACATCGTCTTTATAAAATCAACTTTGATTTCCTTATACAATCTGTAATAAAATGAATGACATTCGATTTTAGGGTTTTATTTCTTAAAATCAAACACAAGCATACTAATACATGTCCAAATCACAATCCCAAAGCAAAGTGAAAACTATGAAACTGACAAATTAGGTTATACACGTGAACTTCCACCAGGGAAGTAAGGCCGGATGCTGCGGAAGGATAAGCACCTCTTGTTTAGCTAGCTTAACCTGCCCCATGTGTAATCAAAATTGAGAGTGAAAGGAACATGGAACTTTGGAACCTCATTTACATCCAGGGTAACCCCGGACAGTTATTTTCCATATAATTTTCTCTCACTCTTTTTTCTAGATTGATCAGAATATCATAAATATTGTGAATATAAAACATTCCTTACAAACATTGTCCAATGCTACACTCAAAACATTATGTGATCCGAGAACACACTTACATCCTCAAGTACATTTACAACACATTACAATATTAACATAGAAGTAATAAAGTCTACCTGGTCTTTCATTTGCCGTTCCATTTTCTCGTATTTTAACACCTGGCCCCTCTAACAGATTGGTCCTCAAATCTATGGAAATGACCTAAAAATAAAACACAAACATTTTATTATTTTTTTCTCTTTGTGGGGATATAGGTGGCTATATAGTCTGAAGTACCACCTTTAGGATCACAGTTCAGTTGCTGAAGGCAGAGTAGTTTCTTACGGGCATTCAGATTCCTTTCATCATTCTAAACTGACTCCACATATACAAGTAAAAGAATCTTGACAGGACACCATGAAACACCACTGTTTCTATATATAATATATTTTTGTATTACCTTACACAACATTATTATTCTTGTAAACAGTCATTGTAAACAGACACAGCAATCAAAGTAATCACTTATCTGCAGATGACAGAATGTAATTTATCTAAATTTAGGCCTTTCCTTCAGCTGTATTGAATAAAAGGTATTGGCTTCAAATTTTAATATCTGTTTAAATGGTTTTAAAACTTTACATATTAACAAAGTGACAAAATATAAATCTACTTACCTGTCCAAATGCACTAACACCTTTATCTGTTCTACCACACCTGTGATAATTAGATGTCTCCCTGTAACAAACAATAAAACACAGTCTCAAATATTTTATATAATTAATCTGCTAAATATTTTTAAAATACAATGTCTATTTTTATTTCTGTAAATTACAAACATCTTACTACAAGTTAAATTTATTTATTTTTTTTATTTCAATATTTACCAATACTTACTCGTAGGGTAATGAGGGGATGTGTGATCTAAAGCACAGCCTCTCATCACATCCATTTAAACCCTACAAAAACAGTCTAGTGCAACAAAAACTGTCAGTTAACTGGCAGAAAATTTGGATTTCTTCACTGATTTTCTGAAGTTTCTTAACCATCCTAGAACCAACTATCTTAATATACAACAAGTGAGAGAATCTTGACTCTTGGCTAAGTCATAAAGCATCATTACTCCACTGTTCTCATATCAAGTTAATAAAAACTTTTAACAACATGCTGTTCTACACTTTGTGTTGGCAAGTTTATAACCTCAATCTTTATAACTAACCTGGATTCAATAAGTTTAGTTTTCTGAAGAGCATCGAACAAAGCTGTTTCTATGGTTTTATCTGTGTCTTCTTGAACAGCAAAACCTTGGTAATCCCAACCTAAATATAGCACCTTGAGAGCTACGTGTCGGGTGTTGTACCTGTTAAGTTTCAATGAATTAGCTTATTAAGAATTATTTACACATAAAGTAGGACTGTATTCACTAAAAAGTTACTTTCTTAAACAGCATGATTAACTCAAACTAATCTTGGAGCCTTTGTGACTGAGTGGTCACCGAGTGCACACTTGACGATCAGAGCCCCTCTTTGTGCCTAGGTTCAAATCCCTCTTGGGGCACTCTCCATTTTCGGAAACATAGTACAGACATTAAATGAACAAACAAGATCCCATATTGGAATAACTAACTGTACAAAATAAGACTTAAATTTTAACCAGTTCCCATTTTAATTTCAGTATTTTCTGTAAAACATAATATATTACTGGTCTGACTCTCAGACTTAAAGAGACCTAAATTTTGAACCTTTGTATGATTTTGATTCAAGTATCAAATACTCTACATTCAAGTATTTCACTCTACAAACTACAAGTACAGAAACATGACAACTGATGCTTTTAAAATAAGAACACTTTTTGCCAGAATACCGTTAACAATATTATAGTATATACCGGTACATGTATTTACTTTTTAAAGTCAAATTCTCTTTGTTTTCCTTTCTTTAAATGTTTTCCTTGTTGTTGACCATCTTTCTTCAGTACGACATTTCTTAGCTGTTTAACATGAGCTTCTAGCTGCTTAACTCTACTGATGAGATCCTGAAATATATAAATATAGACTTCTAGTTAGTCAATGTACATAACTAAAACTGGCTAAATGGTTATGTATATATCCTGCTCCTCTCTATGTAAGTCCTGTGAGCTCAGACTACTACTGAGAATGCAGAAGTAATTTTTGGGAATGAAGAATGAAACCCAAAATTGGACAAGGGAGATAAGCAGGGTTATAGAAATAATTTGTGTTTCTTTTAATATTTTTCATAAACAGGTAATTAAGATGAGCAGTTTTTAGTTTTGAAAATTATGACATTTTTTTTTCAAAGATGAGTCAACATTATTTAATAATTTAACACAGATGAGCAGATTTTAGTTTTGAAAATTTTGTCAACATTATTTAATACTTTAAACCATGCTTGTCCTTAAACGGCAATATTACTTAGTATTAACACTGACCATATGGACCCTAAGTTTACTGGTCTATCTTTGTCTTGGTAACATCATAATCTGTTTTCAGATGAATTGTAATAATTTCATTTTCAAGTATCCGTCATCAAGAGAAATTTGAAAATTGAAACATTCTGAAAGTTGGAGTGTGTGGATATATAGAGTTGTGGTAGTCAACAAAATTCAGATGTTTAGGAGTCAATGACTAAATGTAAAAAAGTTATCACTATAAATCTTTGGTTTCTATAAATTGTAAACAACTGCTGAATCAAAAAGCCTTAATGCTATGTTTCCATTCCTGGTAGCCAAAATCGCCATTGGCTATTAATTTCCGAGAAATTCTTTCAAAAAGTAACCTATTTTAGCAATTTGTGGAAAAATACTTTAAAAAGGACTATATTTTCACAAATTTTGAAATTTGGTTACTAATTGTTTTAAATTTGTGGAAACCTAGTTAATGAGTTAGAAAAGCAGTCTTTACGGAAATACAAGGGAATTACGTGTAATAACAAACAGTGGCATTCAAGGACAAATAATCATTATAAGAATGGGGTAATGAAACTTTACACCCCAGTCACATATAGAGGCAGTCAGTTCTGGGATAGTAGAGGATATGGAAATTGCCACCGTACCAAGTGATCAATACCCCTTAATGTTTGTGTGGATCATTTACGATTACGTCCAAATTTCCTGGAGTTACATCATACTTACGGGAAAATGTGAACTGAAGCAATTGTATCTCCAATGGAAATAATTGTTCTGCAGAAACGTTATGGGGTATCACATGATACACTGACAATACCCACTGGGGTACTCTAAGAAAACCCTTGACCTTCGTTAAGCCAACTAACAAACTTTCTCAATCTATCATATTCCCAAGCAGGATTCAAACCTAGGCACAATAAGTCAATGATCTAGACCACTTGTCCACCAAGAACCATTGACTAAAGAAGAACCTGAATGTTTTAATTTAACTGACATGTGCTGTATAAATACAGGTGTTATATTAACAATACATTTAAATATACAAGGGTGACTGACAGAGGAATACACCTAATTTAATTCTATACATCATTGTATATAAATTGTTTTTAACTTGGTAAAATTTTACCTGTTTTACTGTTTATCATCATGCATAAAAAAATTTATATTCTATATAAATATCATGGCTTTGATATAGGCACCACCTTTAATCTAGCAAATATGTTTAAGATTTGGAAGTATCCACATGTAAAATGTATAATATGGACCTTCTGGGAAGGTTAGGGCAGATCAAGTAAAGGTTTGGGTCATACTAGATGAATAGTATTTTATGTCACATTAGCAAAACAACATTACACAGGATTAAATCATACTTGTTAATTTTATATTGCATATAAATTTAATGCATGTACCGGTAATTATTTTTCTTCATCAAAATACATTGTATTACTAAACCTCCAAATACAGTTCAACCTGCCTTAAAGACTACCTCTAAATAAGGGCCACTTGCTTAAAAAGGCAAGTAGAATTGTATCCCATATTATTTGATCCTGTATATAAAGGCCACCTGCCCATAAAGACCACATTTACTGGTTCTCTTGGGTGGACTTTATAGACAGGTTTGACTGTGTTATATAAAATTTTGATTGAATAAGAGCAGTATAACAAGGGTTTTTTTTCTCTCTACCGTGTGTGTGTGTGTGTGTGTGTGTGTGTGTGTGTGTGTGTGTCTGAGAGAGAGAGAGAGCTCTTCTAGAGATTATTTCACTTGACTGGTAGGATAATGTAACCAAGTAATATACACGCTACATCATAAAATAAAGCATTAACACATACCCCAAGGTCTACCTATACCAGCCATGGTAACAAAGATTATACCTCAATGATATTCATCAAGCTCCTCTCACCCATAAAGATATAGAGAAAAATTCTAATGTAAATTTCTGCCCCTAGATACAGAGTACAGTTCTTAGTTTGATATATAACTTTGTTGCTAGAGGGATTGGTTATCTGGCTTTTAAATCGTGATCTTTAATGTTCATTTTGAAAACCAATTTACATATAAGTTGTACACAATATTTGATGGGTATTGTAATCTTATACCCAGTGGGATACATGGTATATTCCACTAACACAACCTTTAACCAGTAGTTTCTCCCCTACAGGATCTGCTCTTTAAAGAATTTTCTTTACCAGCAATTTTTAACTGGAGAGGCTGGTTTCACAACTACTGGTATTCCAATGATATGAAATTTATGAATCTTGCAATATATTACTGGTATTATAGGTTAAAACAGTGCTACAGAGTATTTATCTTTCAATCAAGACTTTAAACCCTTTCCCATACTATTGAAGCTATTATGTCTGTTAAAAAAGGACCACCATTTTTTTAATTAACAGAATTAAATACTGTTAATTCAAATCATGTCCATAATAATTTAATGTGATTAAACATTTTAATATTTTCCTTTAGTGAACCTCAGAAAATACTACAAGATGTGAAGAATCAATACCCAGTCAGCAATGGGTCTGAAAACCAATTTTTAATTTAAATATCTTCTATTGAGTCCTCTCAATTAGGTACTCTTTCCTGCTCCAAGATGCTGGTACTAAATCTGATTAACATTTAAGTTCAATATTAAACTTTGACCACAACACAACATGACCATCTTAATTCTTTTGAAGATTACCGTACTTATCATAATAACCACATATGTCACCACAATGAAATTATTGACTGATCTTGGTAAATGCTGTAGATGTATATATCATAACCTCATAAATCGCCTGACATGCCTGCCACCTGTTACAAGTTATAAGCCTTCCTTACTTAGCATTATTTTGTCCGATATTATAATGGACACAAAATCAAATGTTTTTGGGCAGATTTGTTAAAAACAAATATTGTGTATTGAAACAACTGGTCTAAAAAACACAAAACAAACTCTTTCTGAATCAAATTCCAAAAATCTATATTATTTTATGAAGTACAAAGCAAAGACCCAGAGATTCAGAAACGCACACACACACACACACACACACACCTGGACACAAAGCAGTGACATGCATGCATCAAGACAGCAAGTATTGGAATTACATACAACAGACAGACTAGAACAAACACATGCATCAAGAATTCAAACACAATTTGTCAATCATTAATTTTTAAAATTACTCAACCATGCAAATTTGCAACTGTCGATTAAAAGTGAAATTTTTTAAAAAATCTGTGTGTTGCTATGTGCAAACATTCATAATTTAAATAGAGAAAGGGTTAAATAAATAAATGTGAAGTTGTTCCACCAGGTAAATCTACAGTCAGTGAATTAACTTTAAACAACAAAATGTAACATGTTGAATCATACAAACTCATCAATCTATGTACTGTGATGTTTAGTAAGGCCTAAGTTATGCATACCCCAGGATGTTACACATATCTCTATAGAAACTCACCCCATAAAATAACCACTAGTCAAAGCCACCCTTTACCCAGATAAACCAATCTGTGACAAAAAATCAATACAGGACCTAGATGTGGTACTTACAAATTCAATATAGTTGATATGTTATCATGCTTTAATGCTTTTTTGATGGTAAGCAGCTGGTGTTGAATAATTATAATGTATGGATTAATGGGTATAAAATTCTGGTTATAACACTCTCAAACCATCTATAAACTCACTTATATACATCTACATACTAGTATATGTGTGTACATTGCTCAGTAAAATGGTTCTGGGTACATGTACAATGTTAATAAAACTCCTAACCATAATTCCTACGTTCATACTAAATTCAAATTTAAGACTACATGTTTTGACTTTCTGCCAATACTTGTATGCTAATGATGCATCAAAAATCAAGAAAGTATACTTTCCAATAAAATTAATTTTACTATTAATTTTTTTTTTGTCTGCCTTAAAAGTAAGGAATGAAGAAATGACTAGCCACTTATTAACAATACATTTTTTTTGGTATTATCTGTTAGAAGATTATGATTACAAAGGTGCTGATACACTAAACTTCACACTTCAGGGGTAGGACACAAACATGATCTACTTACATATTGTAAATAAACCAAGAATGAGGGTAACAGAAATTCTAAATGAACTAAGAATGAGGGTAAAAGAAATTTTAAATGAACTAAGAATGAGGGTAAAAGAAATTTTAAATGAACTAAGAATGAGGATAACAGAAATTCAACCAACTACTGGTGATAGACAACCTAGTATTGTGTTCATCCACTACAATTAATGTGCTACTGTTTTAGCTTGGCAAGTACTCATTTTGATAATACAACATAGCCAATTTTGTATTATTTCTATTCAGCTACTCTAAATCTATTGAACAGAACCAGATAAGATGTTTTTCAGACATTCCAATTTTTTATTTTTATTTTTGGCCGACCTTTTTCCCCAGAAAACAACAAAAATCCATCAAATTATATTACTGGCATTCAGGAATTTAGTGTTTATTGAAGACATTTAAAGAATTAAATCAAAATTTATACAGAATGAACAGCTGTATCAAAAGATATTGACATTTTTACACCTGAAATTCATCAAGCACCTCTTCTAAGCTTGTCATGCAATATTTACCACTATTTTTCCATTTCCAGGACTATCTTACATACAGACACAAGATAAAACTTGAACAGCACAGACACTAACTCTAGACTTGCATCAGTGACTTCTTAATAGTTTTTGATATGTATGTCCCTTCCAACATGATATATCGTATATTTCCATAGATAAAACCTGAACCAACAAAAGACCTTTAACACTGAGCACCAAAACCAACATTCATGCAGGGATATACCATAAGCTATTGTGGATTTTGAACCAGCAAACAAGGTGATGTATATTGAAAAACTTATTGGGCTTGGAGAAAAATTACCCTTATTATAAGTAATTAATCTATGAATAATCTGACATTGTTTAAACATCATGTACTTGTTGTAACTAATTAATCTATAAACCAGCTACAAAAACCACCCAATTTAAGATGTCATAAAATATACTCTGACTTATCACCAACACCAGCAATATGTTTGAAAGCTACAGTACATAAATAAGCTTATATAGAACCACCAGATAAATATCAAAATGGACTGATACAGATAGTTTACATGGTCAAAATAAGCAGACTACGAGACGTAAGGAGGTTTTGGCTGTAGTAGTTCCAGTAGATATATCATTCGTCTCTGTCTTTCCATCACAATATCCCATGCACTAAGCTATAAATAACATGCAAACAACTTGAAGTAAATAAACAGCTTTATTCTCTACCTTTCCATTGCCTTCTCTCTCTGATGACTCCATCTGGACGCCGGAATCTGCTTCGTTATCATCATCCCACACATAATTGTAGGTACAATCTTCATCCCCTCGTAACATATTTACTTGGTCACACCAAACTTCCATCTGCCTTTCATCACCAGTTACACCATTATTTTCATAAAATGCAGAGTTTTTGTCAAGTTCTCGTCTAACAACCAAGTCCCGTAACTCCTTACGTACCAAAGAATCGGAATCGTTTCTTGGCACGATTCCAATTGCGTTTGCAAATGGTTCAGACATGTGCGCCATCTGTTGGTTTTCTTTCTGTTGTACAACCTGTGATGGTGTAAACTTCTTTCTAGCTTTTGCCCTTCCTCCATTTTTCTGTACGGTATTACTGGTAGCCTGTATAGCGTCGGCTATTGTTATTGGTCGATTTGTGTAAATCTGTTCACCTGGTTCTTTCTTTACTTTGACTAGAGATATAGGCATATCCTGACAGAAATTAGGATCCACCTGCTGGGCTATAACCACTTCACAGGGGCTACCAGTTCCTGAATTGAACATTGTTATGTTTCTTGATGTCGGGAACATATTTGGCTGACTAACAATTGGCAAGTTATTTGGCAAGTTAATTGGTAAACTCATTGGTTGACTAGCTAACAGATTTGGTAAGACATTGGTAAGAGTATTTGGCATAGAGTGTGGCACCATTGTAGGAACATTATCTGTGATCTCGGCCTTCAGAACACCTGATATATGTCCGTTAGTTTCTGTAGTAAGACTATCATTGAGACTTTGGTTAGGAGAAGCTGCTGGGCTAAATACCTCGCTATTTGTCGGCGTACTTGTGTTACTCTTGTTATGTTGACTAGGACTTATAAACTGTTCATGATCACCCAATACTTCAACAAACCAGTGATTGACATAACCCAGTCTCATGGTCAGCTTCACTCTGTAACTACATTTGTGACCACGCATCTTTGACTTTTCACAACCTAAAATTAGAACAAAACATTTGTTAAGTTTAAGAGCAAGTACTTGTACAAAGAAGAAGTAACAGAAGATCTTCACAACTTTCTACTGATAGAACACCATAGCTAGCCGAAAGCTTGCTGAATAAAGAAGATTGTACAAAAGGACAGTCAGCAGAAAGACTTCCATTTGTACCTTCCACAACTATTTTAATTTTGTCTGAAAAAGTCTAAAAATCATGGAATCAAGCCAATTGGTACATTTCTATGAAAAATTAAAATTATACCATAAAATTTAATGGGAGTGGGGGTTTGGTTACAAATGGAAGTAAAGCTGGGCCAGCAACACTTATACATAAAATAATAAACTACCAAAATACCTTAGAAACTGCATTGTGGTGGCTTTGGCTGATAGTCTCAAATATTGTCTTTCAGTGTTTTTAACTACAGTATTATAGACTAGCTTACTAAAATTAACTTAACTGCATAGGTTTTACAAATTATATTAATAGCTTACAAGGAAATGGACTTCTGTTTATTGAAGATTTTGACTGACTAGATGACAAGGTTTTGGGTTAGCAACAGAAGTTGTATTTTAATCCATAAAACAATTATCAATTTTAAATACAAACAACAAACTACGGCTTCTTTAACAAAGTTAACAATGTATTACTGGTATTTCAATCACAAAGGACACTGATAACAAGACTAAGGTTTCTTTAACACATTTAACTGTTTTGCTTCACTATAATTGTTACATTGTGACATCATTGTGCATCACTGGTATTTACATGTAGTTTCTGTGTAGGTATACTTTTTGAAATTACTCTTTTAAAATGATACTTAAAGTGATTTAAAGCTTTTACACTGACTAATCTAAGAAATCAGTAAAGTAAAAGTAATTATCTATGCATATTTTCATAGTACAATGTACCAGTATACTATTAGTGATTCAAACAATGACATGCTATCAGCTCCCTACTGCCTAGAGTAAACATTGAACAACATGCTGAGAATTGTTAATTATATTTATACTGAATCAGTTGCATTTCCCTTAAACAATAGTTTCCAATACATGTAAATACAGTGAAACTTTAATTAACTAAAATGCAATTGTCTTGAGTTTAATTTTCTCACACAACATGGAAACATAGAATTTTGTCATTTTGTCCCAAGAACTATTCTTAGGTTAAAATTTCGAGTTTGATGTCTAAAACACTGAAATTTTTTTTTAGGGAATGCCATGGGTAATTCCAAAATATTATTTAATCCCACAGGTTTTTGTTTGTTGTTACCGGTATATTGAATTAGAGAATTCTAAACCCCTCAGTCCTGAATAACCTTAAGCAGAAATTTGTGTCCTTTACATGTTTAATTATTAAAGTTTCAGTGTGTATGTATATATATAGTTCAACAAGCCTGACTTTAATTCAAATATAAACTAAAGGTACCATAATTTGTATACAGGATTAAAGTAATTATAATTTAAATCTTCATCATCCATTAAGATGTAATAATCATGTTGGGTAATGTGAATTAATACCATTATTTTTACAAATATGACATGTGAGGTCTCAGCTTTAACTTCACTGACTTTCACAAATTTAGAAGTTTGCCTACCAGTATATCAAATCAACCTAGCAACAAGTCTTAATTTACATTAGGAACAATAACAATGATAATAAAAAATAAGTGAAATTTTTTTTGCAGTTACTTTATACATGTGAATGGATCTGCCAAAAGAAATGCTACAAATGCTAAATTAAGTAAATACTAATTTTGTAATCGAGTCAAAGAACAAATGTCAAAGTCAGACTTGTCAAGCTATATTACAGTACACATCATATACAACTTCTACTAACCTGCAGCACATTCACCATATCCACCACACGCTCGTTTACACACTCCAGATCCACTACAGTAAAGCGTTTCCCTGGCAACAACAATCTGTTTGGCATTTTTGGCACGACCAGCTCTTATAGTTCCATTATGTAGCACCATACGACCAAATTCAGTTAATTCAAATTGGTCATCTAGAAATGTTTTTCCTTTTATAACGTCCACATAAATCTTGTGAACCTCTCTGCCTTTTCGCAACATATTTGCTCTCTCGAATGTTGGAATACCAGACAGATAGGTCCATAATTTGGCACATTGTACAAGAACACCTTTCCATGGTGGGCGTGGCTCCTCTGGTGGTGGTAGGTCCTATATTTTAGTATAAATTCAGTATATAAACATTACATCCATCAACTATAAAACTGACATTTTTATATTACAATATTACATTTTAAAAATTCGAAAAAATTGAGATTTTTGTGAATTTACCTAAAAATTATTAATTGTACAGACAAAAAAACTTTACTTTGTTATGTATCAAAATTCTCTCATCAAAGTTAGCCAGTGATCAAGTACTAATGTACTAAAGGCAGTTAAGACAAAGTTAAGAACACAAGCATTTCTTGGTACCCTTTAAAACTGGCATTAATCCTTATCCAACACCGGTCAATGAAGTAATAAGGTAATATATCGGGTTAAGCACAAAAGCTTTCAAAGATCCAAAATATAAATTTCATGGATAGAAGATTTTTTATACTATGCCATTAAATTATGGGTGGATTCACAGTATTTTAATCTGGTCAGTTCTGTGACAATGAAGGGAACCAGATTGCCTGGAGAAAATGAATAAGTAAACAGACAACTTTCTTCCACACTAGATGCTGGCTAAGCGGGATCTGACACAGTATTTTGATACAATAAGGGGCTATAGAAAAGGCAACTCAACCACCCAAGCCCAAGCCACCTGGTGTCTTGATAGAGCTACTCTCTGTAAAGTGAAATACTTATTTATAGATACAGCCAAGTTAGTTAATTTTGAAGTATGTGTAAGGTTGTTTTAATGTATCAGTAGTCTATCAGTGACCTACTTTCCCCGAAACCCTTTAATATATATCAAGTATGGAAAGTCCATGTCTGTTATAAGTGGTCTAACCAAAAGGCTGACCAAGGGACATAACACCAGCACCACTCCCCTACCTGAACTACTCATTCACTGTGACCTCAAGTCAGTAAGAGAAGGTTACTACAGTGGGTCAAATAAAACAAAAGACTTACAGTAATCTATAATCAATCGTAGTTCCCATTCCCTTGGCTAGATTACAGAGGGACATCTAGACAACTAAGTCCAGGTCCAGGGTGAAGGGAACTAATTACATATTTATTGTGTGAACCAATGAATAAATGTTTCAAAATCCAGTCAAGAATATTTCACTTATATCGAGATGCCGCCAGCGATAGGCGAAGGAGCAGAAATTTTGCCCGTCAGTGTACATTGCACCGATAGCATTATACAGCAGGGTTCTTTGTTGTGCCACGCCTACCATGACCCAGGACCTTGTTTATTTTAAGTTCCCATCAGAAAGAACTGTGACTTTCATTTCATAATGCTGAGTGCTTGGTGAAAGAACAGACAATACCTACTTTCAAGTCTTGGGTCAGACCTGGTCTGGATTCGAACACACAACCTCCCACCTACGGAGCAAGCTCTCTACCAACTGAGCTAATGCAGTGGTCCAACCAGTGAATAAGAGTAAGACTACAAAGGCCACTTGGTCACCCAAGTTCTTGGGTTAGAGGGACTTCAGATGTATATCTCAGCAAACCAATTGGATGTTATTAGAAAGGTTACCCGGACATTACAAAGCAAGTTACATTTCCAAAAGTGTTTAACGATCCCAAGATCAGGGCTTATTCCCCCAGAAAATAAATCAAGTTTTAATTTTATTTACAAATCATGACTGGGTAACCTGATGCCATCTTAATGGTTACAAATACATAACACAGTCTTTAAGTATTTAATACTGTTAAGATAACTGAGTTCCAAGCCTTGTATCACTGAAAACAGATAATATGTATGGTACCAGTATAACATAGAATGGGCATGGTCATCAGAAATGCTAGCAAGGGAGATAACTGGCCAAAACCACATAAATTACCCGATAGAAAGCGTATGATGTTGCCATAACTAGGATTATAATGCGACTATTACAATGCTATATATATATGTACATGTATATTAGTTGCTAAAATACAATGAGCACTATCATAACTAATGTATATATACATAAAGGCCATAAATATCAACAAGATTCTATAAACAAGCTTTGATGAGAGAATGATACAATAGTTAATTTTCTTATAGAGGTCAAATGACATATTGAATTTAAAAATATTTATTTTTAACATGTATTTTCAAAATTTACTTCAAAAACAAATATCTGACATAAAATGTTTCACAATTTTGTAAATGTATGATGTACCTTCAAAAGAATGTTTATTGATGGCTAAATTAAGTGACAATTAAATAACTATTTGAACATTTAAAATTCAACTGATTAATTTATCTTAAACATTTACCTATTAAATACCTGTAATTTCAGGTAAATGTTTCAAATGTGACAAGGTTAGATTTGTAATTAATTCAGGTGTAAAACGTATTACTATCATTTTATTTATTCTCGTCACATAATGAACAATCTTGTTAGGACTTCCTTTTGTTACACCCTTCACACCAAATTATAAATTGAATCCTATGTAGCTTAGTTTCCATTCCTGGCAGCCAATGCTATGTTTCCATTCCTGGTAGTCAAAATCGCCATTGGCTACTAATTTTTGAGGAATTCTTTCAAACAGTAACCTATTTTAGCAAATTTGTGGAAAAATACTTTGAAAAGGACTATATTTTTTACAAATTTTGGAAATTTGGCTACTAATTATTTTAAATTTATGGAAACCTAGCCAATGGATACTAATTCCTGAGAATTTTTTTTCAAAAAGTAACCTACTTCAACAAGTGTATGAAAAATACTATAAAATGGGTTGTTTTTTTCACAAATTTTGGAAATTTGACTAATTTCATTTTTTCTTTTTCCAGACTTTTTCAGTCAGTTATAATTTCAGTGGAGGGAACAAATGGAAGTCCTTCCCAAATCTTTACTTGTAATTTATTTCCATGTAGTACATCGTTCAGAGACAAATAATAACAAAATGACAGGTACCCATTCACCAATTCCCTTCACCACCACCGAGGAGGAGACGATATCTGTTCTAGGACCACCAATCTTTGTACCATTCTACACGTCACATATTGCCATCGCCGCAAGCCTAATTGAGGTTACATGTACAAGGAGAGTTAAAACAACATACATGCATACCAATGTAAACTCCATTCCAACAAACCTATAACATACATATATGTAGCAGTTCATCATACATAAGTTATCCATGCATGGCAAAATACTATTCACTCATGCATATTATAATAATAAAAGTTCATTTCAAACAAGAAAGAAGAACAAAAAATATATATGTATATGTACTGTATATATATAAACACAATGTAATTTATGCAGCATAATTATTTTTTTTTTTATATATCAAATCTACTAAAACATACCATGCGTAGTTCTATATTTACACACAGACATATTAACAAGTCTTGCATACAAATTATATACCGCAGAAGGATATATTGTAAAAGATGTCATAAACAAAATTCCTCAATTAAGGTTATTCCCCCTTTTCTGGGAATTCCTTGGTTTCCAGTACTTAAATATGTCTTGTCATCCATTGCATCTTCAGTGAAACTTTTGACAGTTACTGAGTACCATATGGTGTAAAAATAAATGTATTATACTATGTTCCAATTTGAAATATTTTTATTAAAGTCAATCTTTCATTATGGTAAACAGACAGTAATTGTATATAATTTTTATGGATTATGTTACTTCTAATATAAGTTATGTAGTACTACGGTAATATTGTTCTAATCAAGAAATATGAACATTATTTCAGTCATTTTACGAAACAGAAATGACAATTTTTATAAACTGGGTATTTACAAACATTTATTTTCAGTTCAAGTTAAACAACTTTATAATAAGTCAACTAAACCGAGGAAAGTAGGTTTGAATAATCTACACAAGTTATCTGAATATTCTTTGCTTTATATTGTATTACCCTGGACCCTTTATTGGTATACTTATTTTTTTAAACATGTATTGCAACAAACTATGCCAACATTTATATAAGCAATAAAGTTATTATTATTACCAACAAGATGTGTTTAGTGAAGACCTGTCATCAGGTCGTCAACCTTCAAACAGAGATATCACGTTCTCTACCTTGATCACTCTATTCACTTAGATGACAAAGAACAGCCATACGAGAACTTCGGATGCTTTTGAATTTAGTACTGTCACTACAAGTGGTACTGACACTGGGTTTTAATGTCAAGAGTTGTGGGTTTGAACCTCATTCAAACTTGGATATGTTTTGACATGATTTTCATCTCCTGTTCACATAGGAGCCATAAGGTAAATCAGTTGTCCATGTCTTGGTACACTCTAAAGACACCTTTGTAAGGTTACAATAAGATAAGGCCACCTGTGACTGCTACAGAGAATGCTTACAACTAAAAGACTGATAGAAACTGAGATAGATAAAATACAATAACATGTCAACTGGGCAGACTACAGAAAAGCTACAGTTACAGTACAGGTCTTGAATCAATGGATGGGACTTAACTTCTAACCCTATATCATGTATAGCATGAACACAAGATCAAATAAGCCTAACAATTCAGATGCCAAATTGTATGTATGTTGGTTGTCAGCTACAGTCGAGTAATGAGTATGAAGATTAGAGGAAGTCAGTGGGAAAATTTTAGCATAGCAATAATTTACCAGAACATAGCATTAATGTTAGTTTTCAGAGAATTTGTACATTTACTCAGTGACATGTGATAGTCACAAATGTCGATAGATGCTGATGGTCAGTTCAAATAAAAATGCCTATAACGTTTAAAAGTAAGCCAGTAACTTTAATTCTAATTGATTAAAATCTTTAGTACTTTGGTTGTAAGTGAAGCCATCAGTGTCAATGGTGCCATGGAGGAAATAATAAAAAAAAACCAATAGACATTGGATATCGTTTTTTATTCGTAATTTTGTTTACAATTCAGTAATTTAACTTTCATTCGTAAAATGTCTACCTCATGGTCCTGTATTTTCGGAAGCCCTTATTTTGTTCTACATAAAGAACCAAAAAACGGTACGGATATCAAACTTGGCAACTATATTCAAATTCTCGCAAAATTTGCAACAAATGGATTGTCAGCTTCTTTTTAAAAATATCCCTGGATGTGGAACATGGTGTCTTGGAAAACCGTTTTTCCCCTATGAATTGAGTCACAGAAGCACAAGAACAGCTACCGATAGTCATCAACAAACTCATTACTTTGTGAGTTGAGTTGAGTTGAGTAATAGTGTTTAACGTCCCAGTCAACAATATTTCACTTCTATCGAGACGTTGCCAGCTATAGGCAAAGGTGCAGAGATTTTGCCTGTGTGTTGCACTGATGGCATTATACAACAGGGTTCTTTTGCGTGCCAAGCCCATTAATTTGTCAAAAACCTCATAATTTAACAGGCTAACGATAGATCAAATCCCATTACCAGGACTTTTTTCCCTTCTTCCTGTAAATAAAGTAGCATGTCACCTATATGTATCTACTGCCTGATGACTAAATATGCTCATTAAACCTGTATTATGGTAATGTTTTCTACTTTTGTCATTTCCCCTAACTAAAATAGTTTTTTTAAACTTAAGGAAGTCACTAGTTATATTTTTATCTTAATTTTAATTTGAAATTATATTATAACATATACATATTTTGGCATTGAAACTAAAAGCAAAATTCCGAACTACTAAGCTAAGTATTTTTGTCAACCATCTCATGATCTTGGTATGCAAGTAAGAATACAGCACTTTTTCAATGCGTGATACCGGAGTCAGATTCCATCTTGAAACTAATGCAATTTTTTTTCTAATGAAATTTGAGGTCTCATATGGCAATGAAAATCTGAAGACCTGTTTTGATGGCCTATGAAGCCCAGTCTTGTTGTAGGGATTGTGTAGGTATTGTCCAATACAATCATGTAGTTTTGTCTTTATGACAAGACCAAGCTTAAAAATCTATAAATGACTTGGGAGGGGGGTATATACCTATAAAACTCTTATTCTTGGTCATATTGATTTATCTTTAATAAAGGCATCAATTTGTGACTCAAAATTAATGATCAAATTGATACATCCTGTTGACAAGTAATTTTTATAATCTGTCAGTGGGGTAGCCTTGGTGGATATGATGTATGGATGTCAATATTGTATTAATTAGAAAATGGGGTGAGTAGATAAACCCCCTGGGCATCCAAAACCAAACTGATTAATTCATCCTGAGGGAAATTTAAGTGAGTGATAAAATAGTTAAAAATCTTGACAGTGTATTTATACAATAAGGTAACATGATATACTTAGTGTTGAGATTTTATCTATATCATTATAACCATAGTTGTAAGCCAATGAATTTGTGAGGAGAGAAAGAATATATCTGGTATAAAGCTTACGATTTATGAAGATGATGAAGCATCTATTGTCAAATGAGCTTCTTAATTTTTATAATATATAATTATGTATTTGTAATATATGTACATGTAATTACATTACATATGTGTATATATTGTATTGGTATCAGGACAACTTGTACCCAGGACAACTCGTACCAGCACCAAGAAATATTCGTACCCAACCAGAGACAACTCTAACGAAGAAAACATTTTAAGAAAATTTGTTAACAGATTCTAATATCCTAACAGATTAACAGATTCTAAATCATTATTTAAACTTTAAATTTATTTAATACAACTATTTCAAAGTTGTCATAATAAACAGGCATTACTAGAACCCCCTGTCCATATTTATTTATTAATCAACCAAGAACATGTACCCAGTACCTGCTTACTGCTAATATTAGCCGTACGTTTGTCAACTGAATTTCTGAAGGACAACTTTAAACTCTCTGTGTGTGTGTGTGTATGTGTGTGTGTGTGTGTGTGTGTGAGAGAGAGACATGGCGAAATTAAAACTTAGTAAGTTTGAAAAACATAGCACTGTCGTGCTGTTGTACAGCGTAGTTGGGAAAATTGTATATAACCGAAAATTCGGGGGGGGGGGGGGGGGGGTCGATCTATGCATAGTCCGACGGATGTTTTTTTTTTTTTTTTTTTTGGAGAAAAGAAACAAATTTTTATGTACCAAACCATGTATTGCTGAATTAAATGGTAGAAAAAATTAATTTCATAAATATATGAAAAAGACAATCGGTAATTAAAATTTAAAAAAAGTTGTACCCGATCGTTTTGTCATTTCGGATAGAGAGAAAGTAGAGTTTTGCAGATCCTACCGTCGCTATGAGCAGATGAGGGGGTACATTCTAGCGCTTGTATGCATAACTGGATCATTTAGTTGTTTTGCCAGTTCCGAATTTTTACTACCGAATAATCTAAAATTTCAATCCCGTTCAATTAAAGGAATCGCAAAATAACTTTCTCAATTTGCTTCTACTTGAATGTGTTTCTTCAACTGCTTCCTAAATGTACGACAGATTGTTGGTGACCTAGTTTAACGATGTAAACAAATCGTGATCACGGAAATGCTTTTTTCAAGAAAACATACTACCACATGTTTTTGAGGACAGGTGTCGATATTTTGGAATCAGTAAACATTTGTATAATTACACAACATAATTTTTATTTCCTCTGCTTGTGGATGACGTCTGCAGCAGCGCTTATATGAAACCCTGTTCGGAACTGGTAAAATGACTGTACTTAAAATTTGCTCACAACACTGTACGAATTATCTCCCTTTCACGAAAGTAAAATCTAACCGATAAACAGTTTTAAAATATGACACAATTGCCTCAACATCAAAATACGTTATCATAACCTTCAAAATAAATTTAAATTTCCGTAGATTTCACGAAGAATTAATTAAACAACCTGCCGTTGCTGTTCATTTCTTAAAAAGTTATGATTTTACATCGTAGGACGCAAACTTCTCGAACTACTTTTTATTGTAAACTTGAGATCAGTTCGCCAAATTGCAGAAATTATTAGATGCATCCCGTCGCAATATTTCACTAGATTCCGAAATGTATTCCGAAAATTTATTCCAAATGTGCATATGTAACCAAATGCATTACCCGTCTCAGAATACATATCTCACGATAAAACAGATATACTTCTTTCACGCTCATTTACCAGGCGCACTATTTCCAGGTGTACTCATATCTTATAATTTCATAGCAAAGAAGCTTGATATTTTGGAAGAAAGTGATCGCAATGTACGCGTTCACTTTGTTCACGCTGTACAAAAACCAGGGCTTATTTTTCTTTAATTGCTTTCTCGGGTACAAGTTGTCTCGGGTTGGGTTCAAGTTATCTAGATATGGGTACGAGTTGTCTTGGTTACGAGTTGTCCAGCAACCATTACATATGTAATTTCAAATTATGAGTTTCATTAAATTCTATGAAATGAAATATTGTAATTAAATAGAAAAATAATTTTGTATCCGACATTTATATATTAAATAAATGAAAATTCAGATGTAAGAACAGTTTCTTCTATTAATTAAAATTAAGAACTAATGCATAATCATAATGCACACATGCAAAAATACTATTATAATAATATTAATATTACCAGTAACTACGAAAATGCAAAGATAAAAAAGATCAAGAATTTAATGAAATAACATTTAAAAAAAAATAAAAATCATGCAGATCAATAAACTGAGATTATATAGAGAGTGTAAATCATTTCCTCCTATTTTAAAACGAGCCAATGAAATAGGAGGTTATGACAGCTTAAAAATAAATCAGATGAAATGTACACAAGTTACACCACTGATCTTTAACTCCTGTGTCTATCTATAAAATCTACTATCACTGTGTCTACACGACAATAGGATGTACATAAATGACTGTTTTATGTTTTTGATCCTTTTGAGCTGTCGACATGATAAATTATTTTGTTTCTCAACATTACAGCCCACATTGTTCTTGACCCCGCCTTCTGACGTCACGCATGGGTGACCTCCATAGCGAAATGGCTGCGAAATGGAGAAGTCACGGGCTAACGATCCCGTATAACGGAACACCCGATCAATTACCCTCTCCAAGAATAATGCGTAAACAATCATTAAGTTTAAATGTATCTGAAATTGTTAGTGGATAAAATGGGCGACTAAACAAGCCAGCTAACGGCATGCAAAGCGAGCGAGCTGACAATCGCTACGTGTATCACCAGGGTATATCAGTATGGGAAAACATGCATTACTAAAACATCTGGTCGAGTTACACAGTAAACCCTACCCCTTATACCGATTTTATCGACAGATTTCTCCTCAACCACGTATTTCCTTGAACCAAAAAGCAGGAAAATAACTTGAATAAAGTAAATAAATGTTCGTGTGTTACTCACGTCTTTAGATAACTCTGTAAGCTGTACGGGTGTCTCTTTTTGATCGAGTTGAACGGGGACGTCCGTATCGGGTGCTGCCATATTTACTGTGTGTTCGGTGTGCATCGTTCGACTGGCGACCTCTGGCGGCAGGGTAAGGGGGTTACCCAGTATAGTTACAACTTATTTAAATATTTTTACTAAAAATTGACGGGTAATTTCGTCAATAAGTTATAATTCATTGATTTAAAGATTACCTTGCCTCAGGTTTAATGTTTATACAGGATATTAATAGACTTAAAGTATGCCATATATTTTTAGAGTCGACAGGTGCCTCCCTGCGGGTACCCCTTTGTTAAAGAGAAAGAACGTTATCGGTTATTAATAAAATGAAAGTAAGGGTATTAATTCATCAGCGCATTTATTACGATTATTTTTTAAATAAAAATACAAAATAATAAATATCAAGGATGGGCGGAGTATATGTGATATTTTTTTTAAATAAAAATAACACATTAAATTATTATATTAAAAGTAATAATTCAATAATAAAAACAAAACAAACTGCAGGGAAGAAGCTAATACTGATAGTGATTTTTTTAAATCTTGTACTGATTAGGTAGAGAATTTTTTTCAAACAAATATAATTTTTATATGCTATTTCATTCATTCATTTGTCTGTTCATCTATCACGGAACTTTAAAGAACATTAAAATATTTAATAATAAATAAATTAATAAAAAACCTATATCTACGCTTAAATAGCATAAAATGCGCAAAACAAAATACACATCACTCTCTTAAAGAATAATAAGTAACAAATCAAAAACTCATGACCGAGAACCTCTTACATCATGCAATGCTTACAAAATTTCCTCAATTTTTTTTTCAAAAAATAAGAACACTCCAATTTCTCTTCAAGTTTCATACATATACTCGTTTCTCCGATGATCTCAGTCTTTCCATGATTATTTCATTATTTTTAGTTATTTTTTAGTTATCATTCTGTCTTGTCTTGTTGAGTGAAAATGACATGCATGTATATTGTAGGAGAAATAATGTTTCTGATGGTTAAACATCACCGTGTTTATATAGGAAAAATGGAAATCAAAATCTCTTTTAGAAAAAAACCCTAATCTCTCTCTCTCTCTCTCTCTCTCTCTCTCTCTCTGAGACTGAATATCAATCGATCAGGTCCCCTGTAATATTTAAGAAGCTTACAAAACTAGTCAATAATATCACGGACAAGTGCCAGATACTGAAGAAAATCTCAAATTCTTTATTGAGAAGCTGTATAAATCAATAATGTAAAGAGGTAGCCGCCAGAAACACCAGGATATACTTCAGTCAGTCAGCGTGTGTATGTACTTGGTTATCTGTGTAATACGATACCATACAGGCACCCTGCCCGGCTTTAGATGCTATTTCCTGAGGTACTCTGATGTAGTAATCTGAACTTACTATATACATGCAGACAATTTGTGTGGGTAGAGGCACCCCAAAGGAAAAATAATAAAACCTTGTCTGTCAATTTTATTTTAAAAATCACTTAATTTTGGTAACAAAGAATCAATATACATATATTCAAATCAGACATTACGCGTTTATAAAATAAATAGCTTGATTCTATATTGAAACAAATGTCTGAGTATCTAGAAAAACGTTTCAATTTAGTACTAGCATTTTAGTTTACCACCAAATCCCTGCAAAATCTCTGTATGCAATAACCCACGATAAAGTAGCGCGTAATAATTATTTTTGAATGCATAATTTCATTAGAAAATAAATCCAAACCAGCACACGAGAGTACCGAGTATACAATCATCCCTGACCCCGGTTTCACAATCATCCCTGACCCCGGTTTCACAATCATCCCTGACCCCGGTTTCACAATCATCACTGACCCCGGTTTCACAATCATCCCTGACCCCGGTTTCGCAATCATTTCTTAGCTATGATTTTCTGGCAAATTTTAAAATCTGAATATCAAGATATTCACGAATTTAAGGTGTCAGCTTGAAGATCATTTTGAGCTTATACCATCTATATTCTAATTTTTCTTGAAACTTTCCTTTTAGTACGATATCAACTAAATTTGCCAGATTTAAGGTAAGGGGACTGAATCTTAGTGAAGGAATGGTTGTGAAACTGGAGCCTGGCTTCCAAAGGAAACTGATACAGATATCGCATTTTTACTGAATAGGTTACTAAACTGCAATCAGAAATATATCGCACTCAGTTTTATGCCAAGTTTTCAACTACACGAAAACTGGTGTAACAAGTGATGGGCTTATCTTTAGCACACGGTACTGTTAACAGAGAATCGCCGTTGATCGGTTACTAAACTGCAATCTGAACTGTCTTGCACTCAGTTTTACGCCAAGTTTTCAACTACACGAAAACTAAAGAAAAATATTTAACTAACGACGGTCTTATCTGCATATAACCATTATTTTGAATATTTAGTTTTATCAATTTGTTATACATTCCATTTTTTTCAACCTTTTTAAAAAAAACTGATTAAGAAATCTACCGTTATACTTCAAATTAATGTTTCTTAATAAAACAGGTGCGACTTTATTGTTTATATGATACTGTTACATGTATCACCATATACATAACATGATCAGGGCATCAAGTGGTTGATGCGAGGAAAAGAAGGAATAAAAAGAGCAGTCTTCATTATCATGTTGTAAAAAAAATATTACAAAACTAAAGCTGTAATAAAGAATGAAATGCGCTAAAATGATATATACAGATTAGGCCATCAGTAGTTAAAACACATTTCACTGACCAATTATGTTAAAAATGGTCATAGAATGGGAGTTTTCAAGGGAAACTGAGCAAAAATTAAAAGTGTAAATTAATATTGTATTTGTTTATATTGAATTCACAATGAAAAGAAACAAGTTTCTGAATAATCGTATGTGTTATAGATTGATACAGTAGGTATTGGTGACCAAGGGTGACGGGTATACTGCGACATTGAATGATTTCGGGTATGGGTATATGGTAAAATATTTGCCTTTAGCGAATATCATAAAACGATCCATCATTGGTATTAATCACATGCCATATGTACATTATCTAAACATCTTACGTTTTAATATACAATCTGTTGATGTCTATCTTTAATCAAATTCGGCGAATTAACAACACAACAATGGAATAGTTGAAGTAATATATGAATCTTCAAATCTCGAATCTATTTTGACTATGATTCTACTGTCATTGACTAACCTTTTCATATGCTATTTAGTATTTATTATCATTGCTTTAATATTTTTTGGTAAAATATTACCGTCGTTATACATTTTGTGCCGATTTCAGTGAAAACTTTTTCTACATGCCACCATTTAGGTTTCCCATAAGTTTAACATTTCTCCTGACTCAACGGTTAGATATTTCTTTGTTTTTCTCTCACCTGAGCTCAATAGCTCAAGTAAGTTTTCCTGTCTTGCCTCAACATTTGATTGCTAATTAAATACACGTCACAACTATATCCAATCTGCATCAAATTGACCAAAAGTGATCCTCCTAATAACATATTGGTTAAGTTCGTATGTAGGTCATATTGGGTCAATAAGTAGGTCATTAGGTCAAATCATAGAAAAACCTTGTGAACACTCTTGAGGCCACACTTCACCAAACTTGTCTAGAACTAGATGAAGTAGATTATTTTGTAACTAATGTTTTGTTATCCCAGATCTTTACCTCACACAACAATGTATTAGATGTAAGGGAGATAATTCATTGATGTGCGAGTAGACAGGCCGAGTAAATCATCTCCCCTAGATCGTTTAGCAGTATGAAACATGTCATCAATAATTTTTCAAGTTTTCTTTATAATATGTGTAGCTCTCTTAAATCTATTTTGTTACTAAAATGAGTAATTTCATGCCAAAATGTATATACATGTACAATGAAAACTAACTGACTAAAATGTTTAATTTTAAAGTCTTAATGTGCATAAATTAAAAGACACCACGAGTAATCAGTGATTGCATAAGGCGAGTTATTCAAATGTGAAACCAGACAAGCTTGTTGTCAGACCACGAGCAGCAGTGACTTTCAAGATGCGAAGCTGTTGAAATTAACCCTCATTAAATAATAAAACTTTAAATATGTTCTTGTTATGAACCAAAAATGCTACTGAACTTGAAACCCCATCATTTTATGTAAATGTTGAATAACATCAGGACATAAAGCTCTGCAAATTGACCTTGACTCTCAAGTAAAACCTTCTCAATATCTTGTCATGAACCGAATGTATTTAAACGCTTGGAACTTCATTTGCATCATTGGCGCATAATCTTTTCCAATTTTGGAAGCCTGTTTACCTTGACCTATATTCAAGGTAACAGAAAACAGTTTGCCATGAACCGAAATAACTACAAGTTATAGCATTGGTTCATATGGAACTCTACCGTGATTGTTAATTCGGTTAACCTTGACCCACATTCAAGGTAGGTCATAGTGACCTAAAGTAGAAAAAGTTTTAACATTAAGTCATTTCCATATTACATAACTTAGTGTCAAGGTCACGTTTGTAATCTTTATTCGAATAGTATACTATTATAGCCAGCTTTATTAAGTCTATTAGAGTTATCGTTCTTCAAGGCTGAAGCCTGTAACTCCTATTTTGATAAAATAATAAACAGTGTCCCATTAACTTCCAAATATTGACACAATTTATTCATTGTCAACTTGATTTATATCATCACTGTGGTACATGAAGTATACCTATAGACGGACGACATGACAGAGTGCTACTGTCACTGGCTTTCGAAGTCAAAGGTTGTGGGTTCGAACCTCGATCGGGACTTTGTAATTTCTGAGATGATTTTCATCTTCTGTCAATACTAGAGACCATTGAGAAAAAGAATGAGCAACATAAACAACAATTGTACGAGAAAAGGTGGACATTGACTTTCAAATGTTAATTTGTTTCATGCATTTTGATTAATCAGATCTTGCCTCTTATTTTTGCATAAAGGCATTAGCTCTACGTTTCAAGAGAGGTGACACGAAAAATGTTTTATATTGTGTGCCACGTGAACGTTATTGCGAACTAATTAGGTCTAAATTGGACAGCGAAATGAACTCCGGTTCAACAATATCAACAAGTCGTATTTCCATCCCTTAATTCGCATACGAAATGTCGAGAATATACGAAAAGCCATCTCCGAAATGCTCTGGACGAGGGAAGAAGCGAAAGCAGAACCTATATACCCCAACTTCGCTTGGGGTACATAAAGTATTGAAACAAAGAACAGAATCATATATAATTATTTTTATTATAAAACAAGAATGAAAATATAACTAGAATAAGAACACCACCATGTGTTGGAATCAACAAAAATGTTCCATTACATCTGTCTGAAGAACACACACAAACCGTGCTGACGGGGATACCTAGAACGAAACTCCCCGTGTGACATGTATCCGGACTTCCACCCGTGACATCACATGTTCTCACGTAAAAATCTGAAAAAAGACGTAAAAGCACAGTTTTATCTGTGATGACTTATTGTATAAACAACAACAACAAAAACAACAGGAAACAACACTTCTAAGTTCAAATGCATTTGTAATGCCACCGCTTTCATTTTTGTCACAGTTACTGTATCTTAGATAGCGGGTATGTTTTTATGAACCAAACAAATGCATCTACTGTGTACGCAAATCCTCTGAAAAAGCTTGACGGGTTGCTTTGATATGTAGATGTGCATTTTGCAGGAGTAATGGGTCTTGTGCCATTTTATAAGTTGTATCAAATAACAATAATATAGCAAGTGTACGCAACTCCTCTGACACCACATGGTGGATTGTTTTGATATTTGGTAGAATTTATTGTCCTAATGTGTAGGTGTACATAATGTACAATCGATTCCGTTTATCAATTTTACATGTGTTTGAAGACTTACACCATATTTACTATTATTTAATATTTGGGAAATCTTGTGTTTCTGATACAAGGAAAAGACCAAGCCTGTAAGTGAATATGTGCACAATTGGTTCCCATTGGTAACCCGTGTGTTTGTTTATAAGATCTATAGTAGAAGTTACAATGTTGTATACTATAGTATTCTTACATCTATCTTGTCCAACATGTGCTATCACCTTCATACAATTCTCGGAACAGTTTACTACACGGTGTATGTCATATACTTCATCTGTGTCTGTAAAATGTTTTGTACACCAACGCTGATTTAGGGAAGTGCATTCATAACACCAAGAACAGTCTCCTACAAAAAAGCGATTAAAAATCAAAGTACTGAAAGTACTGAACATCGGTTGAGGAAGCAGATTTGAACCCGGTATGTTAAGTACTAGTACTGAACTAGAACCATAAAACACACACACACACACACACACACACACACACACACACACACACACACACACATATATATATATATATATATATATATATATATATATATATATATATATATATATATATATATATATATATATATATATAT
The DNA here is from genome assembly GCA_021292105.1 of Anadara kagoshimensis. NCBI lineage: Eukaryota > Metazoa > Mollusca > Bivalvia > Arcoida > Arcidae > Anadara > Anadara kagoshimensis. The sequence continues at coordinate 71,341,027 of CM037870.1, forward strand.
ACTTTTGGGGCTTGAAATCGAATTGTGGTCGTTAGTCGCCTTAGACAGGTGGTCGCTTAATAGAGGTTCAGAATATAGGAAAAATACATCGGGAGGACATACACCAGGTCTTATAAGACAGAAGGTCGCTCAATAGCGTTGGTCACTATGACAGGTTTCACTGTACAATCCGACACAAAAACCCAGAACGTCGAACAAGGACAGGAGTAAACATGGTTTGTAACTAATATACATTACAGAGACAACAATACTATAACCAACTACTTGTATCTCGAATACCCTGATATTACAATAGACACGTTGTAAACATTGCCATTAGCATGCAAATATCTGTAGACCTTTACTAGACAGTTACGTAGGTATCCAGAAATAAGCCAGGCCACGGAAACCAAAATACCATTACCATAACGTGATGTATGTACCAGTAACATAGATACCAATACCCTAGGCCCCGGTATATATCAGAAACTAAAATGCCAATACCATAACGTGAGGTATGTACCAGAAACATTAATACCAATATGTAAGGTCCCGGTATATACCAGAAACTTAAATGCCAATACCATAACGTGAGGTATGTACCAGAAACATTAATGATACCAATACGTAAAGTTGCGGTATATACCAGAAACAAAATACCAACACCATAACGTGAGGTATGTACCAGAAACATTAATACCAATACGTAAGGTCCCGGTATATACCAGAAACTTAAATGCCAATACCATAACGTGAGGTATGTACCAGAAATAGTAAATACATGGTCATTGACGGTGAATAAAGGTCGTATTTGGTGAGGGTGAGAAAACGTGTAGAAAGCGAGGCTCTGCCGAGCTTTCTACACGTTTTCGCCCCCGAGCTAAATATGACCTTTATTCACCGTCAATGACCATGTATTTACTTTATCCTGCAACAGACAAGTCCTAAAATTATAATTGTAACTGCGTGTTATCCATCTGTTTGACTTGTTTGTCTACACGCCAAGCACAAGGATACAAATGTTTACGTGACGTCACGCTACCCCATCACACCCGTACTTGTCATTTTCGCTCAGTCCGACGTTCAAGCACATGTAGTTCTCAATTATTTAAATAAATAACTACAATACGATATTATTTTCATATTTAATATATGTAACAAAATCTTAAATTCTTACAATAATAATACATGTATTAAAATAAATATTCTTTGATGAAATGTTGCAGATCTGCCATATTCTAAAAGTCCGGCGGAATAAAGTAACAACTTATAATTTTTCATTTTTATTTTTAAATCATATTTATATAACTACGTGTATTTTTTTAAAAAAATCAATCTTTTTTTAAAATAAAATATTAAAATTTATGAATTTATTGATCATGTTTATTATACTGTGTTTTGTTTACATTGAGAATGGGGTTCATTTGGGTCAAAGGTTACGTCAAATGTTGAATGGAAAAAGTAGTGCCGTAACTGTGACGTCACAGTTAGCGCGTGGCTTTATTGGGTCAGTGACCGAATAAAGATAAGGTTTATTCGGCAGGCTTTATGATGTCAATGTAGGCCTACACGTTAGTTGCAGGATAAACATTAATACCAATACGTAACGTCGCGGTATATACCAGAAACTAAAATGCCAATACCATAACGTAAAAAATGTACCAGAAACATTAATACCAATACGCAATGTCCCGATATATACCAGAAACAAATATGCCAATACCATAACGTGCGGTATGTACCAGAAACATTTATATCAATACGCTTGGTCCCGGTATATACCAGAAACAAAAGTACCAATACCTTTACGTGAGATATGTACCAGAAACATTAATACCAATACGTAAGGTCCCGGTATATACCAGAAACAAAAACACCAGTTTGATTCTATGTGTTTTAAAATGTGCGCAACCGGACCACCAGTTTACAAGACTAAAAAGGTTTTTATGCCCCTCCACAAGTCAACACAAAATAGAGTCGAGTTGAGTAATGGTGTTTAACGTCCCAGTCAAGAATATTTCACTTATATCGAGAAGTCGCCAGCTATAGGCGAAGGTGCAGAAATTTTGCCTGTGCGTTGCGCTGATGGCATTATACAGCAGGGTTCTTTATCGTACCAAGCCTACCGTGACACGGGACCTCGATTATTTTTAGTTCCCATCCGAAAGAACCGTGGCTTTTCATTTCGTAATGCCGAGTGCTTGGCGAAAGAACAGTCACTACCCACTTTTAAGTCTTGGGTCAGACCCGACCGGGATTCGAACCCACGACCTCCCACTTACGGAGCAAGCACTCTACCAACTGAGCTACCACAGTGGTACACAAAATAGAAAAGTGCCACAAAGTTTTCAGCGGCAAAATGACAAACCCGTCTTTATCAAAATTGTGTTTGTTTGTTTGTTTGTTTGAATTGTTTATTTGTATTGTTTTAGTCTTATTAATCTGTTTTCCAGCATTAAGCAAAAATATTACATATTATAAGGCGGTACAAGATCCGTAAACCGGTATTACATACCACTTGGTCAACGATTGATTGATTGATGGGGTTTAACGCCCCAGCCAAACATATTTTACTTACAGTATATCGAATCGAGATGACACCAGCTACAGGTGAAGTGCCGGAAATTTTGACCTTTGCAGTGCGCTTAGGCGGCATTGTGCAGGGAGAGTTCTTTAGCGTATCACGCCTGCCGCTACATGGGGTATCGGGATTTAAGGTCTCTTTCAAAGGACCCCGTGACTTTCATTTCTAAATGCCGAGTACTTGGCGAAAGAACAGTCACTACCTATTTTCAAGTCTTGGTCAAAGCCGGTCGGGGTTTGAACCCACAACATCACACATGCGACGCAAACACTCAAACAATTAAGCTACCATAGTGGTTCACTCAGCCAACGAGGCCCAAATCAATATTTGACGGGTGTACTAGCAGCTGTCTGAATAGGTCAGGTGATTGAATACTTATTTAGGGGAAATGGGGTTTTGTGTTCAATCCCCGGAGTGGTCCTTCCCTTAGTCATTATCCTCACTATTTTGTATCCATGGTAACTTACCCGATTTCAGTACGAAATGTAAAATAACTATCTTTATAAGCGTATTGGACATTTTAACTTCATCCTCTACTGGTAAAATGTTCAGTAAAGTATGAGATTAACTCATACTGTGACAATAGGAGAAAGTGATCATGTAATCAAGGCGACTGGGATCACTCAATACCTTATAGAAATTAGCTAGTCCCAGAGGGCTTTATATAGCTCACCTGGGTAAAAAGTCCCAACAAAACACACTGGCTTTCAAAGCACAAAATGGAAAATCTGTACAAGAAAGACCACAGCAAATTTTATTTCGTTAACTCCACTAAAACAATTTTTACTTAAAATAGCAAAACTAAGCTATATTTTATGCTTCTGTATTAAAATAAACAGTGTGTGGGGGTAACAAAAAGTACATATACTACCAAACGAAGGTTCTTTACAAAATACTGTACATAGCTCATTAGAGCATTTGTCTTTATTGCTTCAGGACAGGAAAAGGGTCCTATTTTGTCCAGTGTAATGAAGATCTGGAGAAAGCGTCTGTATTTGCTGGTGTATTGGTAGCTATCTAGGAGTCTGTTTTATCCGAGCCGGTTGGATGGCGAAGGAAACTGGAGTACTTGCGAACTGAGAAACTATTTAACATTAAGGAAGAAAGGAAACTCGTTTGATTTGCACTACTTTTAAACGCATTATAAATGACAAATATTTTATTTATGTACGCTGCCTGGTGACTATGATGTAATTAATGGTCAAAGGGAGATAACTTGTACGACCTTAAGAATGATAGTAAAAAATTATGAATTTAAAAGAAAAATAGTCGCTGCAGATATTTTCTTTTGTAAAATAAAATTCAGATTTAAAAAAAATCATTTTGAAAAATTTGTGCAATGATAAAAGCTATATATGGTCACTTGTACTAATATAAACATTCTCCGGTCTCATCATTATCAGTGCCAATGTAAAGTATAAAGGCAGGTAAACATACACAAGTTTCGTTTCAATAGCTCTAGGCGGAAAGCTGTATTCATTTTCCACATTGTAAAACGATGGCCCGTAGGATTGTACAACTCAGTTGGTAGAGCGTTCGCTCCGTAAGTGGGAGGTCGTGGGTTCAAACCCCGGCCGGGTAAATCGAAGATTTGAAAATAGGTAGTGACTGTTCCTTCGCTAAACGCTCAACAATAAGAAGTGGAAGTCACGAGTCTTTTGAATGAGACCTTAAAAATCAAGGTCCCGTGTCACGGTAGGCGCGACACGACAAAGAACCCTCACTGCACATGGCATAAGTGCACTGGATAGGTATAAATTTCTGTACCTTCACATAGAATTGCTGGCGTCTCGATGTAAATGAAATATTCTTGACTGGGACGTAAAGCCCTATACAACTCAACTCAAAATTCAGGATTCAAACTAAAAGGGACTGACTAGATGAACATCTCCAGTCAAACGTCAGATGATAACCATTCGATTTAATTTGCTTAAAGTGGTAGATCTGTTCAGAATTCCGACATTTTATAGATCCTTACTTTCTTTGTACTACATAAAGCTGTTCATGTGTTCCCCGCTTTCTTTCCTTTTTTAAATAATTTTTGTGCATTTTAATTTTGGCCCCTCCACTTTTAAATTTGCTGCTACGGGCCTGCAACTGACCGCCAACGACCAAAACAACTAAACTTGTAATAAAACTACAGCGGCATGATTACACAATAATCAAAGCAATTAAAACGAATATATATAGCTTATTTTGATCAATATACAACGAGACATAAAAAGAGTGTTTTCCTAGTCGGCGTCAGGTCCTACCATAGAATGGAAATCACGCCCGATTAACGCATTTTTTGACAATACGATAACATGTCCGGACGGTCTTCGTAGAACTTCGTATATTATTTTGTATCTTATATATAACAATTCGTATTTCTGTGCTAGAATGATCTGTAAACTAGTCTAAAGTGAAATTACTGGCCGCAGTCTAAGATCTAACATGATTTAAAATGATGTTTTCTATCATTAAGTGGCGTTAAAATTCATACGGTTTTATCCAATAAAGTCTTATTATTATTATTATTATTATTATTATTATTATTATCATATGAAGAATATTTACTAGATCTAAGCTTTCTATATAGTAAAAAGTCCCTAAAGTACATTCTATCGATTAAAAATAGTCAGTGTCGTTTAAGCGCTTTCATAGCTGAGATGTCATTGATATTTTCTGTCATTACTTTCAAGCACCGTGGTGACCTGAAAGGGCACTTGTTTAGACAGTAGTGAGTCAATACACCATCTGCCTGGATATACTCCTAGTCTAAGACGGAAGTGAGAGTATTAATCACACATTGTCTTGATTATAACAATAGATTAATTATGTAGTCTAGATATTGTGATCGAAGATATACACCGGTAAGTAAGATTACAGCTAATTATTTCTGCAGCATGTCGTATAGAAATTGAAATAATGTCAAATAGATTGCTACGACAGGGTGGGTTTGGTTAGGTTTCATGTTAAAGATTTTAAGACTAAATAGACCGAATTTATTTGTTTTTGGTATTAACCATGTGTAATTACACCTCGTTTTTAAGAAAAGTAAACGTTTTAGATGTGATCGATTGATGGGTCTAGATTTTGTAGATGTAACTGTTAAGGGTCTGACTTGTTATAAATTTCTATTCTGATTGAGTAATGACTACTACTACTAATGAGTTATTCCAAATTTTGAGAATCAAACAATGATTTTAAAATAGTTATAATGTACAGTATGTCTTGATGCCCTATGTTTTATTTTTAAAATTAAGACTATACATCCAGTTTAAAATCACAGGTGTGGACAATACCTGTGTTTACCTGTCGTTTCAGATAGGAAATTATACCTATCCTGTACATTTTTTATTTATTTGTAATTCTCTAGAGTTGTCTTTCCATTAATATGTCACTTACAAGGAACAATAAAGATGAATTTATAATTAAATATCATCTTATGAACCTTATTTTGAAGTTAAGGGGACATCTCAGAAGGTTTTGTATTTTGGTGGTCAGGGTGGATTGGTCAAGAGATTAGAATGTCAAATGTTTAAATAAGTAAATATGTCATTTGATAGATAGAATGTTGACAGTACTACCTGTTATTCATGTTATTTATTTTAACTTAAGTGCACTTTGTCACCACTATATATTGGAATATCTAATTATAACCAATTTTTCACAGGTCTATATTTGATTTGAAAATTATTTATGGATAGATCTACAACAATAATTACCGTAATAATTTTGCATATTTGATGATTTGTGCAGTTTATCAAAGTTTCAAACTAGCCTGATTCTGCAAGTGCATTGCAGAAAATATAGATTGTCTGAAAACAGTTGATATTTTGGCAATAAGGTGACCCAGGTTTCCCTGACATGATGTTATTGAAGCATAGCAATTCTTTCCATAGTAACATGTCCATGTATATCTATTCTAAGTTAAACTTTTGGATATTCCAAAAATATTGGAGGCTGAAAATGACAGATAATTTGTGACAATGTTCAGCCAAACATCACCACAGACCTCTTACATTGTAGAATTAGCTTTTGGACAGACAAATCCAGTTGAGAAACTGCTGGTCACTATTATTATACATGCACTAGTTGGCTGTTTGTGTTGGGTCATATTCAAACCATGTCTTGAAATGTTCTGAGGAAGCTTTCAAATCATACAAGATTTTGGTTTTATGAGGACATCAGTGTCTCTTTCAGTCAGATTTCTACCTTGATAATTGACATGTCTAGTATATTGGTTTTATTCTTCTCAGGAATGACACTCGTCCATTGCAGTCAGATTTCAGATGTTCATTCTGATATTTGATACATTTCAGGGTTTTCAGTACAAATATATTTGAATATAGGTAGATTTTATTATGGAGACATGTTTTTAGAAGGACAGTCACTCTACAACTTGTAGTAGTTTGCGGAAGTTAAGCTTCCTGTTATTAGAAATGTCTGATCTACATCTAAGTAGCCAAAACCGTACATGTAGGTTTAAGTTGATTACCGTCGGCACACAGGGAAGTTGTAATAATTAATACCGGTATATACAGTACTTCCCGAATACACATCCACCCAATGAATATAACAAGTCATATCTTCAAGGCCATTAAAACAAAACAAACAAAAAATTATTATGGTAGATTGTTACAGTTGTGGTTTCATATTTGACCAGGTTCAAACTCAAAAGATCGAGGGACCTGCTTAGCTTTGATAACTTGTACCCATAACCACTCTCCCACTGCAGGTCCCACTAAAGTTCTTAAGTGTTGGCTGGCTAATATTTAGTTGGTTTGGTTTATGTTGCTCAGTCTGTTTCAATGGCTTCTAATTATAAGCGTCCTCTTTAGGGGTCACAGGTGTACTACTCTTTTTTGGAAGTCTGCAGAGGTGTCTTTGGCACACACTTAGACACAGGACCATCGGCTTTGAGTCTCATCAGAAAGACTACTGAGTAACAAGCTTTTTACAGCTCTACTATGGGCAGGAGATGAAAATCATCTCAGAAAATTTCCAAGTCCCGAATGAGGTTAAAACCCACAACCCTTGTCTTTGGAAACCAGTGACAGTACAACATGGCAATGTCCATCCATAGTACCACTCAGCCATGTCTGCCCATTTAGGACTGATATTGGACCATATTTGCAATTTGAAATTTTTTTCACAAACACCAAACTGATTTTGGCTATTTTACCACCAATTTTTCACATTTTTGATTACAAGGGGTCTGACTGGTTCACAAAAATTTGAGAGGCATCCCTGTCAGGACATATCCAGGCAGCAGTGGATTTGACATTGAGAGAGAGAAGTGGTATTTGTTTTGGTCTTATGTTTCTTTCATCACATTCTTTGTTTACCCCATCAGTTTAATATTAAATGTAATTTAAATCTTGATTTAAGAACCAAGGTGTAAACAGTGAAGTGATAAGACTTAGTGTGTTTATAAATCATAATACACCTGTAATTAATGTCAGTTACCTGGTTCAGGTGTGTAAGATCTATGTTGGTATGTTAATGCTCTAGTTATTGGTATTGTATAACAGTTGTGGACCAGAAGTTTGTATCATTTCAGGAAGCCATGTATCCTTATATAGTATCTGTATATCTATGTAGGTATAAAGGTTAATCATGTTTTTGTCACCTTAGGTGTAACTTATTGTCATTTGTTGACTGATGGTGGAAAATGTTTTTCATTTTATCAAGCACTTTTCTAACACCAGTATAAAGATGCTTAGATATAGCTTTTGTAACTGTAGTAAATGTTTCAAAGTATTGTTGGTAACCTTTTGCACTCGTAGACCGATTTAACCACTGCAGTAGCTCAGTTAACGTTGGTATAGTGTTCGCTCCGTAAGTGGGAGGTCATGGGTTTGAACCCCGGCTGGGTCTTATCCAAGACTTGAAAGTGGGTGGTGACTCCAAGCACTCTGCATTACGAAATGAAAGTCACGATTCTTTCGGATGGGAACTTAAAATAAATGAGGTTCCATGTCATGGTGGGCTTGGCACGCTAAAGAACCCAGCTGTATAATGCCATCAGCGTACCGCACAGGCAAAATTTCTGCACCTTCGCCTATAGCTGGTGATGTCTCGATATAAGTGAAATATTATTGACTGGGATGTTAAACACCATAACTCAACTCAACTCAACTCAACTGGTAGACCAATTTGAATTAAAATATGAATTTCGAATTTTGCCTTCTATAAGGCATCCGCAATACAATTTCTTATAACTCTTAAGCCAGATTTTACTTCTGAGTGCTTTGTCTTAATTCAAGAACAGGGTTTTGAGCACAAGACTTGAAATACCATGTCTACTGATGGTATGCACCCTACTGTTGTCAGCAAATGATGTTGTATCTTCATTTATAGATGGTGATCTCTTGATATAAGTAAAACATTGTCCTCTTGTCCTCTTAAAATCAACCAATTGGTTATTAGATCAGGTTAAAATCTGAACCACTTCACATTACAAATTTCTGACTCATTAATAAAAATGATGTCAATGATCAGGCACCCTTCGTATCAAATGAATGAACATATTTTTCATCTTTGGTAATCCTTGTATATATCTGACCACTGTTATATAATTAACACATACAGTAGTTGTCTGGAGGAGAAGTCCTAATTAATTCAGCTCGAGAGAACACTTCCTTATTCCTGGGATTAAACACTTACCTAACCTAAAGATTTCCTGTATAAATCTGTAAAATAAAAACTTAATGTAATAAGGTGAATGTACTAATGTATAGAGCCATGAGGCCATATAATTTTAAAATAAATGCTGGAAAGTTTGGCCAGAGAACAGAGACATGTGACTTTTAGTCAGACCTGTCATTTTGTAAATTCTCTTGTATTGTTTAATAGGAAGCATTGGAATTTTCATATTTGAGCCGGTAAGAGTTTCAGACACTAATGGTTATCAAACTCTTAGTAGACTAGTCAATAATTCATTAACCTGCTAAATTAATTGAAAAGTTGTAGAACATAATTTTCAATTGAATATTCAGTTTTTCTCTGCAGTATTATATGCTTTGATTACTTTCATCTGAAGCTCTAATTTGAATTTTAACTTTCAGGAGTCAGTTTGCTTTTGCCGAGATTTCAAATCATACATGCTTTTCTGAAAATCTGAAGTCAAATTCAGTTGGTAATAGTGAAAAAATCTCTAGACATAGTCTCAGAATAAACAAAGTTCCCTAGATTAGTTTTGGAGTAGAAAAAAGTCCTAGATGTAGTCTTAAGAAAGTTTGTTGTACATTAGGTCAGTCACTGAATCCTTCATAAAGAACAATGGTATGTTGTCAGTGTTGTCAGTCAATGGTGTTAACTACTGGTCATTGATCCTCTTTGCACATTCTTACAGATTAGAGAAATCGGAAGAAAATACTATATTATATTAGACAAGTCTATCTGAGTGACTTGTTAGTCAGATTTAAAATATTACTAATATCGGATCTATTCTCATTGAGTACCACCATTCTGAGTACTCTTGCAATCTTAGTTATTCTACACAGTCAGCATTTTTCCTTGAAGTAAGAATTTTATGCTAGATTATTGTCAGAGAACAAAAATAACTAAATGACAAAGCACATGTACAGCTGATATCCAAGATAAGATGTCCAGAGTCCGTAAATTTATGAGAATACTGGTTGATCTGATGCCTGTCCAGTTTTGGGTTAGGGTTTACAAATTGTTAACAAGATTGATCTTGGCATTGCTGTGCTGGTACATATTAGAAAAAACAAAGTTAGCAGAGTTTATAAATGTCATAAATCTTTGAAAGGAGGGAACAGTTTGGCAATACATCATGCGTCATTGTCTTTAATTACTGGGAAACCCCTTAAATTCTTGGTTTCAAACCACATTTAGGTGTTACAGTTGTACAGAGTGTCTCACAATTATGACTTCAGCTCTGAACAAATGCATATGGACTATATTTGTTGGCTCAGTGTCAGAATATGTTAATGTGTGGCATATATAAGGCCATTGTGTGACCATTATTAGTACTATTGTCCTAGTAAAAAAGAAAACCAAACCATTATGTACCACACAAACTTGTGTGGAGATTAATAATGAATTTACTGTAGCTGAAAAATTTCCTTTAGTTAATATGCAACTAACTAATCTACCAACCAACCAACCAACCAATGAACCAATGAACCAACACATCAATTATTCAACCAGCATACCAACCAACCCACCGACCAAACAAGTTTTAGATGACATATCCCATATTTTCAAAATTCAAGTAGAATTCCTATAAATGAGATCTGATGAAATATAATATTTTGTACATTATGACATACATTTACATATAACTTGTATAACCCTGTCAGGTCTTTAAGTAGGTTTTCCTCTGATCATATAGATATTCTATTGTATATATAAGATTGTTTAAGGACATGTGATTTCCCTTCCTGTATGAACTTCACTCAAAACAGGCTTGTTGTTTTAGTAGTATATATCTAGATTTTAAAATTTTGTTACTGTAAATGGGATTGTCTGGTCTTATTTGAAAAAACTTAAATAAAACATTTTCCAAATTGTTCTACAGAAATGTTTCAGGGTATTGATCATGTGGTATACTGATGAACCACATTGTCTGTTCAAAGTATTCTGTCATTAGTAATGATTACTCTATCATTGTGGTATACTGATGAACCACATTGTCTGTTCAAAGTATTCCGTGTTTACTCTATTACCAGTATCATTATGTTTCAATCATTGTTTTTATTCAATCCTATAATTAATTTGAAGGGACGGAACTTTGAAGGATTTCAGTACATGTAGGCCTACCTGCACTTGCAGGTACCCGCCTATAATGTATAACATCAACCATTGTATGTGCCAAAAAAAAACTTTGGTGGTGATACAGTAATGAAAGTGGTGACAAAATTCTACAACTGATGATTTCCTTGGCAACAGAATTTTCCAACCCAGCACTAACCCTGCAATGATCTATATATGTATATATATTTCTAGGGGATAAACCAAGTACACTTGCATGCACACTAATTGATTTGTGTTTTTATGACCAATTATCAGCACCTAGTTTTCTATTTTGAACAAAATAGAATAATTCATGAAGATGCTATGATGGGATGAAAAGTGTCATGATTTACTCTAGATACTCTGATTTTCCCTACCAAATCATGGATTTTATCTCTTGATCTTCGTCATATAGATACCATTGTACAAATTGGTTATTTGTTTGTGACATTTTCATTCTAAAAATAAAAGTTCTGGTCAAAATATGAATTCCATATTGTATTTTAAATTTTGCCTTTTGAAATGCCAAATATCTGTACACATTTATACAATGAATATAAACCCTATTTAAGGTGTCCTATCAAAATATAAGAAATACCTCATTTATTACTAGCCGGCCTATATCCACCTATATCCGATCATGTTTAATGTTTTATATAGGAAACTTAAGTTTACAAATCCAAATACACAAAAATAATATTTATCTTTCTTGTCAATCCATTGTGTAGACTAAAATGGATACATAATGTTGTTTTTAAGAGAGACTGTTCACCAACATAAGGTAGTGGTTTTTTTTTTATAAATTGATCTACCAGTAGCCCCTTTCTATAACATGATCATGATGGCACTATTGATTAAGAATGCATATGTACATGTACAGAGTGTTTACCAGATTGCTATCAAAAGTCCAGTCAAATGTCGGAATAATTTTTGCTTGAATTGTTTTGTCTATGAGTTTTAACATGTAGTTACTGGTAATATGGATATATAATGGATACAATTTCATTTTCAAGTAATTTTCCTGAAAAAAAATGGAAATCATCATGAAAATGTCATTTGACAATGTTTCCCTAATTTCCCCTTTTCACCCCTGTATTTTTCACCTTTGGACTTAAACGTTTAATTCCAATATTTCTCCTCTTTAAAGACTTTTGCCATCATGTTGCATGTTTCTTTATCTGGGGACACGGCGGCCAAGTGGTCTAAAGTGCACATTTAGGAATCACAGTGCCTCTCATTGGTGTCACTACATAGGCTTTTATCCCATATAGGACAGATCCTAGTGTGAGAAAGTTTGTCTGTTTGCTTGCCAGACTGTCAGGATTCTCTAGGCAGTACCGTTTCCTCCACATCTCTGAACTTACAACCTCAATATAAGTGAAAGGTTCTAGACTGGAGAGTAAAACTCCATCACTCGACTCCACTCTAGACATGTAACAGGTATGTACTGGTATTTCAGAGTTTATGAGTGGCTATGTTTAACCACAGAAAGTTAAATTTGTTAAACAAGATGACAGATTCAGGGTCATTTTAGGCATCAAATACCCCAAGGCTTTGAACAATAGTGATTAGAATGCACTAAGTAACATCACAGGAAAGTTGCAGATAAATTTATTATTGTACCTGGCTGATAAATATAATGTTCTGGTACTTCCAGATGTGTCTACATATTACATTTTAACTACCGGTAATGTAAGTTGTTTCAGTTGATTTTACATATTACATTATAACTAAATTCTTTCAGCTCATTTTTAGCAATTTGTGGGGCCCTGATCCAGTAATCCTGTATAAGAATTAGTTAATTTTATACACAGTGGTTGGGTATTGGGATGTTTTATATATACAGTACAATCACCTGTGGAGTATAAGTTGACCTTACAAAGCCCGGTAACCTGAGATTTATACACCACACTGTATTAGAGGTAGAAATATGAAAATATGACATTCCTTACATATATATATATATGTATATATACCATTATAGCTATATACTGTACTATGGGGCAGGTATGTGATAGATTTATTATATTGACATGTACAGCTGTTAAATCTTGAAGCAGTTGGTAACATTGTTACTTTTATGAGGTTGATTAACCGGCTAGAATTTAAACACCTGATGCTTAAAGAAAGTTAATATATAGATGTGTACAATTATAATATCACTAATTAATATTACCAGTTACCAGTGTGTCTCTGTTGTTTAGTATTTCTGGAATTTTCTCACGACGGATAATTCAACAAGTACTTGGCATTAGGAAATGAAATTCACAAAGTCCTTCTGAAGAGACCTTAAAAACTGATGTCCTGTGTCACATCAGGCATGGCATGTACAGAACCCTCCTCACATTGCAATGAGTGCACTTGCAAAGGTCAAAGTTTCTGCCACTTCACCTATAGCTGGTGATGTCTAAATATAAGTGAAATATTTTTGACTGGGATGTAAAACCCCATTTAATCAATCAATCAAGATGTTATTGTTGCTGCGATATCATTTGGTGTTTTGTTAATGTTTGTATTTTAAGCAGTGCAAGACAGTAATGACTGTATGAATGCTAACATATTCCTCTGGTTTTCAGCCAAAACAAAAAGTATTGTACATGAATGCAAATGTAGTTTCTTGAGAAAATTAGCAGAAATAGAAATCTACACATTACATTATGTCAATCAGCTTGTGACCTCTGTTGTTATAACGGCATGGTTACATGTTGACAGGCAGAGAAATGGACATCATTATGAAGTTAGGAACATGATTGTATAGTGACAAATCCTAGCTAATCAGCTGGTCAAGCTATCAAATTCAGCAGGATTCCTGATTTTTATTTGGTAATTTAGTTGATTTTATTAGCCATTCACTGACCATTATAACATTTACTAATGATATAATTAAGTCATCATATACCTGTAGTTAATGACCAGGTATTTCTGATACGAAAGGTTATAGTTTGATTGACAGGTGCTAGCAGCGCCTAACCTTGATTGATGTTGTCATGTCCATTTCTCTGTAATTAAGGTGTATAGTTATACCTCAACCAGTGTGACTGTGCTTGTTTCACCTTTAAATAATAATATTACATATTTTGATTATTCCACATAAAAATGGCATCTAAACATTAACTCAGCATCTTTATAATTTCTATTAAAGACAAAGAATATAAATTAAACATTTTCATTTATACATCAACTGTTTCATCACCTTCGCTTAAGATTCAAATAGGAGGTCAGTCAGTCAGATTAAAGTTGTTGAACTGCATGTGAATGTAAACACTATAACACTGAAATCTTGAAGTCCCTGATTCTCTAATCTGCATATTAAGTCATGTGACAGGTTATGATGGCTTAAAGATGACAAATTTGTTGATTTGTGTATTTAATATTTCAAGTGATAGTAGCTAGAACAATGGGTTTATTTATATTGTGATGTTTATCGCTGGGGTCTGGTCTGGTCGGACAACATTACTGACGACTTAACCAGGATGTAATGTGAGTTAATAACATATACTTTGTATTCTTTGGAGAATGCATACAGTTTTATGGTGAATGGTTTGATGGGGATCCTTATTTTCTTTTACAGTTGGCAGGTAAGCTAGCAATTTTGTTTTTCTTTAGTGTAAAATATCATTTAGAAGTTTTCTTATGGTTTATGAACATTAAAATGGTAAAATAGTATGGAAAACTGATTCCTTTTTCACCCGTGTATTTTAAAGGATTGAAATCCAAATATTGACCCAATCAAGAATTTATAGATTTAATAGATGCAGAAATAAAGTTCTTATCCATGACAACATAGGGCGTAGTGACCAAGTTGTTTAAAGTGCTGCTTTATGATCCTCTCGATGCCTAGGCTCAAATCCAACTTGTATACATTCTAGTGTGAGAAAGTTTGTCAATGCACTTACCAATTGTTGATGGTTTTCTACTGATATCATGGTTTTCTACATAGATATCCCATGGGTTCCCTAGAAACAGAACTGACTGCTGCAATATAAGTGAATTATTCTTAATTTTGAGAAATTTTATTCAACGGGTTTGAAATAGCACATACCATATAATGGCATTGCAGACCAATACATACTTCCTTGATTTTGGGAGTTAGAACAATTGCCAAATTTACTTAATTTTTCACTTGTCATGTTAGGCAGATCACCATCATAGTTATGTGCCTGTGGTAGACTTTAAGACTAAGACTACTAATGTGGAACCTTGTCCAGTTCATAAGGTGTTGTATGAAGGACTAATGATGCAAAATGCTGGCAACTTGGACCCAACCTCCCACTGTTACAGCAAGTGCTTTACCAACCAAGTATTTTGCCAATCAAACCAAACCCTGACTATTAAAGTAAGCACTTTACCAACCAAATTAGCACAGTGGTCTAATGAATCTTGAAATTGATGGGGGAATTTATACCCTTTATAAAACAGATCTAGTTTTATTTTCAGTTGAAGATTTAACAGACAAAATAAAGATGTATGTCTATGCGACTATTGTCTAATGAAGTTAATAAAATAAATAATCTGGCACATGTGTTATATTAAACATCATAAACTTTTATCTATGTATCCCAGACAACAGGATCTAAAGCTTAACCAACCATCCTTGTGTGAAAATTTTATAAATTTAATATTATTATAATACCCTTATTGAAATTAAAAACTCAAAAAGTTTTTATCAAAATTTAACAAACATGTTTTTCATAAAAGTTCTGTATTAGAACAACATGATAAAATAACTTTTATATTTTACATTGAATGAAATCTTTTGTTTTTAGTGAAATATTAAACTTTTAAGATTTGTGTTTTTTATTAAGTTACTAAATTGGAACAATATTTATTTTTTCTTTTTGGAGTTTAAGTAAATTATTTACATGTCTGCCTAGGCTTCATATGATGCATTAGAAAGGCTTGATGGCCAAGTGGACTAAACCACAGGCTCACCAATCACAGTGCCTCTCACTGCAATAGGTTCAGATCCAACTCAGCAGATCCCAGTATGGTCTGTTTGCTTACTGAAGGTCAGCAGTTTTCTCTTGGTCCACTGTAGTCGTACAGCAACACAGAACTGACCATCTCAATATATTCTAGTACCTTGGACAGAAAAAGCTCACGCGCGCACCAGTGCTAGATTTTTCTGTCTTGTCCAGTTTGTCTGGTACTGCCTCACGCGACAATTGAACAATCAAGATGACGTATCCGATTATTGCACTTGACGTCATCAAAACAAACGGTTTCTTTCTTTCTTTTTTAAATTTGCGTTTTATTTTATTTTTTATTCAAAATATTTTATTGTCAGAGTTGTTTTATATTTGCATTGATTTCTAATCATTGATATCTTAAAATTTTGAAGTGTTGTCGATCGGATTATTTTCAAAGTGCGGATTTGTACAATGCATAAAGTGTCCAAAGGAATGCAAGAAGTCCCATGAGTGTACATGTTTTGTTTTGTACATATCACAGTTATAAACAATTAATTGGTACGAGAAATAGAATCTATCATCAGTTTGTGACCGATACCGTATGATCTCAGTCTCGGGTGATGTAATGTAACTTATCCCAATCTCGGCACAGCCTCGATTGGGATACATGTTACATCACACCACCCTCGACTGAGATCATCCGGTATCGGTCACAAACAGGTGACAGATTCTATTAATCTTGACTGGGTTGTAGAGCAGCATTGATCATGCTGTACTCCAGATACAAAACTTTATACTTCATATACAATGTTCAGGAATACATACCTTTATTGATTGCAAGGTTTGCATCTGTCATGGGGTAGAATTGTTTCATGTTGAAGGTATTGCTCTTGTGTTTAAAGTGTAAGTCATAAAGTCATGAAGTTGTCATTGTGAGTTAAGGATTGTACACATTTTGTTTTTGTTGAAATAACTGATTATTTTTTCTTTACCATTTCATAGATGAGTTAGTGATGTAATTGTTTATAGAAGTCTGGTGTTTGTGTATTGATAATGAATGAATGAATCATGCACTCATTATCATTGATGTAATGTCAGAGTATATACAGTTGTAGAGGTTAATGTAAGGCCACATGGTAATCTCAACATTTGTGTTTTCTCTGCAATTTACTGTAGAGATATCAAGGTGCAAAACTGATAAAAACAGTGATGTGTTAAAGGTGTTATATGTACTGTACTGTATTAGTAATGGTCATGGGGGGGGGGGGGATTACCTGTGTGTGAGAGATTTATAGGGGTGAGGGGGGACTGGAAGGTGAATGTTAGAGAACAGGGCTGAAGGGGCTAAAGGTGAATTGAAATTGTGTTGATTGTCTGTGATCAATGTAACCGATTGAGGGAAACAGCAGACTTGCTGGAAAGAGCATTTTATTTGTCTTGTATTCAGCTAAGTGACTCATAACCAGTACAGTATAACCTTGTTACATTATGCCACTGACCTTAACATTGCCACCTCCACCTCGCTTATCAGTTAAAGCCTTAGTATTTTGAAGTACCAAAGTCTATTTCTTCTATGTTTTTCGTTATAAATCTCCCTTGATATGAAGATATGTTGATGAAACCAGGTTTTACTGTACAACTGTATACCTATAACATGTAATGCCTTCAATAGTTGCTTGCTAGGGATTGCACTTATATAGATGTATTGAAGATTTCACAACTGTATTGAAGATTTCATAGTGATTGACTAGATGAACCTCTATCTAACCACAGATGTTAAGCTATTTTTACCGTAGTTTACATTATTAGCTGCAGTTCTGGTTCATTAACCATCTTTTAGAAGCTTCTATCTTCATTATTTAATACACATTGCCTTTAAATTTGAATGGGCAAGCAGAAATGTTTTAAATATTTTCATTCTGTTAAGATTGTTCAATTTCATTTTTATTCTGACACATGTCACTCTATTTTATAATAAACGTAACAAAACCTTCCTCTCACCTGTACTGCCGACATGCTATATATAACTCAATACCAGTTTCCTAATTTGACCGATATTTTTACTAAATTAAAACACAGACATTGTTCTGTTATTATAAATATAATATTTTTTGTGTCAGGTCTGCAGTAATTTGTAGTTCATTATCTTGGTGTTCATTGTCTGTATGATACAACACAGAGGTGAGAAAGGCATGCAATACACATCATACAGACATGACAGCCTGATAATTTATATATATATAGTACTGTATGTGCTTGGTACTGTACATGTTACTGTCATTATACTGGGGTCTGTCTTAATGCCTCTAGCTAATTAATCTGTGTGCAGTATACTGCAGGTTTTTGTTTATTTTTAGCCATGTAAATTTTAATTTTAATTTTTAAAGTATTTTTATCCATGTTTAAAAATGGGTTAATTTATAAATCCAAATGTTAAAAACATCAACTGGAAGTTGAAGAGTATTGATACAAATATACCGTATATATTTTGACTTCCTTAAATTTTAAATTAAAACAGGGATTTTCAAATATATTGACTTATAAATTGTGATATCTCAATATAGATATATAAATATTGGCTGGAACTTAACTGAAAACCTAATGTCACTTGACCACTTCACTTTGTTTGATTACAGCCAATGAGTCCTTGCTGTCACATTGTATCATTTGTCATGGAAACAAAACTCTAGTTCTGATATCTATGTATTGTATATTGTACATGTATTGATATCATCTTGATTGATTTGACATTAAGTCAATTATACAGTCTAATGTGGTTAATACATTTACTTAGAAAACAGTAGGTCTTCAATAAGTCTTGGTTCAAACTTTTCTTTTAGGTTTATTGGAAAAGATTTCTTGAACAATCAGAAATTTCAAAGCCTGATACACTAGCTGTGTTATATTGTTTATGATTTCTGCTTCTCCATATCTTATTTACTGCTTAGTTCTAAGTTTGAAGAATGTTGACTTTACATGGTTTTATGTTTGCTTTTTTGGAGGTTCTAGGGCTGATCCTACATTTGATAAATTAATAACATGTCTGTCATCAATCCATCAGCTATACTTATCCTGTGAAGGGGAATAGTTACAGGTATCATTTACTGTGAGTATGACATAATAAAGAACCCTAATAGGATACAACAGACTGGATTACTGCTAACAGTGTTTTATGCCCCAGTAAGGATTCTTTCACTGAGGTGATTCTGTGACGAGTGAAGTGACAAGTCTTAGGCAGTGAGAGATATTGTGATCTGTAAAGGGGCTCTTAATACGGTCCAAAACTGACCCAAAGCCCTCACTGGACATTGCCATAAGACTAGTAAAAACATTTATTGTATGAACATAACTGGTGACATTTTGATATAAGTTTATTCTTAGAAATCTTCTTTTACACATCAGTCAGTAAGTGTTCTTTTATACATCAATCATCTTAAGGACTTTCATAAAATATGTATAAATCTTACATGTATATTTTAGTGACTTGATGGTTACCATGGGAACTATTTTTTGATCAGTAAACAATAAATCTTGATTAATGTATTACTATTATTACAATGTTACCTCAACATCTGCTGTTATTAAATTTTTGCATTTATAGTTTATTTCTATTTTACAAATGTACTGATAAAGAGGGCCAGTGGCACCATAATTTTGTAAAAATTACAGGTAGATCTTTATTATTTGTCAGTCAATTCCGATTGACAGTATTGGAAGACCTTCATTTAGATATTTATACATCTTAAAACATGTATATAACTGACATTCCATTAAACAGCTTCTGTCTTTTTAAATTACAAAGTGGTTACTATGGAAATTAATGTTTTTCCATAAAATGATGTTATTCCATTAATGTCCTGTGTTGACAGTTTCAGTTGATAGTTCAGCTCATATATGAGTGGATATCACATTGTTTTATACTTAGTACTTATATTATTGATTCAGGGAAAAGGCACTGAAAATTGTTATTTTATAAATTTACATCAAGAATACAAACTTAATTTGTACCTTCTACTAAAATTGATATTTTGACTTTAAAAAGCCTACAAAGGATGAAATCAAAACTTTGAACATTTTTTGAAATTGATTATCAGGGATGAAGATTAGCAGGGGCCCAGTAGCCCATGGCTCCTAAAAGTCAATTTGGGCCCCTAAATGTTTAAGCATTTTAGCAATTCATTACTATTAAAACTTCTTTTCTAAAGTGAGCTGGGCTCCTAACTCAAAATAGATAAGCTTCATCCCTGCTTATCATCCCTGAAGAATAATTGCACATGACAAGACCAGTTGCCGTACACATGACTATCCATATGAAAAAGGGCCATAATGCAAAAACATTGAGAATTTCACTGTTATAATTTTGAAGTACATGTACTAACAAAATAGTACCGGTACTTATAGTAAAATGAACCCTGTAGTTGTGGAGATATTGTCAAAAAACACATAGCCATGTTTTCATAAAATACATTTATTTTCTGTATTTGCTGTTTCTGCAATATGATTGGATTGACATTAAGACCATTTCTCTTTATGGAATGTCACATGTATTGACGTTAGCTTTTCGTGACAAGGGTAGAATGTTGCTCCATTTAAGATGATTTCATTTATTTTAAGAATCTTTCACATATATTAAGGTGGTCAATTCTATAATGGTGAAGGAAAATGAAATGCCCAGAGAAAGCTACCAACCTTTTGCAAACTAAATTTTTTTTCACACTGGTGACACCCTGAGAAAGTATTTATTATGTATGCATTCAGACACTGAGACCCCTAACCAATGACGCTTCTCTTAAAATGTACAATTTCCTTATTAACTTCCTTTTAAATTGAAACATTCTTGAAATAAACCTTAAATAAACGTTAAGTTGTAACAAAGGAGACAGAATAAGAAAACAAATAAAGTTTTATATATTCATAAATGTGTAGGCGAAGACTGGTAAAGTTGTACTATGAAATTAAATTTTTGAGGTGATTTTACAGTGGACCCTTGTCAGATACATAGTTGTGACTTTAAACCTTCTACTTTTCCAAAATCTATTTTAAATAAACTTAATGTTTATTTAAAATATTCAGGAAGTATGCAAATATTACTTGTAAATAAACAAACAAAAATCCCCATGCTTTTGTGTATAACTGTGTGAAGTGTATGTAACCCGGACCTTCAGTCTCTAAGAGGATGGTTTCTATAGCGATTTTATATGCTTTATTTTTGTTACCCAGACATATAATTACATTTATTTACATTTATCGAGTACTTAGATTTATAAAGATCTGTTTTTATTTTGAAGATTTTTTATTACATAACTATTTAGTAGCTAGTTATGCTTGAAGAAAAATACAAATCATACAATGTAGTACATGTGTGTTCCGCTCAACTTTTATACAATAAAATTCTGAGTCAGTATTTAGGATAAGGAAACATGAATGAATTGAACTTAGACAAGGTTCTGTGTACTTTATGTTTGCTCATGTTCTACAGCGAGCCAGTACATCCTGGTATGATGTATCTCTGTCCAGAGCCAGTACATCCTGGTATGATGTATCTCTGTCCAGAGCCAGTACATCCTGGTATGATGTATCTCTGTCCAGAGCCAGTACATCCTGGTATGATGTATCTCTGTCCAGAGCCAGTACATCCTGGTATGATGTATCTCTGTCCAGAGCCAGTACATCCTGGAATGATGTATCTCTGTCCAGAGCCAGTACATCCTGGTATGATGTATCTCTGTCCAGAGCCAGTACATCCTGGTATGATGTATCTCTGTCCAGAGCCAGTACATCCCGGTATGATGTATCTCTGTCCAGAGCCAGTACATCCTGGATGATGTATCTCTGTCCAGAGCCAGTACATCCTGGTATGATGTATCTCTGTCCAGAGCCAGTACATCCTGGTATGATGTATCTCTGTCCAGAGCCAGTACATCCTGGTATGATGTATCTCTGTCCAGAGCCAGTACATCCCGGTATGATGTATCTCTGTCCAGAGCCAGTACATCCTGGTATGATGTATCTCTGTCCAGAGCCAGTACATCCTGGTATGATGTATCTCTGTCCAGTACTGATTATATATTGACCTGCTAAGTACATTCAGTCAAGATATAAGCTACCGGTACGTGTAGAGTTGGTAAATCATATTACTCTTTTGATTGAGTTACTACGGTATATTTTATATCTCCTATTTTCCCAATCAGTGATTCAACTTGATTATCAAATTCAGCTGTCTTACTTATAGGTATATTATTATTTCTATAAAGAACAGAATGTGTCAACTCTGAATTTTTGCTAATTCTCATGAAATGGGTAAAACCATGAAGTTCTATCCTCTTGGTGTATAATATGTGTTGGAAGCAGCATCATTTTTCTGGTGCAGTCTTCATTACATTACCTGACTTTTTAGCTCTATTGTATATAAATTCATACAAACTAGTATCATATCTGATAGGCATCAATGGCCAAGTGGTCTTAAGCTTGTGCTTAGGATCACTGTGCTTCAAACCATTAGTGCCATTGGTTCAAATTACACTCTGGCAGGTCCTAGTTTGAGGCATTTTAAATACAGGTATCCAGAACTGACTTCCTCAATATGAGTGAAAAATCTTGATTGACATGTAAAATGTCATTTCAACAAACCAACCAACCAATTGATATGGGCATTGGTGTCATTGTTTACTGTGCATCTCTATCTCAAGACTGGACTGTAATCAAAGACAGCATGAGTAGAATTCTGTCGAGTAATGACATTTTGATATGTCAGTCAAGATTATTTCATTTGCAATGAAGAAATCAGTTTTTAGATGGGGGAGGAACTGGAGTACTCGGGAGAATTTTAAACCACCAAGCTTTCACAAGCAAACAGACAGATTTTCTCCTTCTTTATTTTGCCCAAGTGGGCTTAAAACCTAGACAGAGAGAGGTGCTGGGATCTACAATTCTGTGCTGCAAACCACACAGTCACCAAGGCACCCTCAAGAACAGCAAAATGTAATAATTATAAGTGAACCTTGTACATTTATTGATTTTTTTTTCATTTTCAACAAAAATGAAATTGCTAAACTAATGATGTATCTGGCAGTATTAAGCCTATTATATTGAACAACAGAAGTATTCTTATGACTGGCAAAACAGACCTCTGTTGGTATTTTGATGCACACAGAGCAGTAATTGTTGTAGTGGTTAGTGTTAATAACTCGTCAGATATTGAAGATAGAATATTTATCTGTTGTTTATGATTTTCCATAAAGATGCCTTTTATTGCATTACAGTAATTTCCCATGCCGGTAACCTTTTTTCTGAGATATCAACTCCTATTTAAATTTCAAAACTTCAAGTACAAGAAAGAACTGTTTAACTACATTGATGCACATAAATATTGTCTTCAATAACAATCTTTGCTCCTTTGAGATTATTTTGGTTAGGCCAAGCAATCTTTATGTTGCTTTCTTGCACCTTTGCTGGGATACCACACAAGCTATGATTTAATGTACATCCAATTGTTTGGCCTCTCATTACCAAAAAACAAAACAAGTGTAAGCAGATCTAAATTTTCTAATTAATAGCAAGTAAATAATTGGCAAAAAGAATTGGATATATGTATGTTTGGTATGGTTCTGTTGTAATGATGAAAATGTTCTCAAAATTTGATCAGTGAAACACTAGATTTCTAGGAGTCATAGGAACTTTTAAGACCAATATATTCCAATAAATAGCTATTTAAAAATTAGCTTTAATTTGAAGCTTGAGTGCTTGGTTACTGATAGAGCTGTGTGTTAATAGCTGAGTGTATTGATAATCTGATGAACGTTTGTTATGACTCATATAACTATATAGTCCGTCATTGATCAGATGTAATCATTGTCACTCTGATGCTTGTCAAGATCACGGTTGTCATCGTAAGGTGTTATACACACCATTAGACAATCTTGTCATGTACTATTTATACTTATGTGTGTAATTCCTTCATATATATACATGAAAAACTTCATTCATAGCCGACATTTGTTTAGGAAAATTTTGGCATTATAAAGGGGTTTGGTGATAAATTGATTAATTGAAGAGGTATTATAAAGAAAAACCTAGAAGAAATGGATTTTGGGATTTTGAAATATTGTGGTGATGAGTAAGGTGACAAAATTATCGAGGGGCATTAAATGTAACAAGGTTTTACTGGGTTGTTTCCTTTCTGGCTTTTCGAGAAATTGCAAAAGTTGCATATAAAAATCAGAGACTTTTTCACAAAGTCAGCATATTAAAGTTAAATGTCATCATTAGAAATTATAACATTTGTACTTAGTTATTGTCCTAAGTTTTAAGTTCCACGTTAAAGTATACCTAAAAGCTTGTATTAAGTAAGTTTACACTGATGAATTCTTTAGTTAAGGAATGACATTTACTTTGACTGTACTGCATGGAGTTATGCAGTAGAATGGACTGTCTCAAATTAAATGTAAGCCGAAGGCTTTCATGGTTATTTGAGACAGTCCATTCTACTGCATAACTCCATGCAGTACAGTCAAAGTAAATGTCATTCCTTATATTTACAATCATTTGTAACTTTTTCAAATAAATACAAAATATAAACTGACATTTTAACACTTTTCATAAAAGAAAAACAACTATAACTACCTCGTTAAAATTTGACTGTTCCAACTGTCGGCATCATTGACATATCGCCGGCCACGCCCACAATGTTCCGACAAAGGCTAACATCACGGTACCAAAGCAGCGTCACGACAACTAATGACGTACTAGTATCAGTGACGTCATTAAATGGTACAATTCCCTGCTCGCGTGCTCCATTCAACTGCATCGAGTCATGAAGTAGAATCGAGGTCAAACACTGCATTGAAGCAAAAACAATGTGATTGTAAATATACAGGAATGGAGTTACGTAATGGCATTTAACGCTCAGCCAAGTTTCTTTCACTTATATTTAGGCAGTCAGTTCTGAAGTGGATTTATCATAGAAAAGCTAACCTTTTGCAAGCAAATTGTGGCGATTTCTTGCACTAGGATCTGTCCTGAATGGGATCAGAACCTAGGTATGTTGATTAGTAAATCAGTGCTTTAGACCACTTGGTCATCAATACTGTAAACCAACTTTTATTTGTGGGTGATTAACTTTCGCGTGTTTCGTGAGGACAAAATAGTTGCGAAAGTTAATTGTCATGAATTTGTTTCCAAAAATGGTTTTACTAATACCAAATATTCAGCTTATTTCCATATCTTGAAAGTTAATAGTTGCAAAATGGTTTAAAGAAGAGAATCACGAAAGTTAATATCCGCAAATAAAAGTCGGTTTACAGTAAGTAAAATACAAAATTGTATATGTCTCTATGTTTTGAGAATATTAAGTTTCTCATCATTAGATAATTGAATGCCATACCCGGTAATTAAACTGTATCAGTCATATAGCAAGTGTCTGTCTTCTTGTTTTGTTAAAATTTTGAATATTTTTCAACAGGTACTACTATAACACAAAAAACTATACCCTGACTCCATAGATTTCAATATTCTGACTGTCTTCTTTCTGTCAGTATGTTTATGTTAATAAAGACAAAATCTGTTAAAACTGTTGTAACAAAAAGCTAATAAATTATAAAAGTTTCCACGTTTTATGATGTGTTACAACATTTTAATTATGGCTGGTATCTTTGTAAATAGCCACTGACCCATCAGCATACATGGTCAATGATATTGTTTTTTTTAACATTTTCATCACTTACAATAAGACATGTCAGTTTATAGACACGACATATAGTCAAGCATGATGTTAAGATGTGTTTATTACTTTTTTATGGGGTCTTTTTTTGTTGTGTTATATCTGTTCAGGGATTTTTTTCTGCTGAAGTAAGTATATATATCTCAAGATTTAGTTTATATTTGAAAATGAAAATAAGGATGAATGTGAACTCTATCCTGCACTTGATTCATGCTCTCTCGCTCTCTCTCTCTCTTTCTTTCCTTGTATTTCTGGCTGATAGAAGTATTTTTCAGTCAGTCTTTTAATATGAAAATAGAATATTAAACATAACCTTTAACCCACTTTCTTTCTCTTTATTATTGTATGTCCTGGTCTGTGTTCCAATGGATGTAATGAATAATCTCTCTCTCTCTCTCTCTCTCTCTCTCTCTGTATTTGCTGTTCGTTTGTTTTGCTGTTTAAATCACTAGATTGCACACAAGATCTTACCGTTCCTTCATATCCAGTCGTTTATTTACACCCAGTCTGGACACCTATGTTTATCAGTTTGAAGTACGAATCCAGAGACAAAAAAGACATTTGTAAGAACCTTTTCTTAAACGTGTCTTTAGAGATTAGCAAAATTGACCATATTTGGATAAGCTGAAAATTGTTGATGCGATGTTAAACAACAACATACTTATATGATTATAGAATATAAGGAATTTATGAAATTTAAGGATTGATAATTTTGTATTTTATTACGTGCGAAGTTTCAAGCAGAGATAAAACTTCAATTGGTATTAGTTTTCTGTTTCCATTCAAGTTTGTACTTATATGTTTGACACACATTTTAAATCCGGTGTTCTGTCATTAGAATGTTAGAAGTCTGATATTTGAGCTAAAATCCCTTATTATTTTACCAGTGTGTATAGTTATTTCTTATGTTTTATATAGATTTGTATTTTCTAAGGTTTAAATGCACTTGACTTCACCAATTTTGTGAATGAATAAACTTGAATTATTAGTCAATTATGTTAAGTGCATGTTTCTTATAACAATCCTTAACAAAAATATTTTGATAAGATTATAGGAAATTCATAACTGTTTGTTCTGCTGGGGAGGGGGGGGGTCGGGGCTTGATGGCCAGTGTCTAAAGTGCTGACTGAGATCCACAATGCATCTCACCCACCGTCAAGTTTCAAATCCCACCTCTGGCAGATCCTAGCATAAAAAATGGTCAGTTCTGTGGTTTTCATTTTCTGGGTACATCAGTTTTCTCCTCCATTCCAGACCTAACTGGGTCTTTGAGTAAAATAATATTGACTTGATAAAGATTGACAGTTTTAACTGGACACTCCGATTTATCTACATCCTCCCTGAATCAACCATCTCATTATAAATGAAAAAAACTTCGCTCGAGCCTAAGACTCCTTTACTCCACTCCATCTCCTGGAGTCCAAAATTGAATAAAGTACATGTATTATTGACTTTCTGAAGTTTGATGGGTTTTCCTGGCATTCTGGTTTCCTGCACCATCCCCGAACTGACCATCTCATTATAAATAAAAGAATCTTGGCTCGAGCCTGAGACTTTTACTACACTCTATCTCCTATTTTTGGTCCAATAATTAATTTAGATTGTTTTATGTAGTTTATAAATGCCATGTTATGTTATTTAAATAAGTAAGATACTTTTGGTTAAGAAAATTAGGGTGATGTACTTTAGTGAAATGTGTTTTTACTTATATAAAATAGCACCTAGCCCGTGTAATTAATATAAAGTAAAAGGTTAAGATAAATAATTACTAACATGTTCTCTGCTTTGTTTAAACTATATATAATCATATGTAACAAATGGTGGTATAGAAGAAAATCTAGCAGACATCATATCAGGTGTTCTAAACAGTCGTGATTGTACTGCAGTACTGGGTGAATGTCCTGAAATTGAACTGAGGGAAGCTTATGACTTCAATGTGTACCTCCACTAAAATTTATTTTTGATTGCAAAAGCCTAAAGATAATGAGTTTAAGCCATTTTGATTATTTTGTGATTTAAGAAATAAAGAATTTTACAGAGAGGGGGTACAAAAGGAAGTCCTACCAGAATGTCAGTAACAGTAAATAAAATTTTGGTCTTTGTCAGTAAATTTCACTTTTATTGAGACATCACCAGCTGTAGATGATGTTGCTGAAATTAAAACATTGGCAGTACACATTTGTCATAGGATAGCAAGGTCTATCTGTATCACCTGTAAGGTAGTGTGTGATATCATTGTATCAGTATCTCTTGTGTAAATGATAATAATAATTACCCATTTTTCAGTGGGCTTCATAAATGTCATTCTACAAGTTATTAGTAAGACAACAAACAGACTAAATAAACGAAACAGTACAACATTACAGAGAATGCCAGATTTGTCAAAGTTTTTATTTATTAGTTGGTTAACCACCACCAGTGTATACCTTAACCAGACAGAGGCGATCTGACTCATTATAAATACTCACTCTCTCTTCTTATTGATAAATAAAACATTGTTGTACTGTAAGGATTTAGTGAAGGAAGGAGGAAGAGAGATTCAGGAGGTTATGTATTATAATTTTGATTGAGTTTTATTGATTGTTTGAATGTGGTTCAACATCCCAGTCAAGAATATTTCACTTATATTGAAACATCACCAGGGAGGAGAAATTTTTATCTTTGTGGTGCTCTCATGGCAATGTTCAGGGAGGGTTTTTAATGTGCCATGCCTGCCGTGACACAGGACATGGACCTACGGAGCTAGCAATCTACCAACTGAGCTACCGGAGCTAGCAATCTACCAACTGAGCTACCGTAGTGGTTTATTATTATTATTGAGGTACCAGTACTGGGATATAGTTATGAAAACATGATGTGTAATTAAGTGTCTCTCCTATACAGTTTTAAATGTCTTCAGAAGATCCATTTGTGTACGCCTGTGTATATTTTATTACAAGAAGGCTATTACTTTTCTTTCTAAGTTAAATTAAAAACATAACATTAACAGGTAGCTTGTTTTAATGAACTGTCATGTACAGTAAAACCTGTCAAAACTGAACACCATACAGATATAGTGGTCATTTTGATTTAGAGCTGCTTCTGTGGCTCAGTGGTAGAGTGTCTGCCTTTAGTGTGAAAGGTCGTGGGTTTGAACCAAGGCTAGGTCATACATATAAGTACATAAGACACACTGCTTACTCTCCAAGTGCTCAGCATTGAGACATATTATCACCTTGTGTCAGTATAATGTGACTGGGGAATGATGTGGTTGTCTGCAGTTTACTGATTTGGTGGGCTAGCACCTTTTACCTCAGGTAATGGCACCTACAATGTACAGTGACTAAAGTGAGTTGGACTTCAAATTTGACATTTAGGTAGTGAGTTTGAATTTCTAATTTGAAAGTAAATTGTAGAACAAATTAACTAAAGTCAGTGGGACTTAAAATTTGACATTCAGAGAGTAAGTTTAGTTTAGTTTCTAAATTGAAAGTAAATTCTATGACCAATATGTCACTGTATGCGTGACTTGAAAACACCCCCTCCTCTTTACTCCCTGCATGTGGGTGACAGGGTCAAAGTGATGTGTACTAAAGAATTTACCTTAAAGCTAAAAATAGATATAGATATACATTATTCTTTTAGATTGTCATTTAATTTACTTGATTTTGTTTTAAAAAAGAATTTAATTGACTTTAACACCTAGAGGATATTCACCTTTTGTCATCAAGATCAGGCTATGTTATGTTATATGTTTGTGTTTTAAGTTATTTTGTCTACCTTTGATAACAGTTAATGCCATAAAGGATATGTACCTACCATGCTTTACACCAAGAGGTCCTTAATCAAGGTGAAGGTCCCTATCAAGGTGAAGGTCCTTAATCAAGGTGAAGGTCACATTGACTGGTGTGGAGTGTAGTGGAGTACACCAAGATGTCCTTAATCAAAGTGAAGGTCCTTAATCAAGGTGAAGGTCATATTGACTGGTGTGGAGTGTAGTGGAGTACACCAAGATGTCTTTAATCAAGGTGAAGGTCCTTAATCAAGGTGAAGGTCATATTGACTGGTGTGGAGTGTAGTGGAGTACACCAAGATGTCCTTAATCAAAGTGAAGGTCCTTAATCAAGGTGAAGGTCATATTGACTGGTGTGGAGTGTAGTGGAGTACACCAAGATGTCTTTAATCAAGGTGAAGGTCATATTGACTGGTGTGGAGTGTAGTGGAGTACACCAAGATGTCTTTAATCAAGGTGAAGGTCATATTGACTGGTGTGGAGTGTAGTGGAGTACACCAAGATGTCTTTAATCAAGGTGAAGGTCATATTGACTGGTGTGGAGTGTAGTGGAGTACACCAAGATGTCTTTAATCAAGGTGAAGGTCATATTGACTGGTGTGGAGTGTAGTGGAGTAATATTGTTTTACATCCAAGTCAAGATTCTTTCTCTTATATTGAGGTGGTCAGTTCAGGGATGGTGGAGGAAACCAAAGAAAACTAATGACCTTCATCAAGAGTACTTACAAACTTTCTCCAACTAGGATCTGTCCTGAATGAATTTTAACCTAGGTTGTGAGAAGTGCAGTGATTTGTAAGCATGTACTTTAGACCAGTCAACCACTGAAGCACCCTGAAGGCCATTTTGAACATTTTTTCAAGGTCAATAGCAAAATTAGAGGTCAAATGTCAAAAGGGACTAATTGAGTGGGGGAGGGGAAATTGTTTTTCAAGTACATATGTATATATTATTCGAATTTTTACTCTCTATTGAAACAAGACTTTTTAAGTTTCAGGGATTTGGATTACATGCATAGCAATAAATGTACATGCTTTGATGAATTTTTCAAAAACATTAGATTGTAAAGGCCTTATCCTTTAGTCAGCGGCACAACAACCTTATAAGCTGAAAAAATGAATAACACATTGATTCATGTTTTATTTTTTTTATTTGTAAAAAATGGCTTCCAATTTTAAATGACCCACATTTGTTACAAGTTGGAAAAAAATTACATTGGCATATGTAAAAAAAAAAGAAACAGAACAAAACAAAACATGTTTTTGAATAACACTAAGTAATTTAAAATTCCACAATAGTTTATTTACATTCTCAAGTTGTCATAGTTATTATGAAATATTGCCCCATCCTGTGACTGTTATATACATATTATCTGGTTTAATTGACACTGTAATTACACTGTCTACCAAAAAGGGGGGTTGTTTATCATTTATTGAGGGACAAACATCCTGACATACTGGGAGAAACTTTTCTTAACACAGCTTGGATAATATAACCAATGAAACAGTAATATTTCCTAATTTTTGAAAATTTATATCTCCTAAATTGAATTATCTAATTTAGTTGTAAGTGATATATCTGATGGATCTGAGATAGATGTACTTGTGTTAAGTATGAGGTCTAGTATATATGTAGTAGAGGTTTGTCTGTAGAGAGTTGTATCATTACAATTAATGATTGTGTGGAGGAAGTGTACTAAGAGACAAGAGTCGGAACAACGCCCAGGCAGCTTTTGTTTAGTTTTACTTTGTTTTATGTTTATCTACTCCCTAACTTAACAAATGATAGGAATGGTATAATTATTGAATTAAAATTGGGATAGGATTTCCTAGTAATTATGGTAAGTTTAAAATACATATACATCTACATGGCATGAAATAACTTTTTAAAATTGTTTATGAATACCGGTATGTGATCAAGTGGTTGAAATGCCTAATTATATCACAATTGTATACACCGGTACATGTATATTTTTTGGTATTTGCACACTTTTAATTTTGAAATTTATTACAAGAACATTATTTTGATCTCTCACAGTGATACTTCTCATATTATACATGTATGTAGTTTATTTGTTGGATATATACTGTTACATATAGTGTCATAGTTATTACTTTTTAATCGCCATGGTAAACCAGTAATTTAAGTATAATTACCTATATTTACTGTCTGAGTCTGACATAATAGTTTCATCATAACATTCCTGTCATTCTTCAATACAACACACTACATTTTTTACATTGTTTTAAACATTTTGTTTTTTGGTATTTAGTTTTAAACATTTTGTTGGTTGTTTTTGCCATCAATTGTCAACTATAGACTGTAGGATAGAATCCTGATAATCATGATTCTATATCAGGGGAAACTGAGTGACTCTGTAACAGTACAGAGGTAATTCTGTTAAAGCTTTATACCAAAGTGTTCCATACATAGATTTGGACTTAGAGCTGCCATGGTATCTCAATGAGACAGTCTTATTGAAAGCTTTTGCTCAATAGAAAACTTTGGACACCAGGTGTGTGCTGCAGATCACCAAATAGTACTAATTTGAAACTTGAAGTTAACAGAACCTATATATCTGATAATCTGTTTTATTGACAGTTAACTGTTTGTTTGGCCTAATTTAGATGGGTAAATACCACCTTGTTTTTGGAGTTTTAATGCAAGTTTTACCACCAATATGAAGATTATAATTGATTTTTACATATTTCTATGTATTTGTAATGTTTTATTTAACCCTCTGACTGTAGTTTGACTTGTTTAACTCTGCTTAAGGCATTATCATTGTTATTTTGTGTTTTACAGTATTTTGTATGGTTTACACACACAATCAGCTATGTAATTACTGGACATTGCTCTAGGACATGTCTGTACAGTTACAACACATTCTAGTAATTATATGGTAAAAATCCTTGGAGATTTTTATTTGTCAAAATGCTAGATTCACTTAATTAATCAAGGTCAGGTTTAGTCCTGATCAGCATACCAGAAGTTTTATATCATTGTTAGTTAAGTTAGACACAAAGTTCACACTAAAGCAAGTAGCAGCTGTAAATTGTTTACAATTCATGAAGAAATTGTGAAAAAAAACCAAAAAACTGCAAATTAAAAAAGTGTCCATAGACAGAAGTCAGTATTTATAATAAATAGCATAGATAAAAGGTCACAGAAGATTATGAATATTTACATTTATAATGATAAATATCATAGGTCAAGGTCACTTTGGATAATAAATATTATAGTTTAAGGTTGCAATGGATTGCAAATCATAAGGTTACTGTGGATAATACATATTATAGTTAAAAAGGTAAAGTGGCTTGTGGATTATGAATATCATTGGTCAAGGTCATTTTGGACAATTGATATCTTTGTTAAAGGTCACAGTGGATTGTGGATCATAAATATAGGTCACAGTCACAGTAGATTGTGGATCATAATTAACATATGTTAAGGTCATAGTTTAATTTAGGACTTTTTCCACATTTGATTGATACAGTTGCAGTTATTCATTAAGTACTTAAGTAAACATGAATCGTTAACATTGATTGTGTTTGACGAAATGTTGATTATGTGTAGATATCAATTGATGTATATTATAAGGTCCAAGTGATTTTAATTACCATAATGTTCTGTTGGGACCAAAAGATACCATGTTTGATTTCTTCTTGATTAAAACAGTATATAGTATATAGAAAGACCAACATAGTGTATGTATACCTTACCTTAATTCTCTCCGTGCCAGGAGGCACATAAGGCCTGAACATTCGCTCTCCACTTGTTGCGGTCTGCAGCTTCTCGACGCACTAGGCTCCAAGATTTCCATCCCGCCTCATTTCTCTCAACTTCCACCATCCTTCGCCACGTTGTCTTTGGCCGTCCCCGCTTTCTTCTTCCTTCTGGCGTCCACCCTAGTGCCACAGCACAGTCATTTGATATATCTTTTCTTAGGATATGGCCTATCCAGTTCCATCTCCTTCTTCTTATCTCTTTGCTGATGTTACACGTCTCTGCCATCTCCAATACAGTCTGGTTTGTTGTTCTTTGCTGCCAACTGATCTTAAGGATCCTCCTTAGGCATTTTGTTTGGAAGGAGTCGATCTTCTTTTCCTCTGTCTTGGTAAGCTTCCATGTCTCGCATCCATATAGTAATACGGAGAGAACAAGGCTTTTGAAAAGAGAGACTTTTACTTTTCTAGTGTATGTATATATAGGTTTCAATTACAATATTAAAAGAAACTGAATAAAACCTGAATTAGACCAGTTGCATGTATGTATCCACTATCGGAGATAAAATCACGCAGGGTTAAAGAATAGGGATTGATTATGAATGGATGAAAAATTTGATTAAATTCTTATAGAACATATCAATATTTTATTGATGTTTTTAGGATGGGAGATTAACATAAGGCTTATCTAGGAGATAGTAGTGACAGATTTGTTATCATATTTGAATTATTCATTGATTTCAGACTAACATGAAACAAAATTTGAAATAATATAAAATTACACAGCTTGTTAAAGTTGAGTACAGGTATATCATGTTTGTGTTGAGTGACCAACTTCCAATCCCCTCCCCAGTGTTCATTCTACCCATTGTTAAGGTCTTAGGGGCCATATTTAACATTGCATGAATGAAAAAATATTGTTTATCGTTTTAGAGGAAAGATTTTAAAAATGACCCCTCTGAAAAATCCTTGAATGAACACTGCCTCTGTCTTAGAATAATTTGATACTAGTATATACATTCTTAGGTCCACCCTTATGATATGGCATGATATGGCACAGTTATATGATAGCATGGCATGGAAAGTCCCATGACCCATTACAATAAAAATACACAAGAACAGTTCTTTGTATAACTTTACATATAGTTGGTGTTGTCTTGATATAAGTCAAATTATAGTGACTTTACATACTATTTTATTTGTTTACCACCGTGACGATACTTATTGAATATATATTTATTTTAATTTTTCAGGATGACCATTGAACCACGTACAAGATAGTTACAGCAATAATTGGAATATGTGAAGATTTTCGAGAACTTTTGTAAAATGTAGTTTAGAAGGAAAGTATGATGAGGATCAGTATGTGTTGTCTTGTGATTCTCAGAACTTCTCTATCTAACTGGAAGTCACATAAAACCTAATTATATATAATATATTGTGTAAAATAGTTCTAAAATGGAATCAAAATTTGGAGTTACACTTAAATCTACAGGGACTGGATCCCCGGGAAACATAAGAAAAAATCCACCGTCAAAAAGAACAAATACGTCTGGGTTAAAACCTGCAAATGTGGGTAATCTTAAAGCCATGTTTGACGGAGGAGAGGCGGGGAAAGATTCTGGAGTTCAAAAATCTGCAACAAAGGCTGGTATAACATCTGGAAACAGGTTTGGACAAGATAAGTTCAAATCTGATGATAGCAAGTGTTTTAAAGATTCAGATGTGACAGGAAGTAGATCTCAAAAATCTTTAGGGTCATCTACAAAAGGTTTCGAGGATTATAAGTTTACGATTGATTTGGGTGGTGATGAACCTCAAGTAGCCGTAGCAAAAGTTTTTGCTGAGGACAAAAAAGCATTCCAGTCTACGGTAGAAAAACGAGTTCAAACGGTGGATTCTGAGTCAGAAGTAATGGATAAAGATAAGGCTAAATCTACTCTTGTAGAACAATTATCATTGATCAGAACTCGTCCTGGAAGTGCAGGCAAGAAAGATGACAGGCAGCCAGTGTTAAAAAGTAACAATGACGTGCCTTCCACCGAGTCAGGAGGGAAGACATTTTTACAAAAAACAAACAGTGGACAGGATAATAAATTAAACATACAAACAAAAGTAACCAATACTCAACCTAGAAAATTTGTCAGTACTTCTAAAAGTTTAGAAAGCTCATCCAAATTGGACCAGGATTTGGTAACTTCACCAACAAGAGTGACTAAAACAGCGGGATTTACAAACACTAGAACGTCAAATGTCGCACAAAATAAACCTATAGAATTTGGATTATCATTTACCAAAAAACCAGATGTAGATAAGGATAAAAATACTGTGTCACATAATAGACAATCTAGTTCTGATTCATCGGGAAGCTTTAGTCCTAGATCATCTGTCGTATCAAATAGATCACAGTCTAGTTACGTGAGTCGGCAAAATTCTAGCGGAAGTGATAAAAATGTAGGTAGTTCTCTAATGGGCAATTTAAGTCCACGATCAAACAGTCCTTCAAGTACCATTTCTAGTATTAGTAGTACTAAATTTGAATTTAATTCAAGTTCTTCTGTTAATTATCAGAGACAGAGTAGTAGTAGTCCACGCCTTAGTAGGAAAAATGTCGAGGATGTCAAACCCGAGTGGTTAGACAAAAGTAAACAGTTAGTCAACCAGTTCCAAACAAAACTTAAGAAACCCGAGCACAGCGAAACTAGTAGAACAACAGTATCAAAAACAGAAACTAAACCTGAGCACAGCGAAACTAGTAGAACAACAGTATCAAAAACAGAAACTAAAACCGTCACCCAGACAAGGTTAAGGAATAGTACTAATTCTAACGGTATCGGGAAAGATAATACAAGAAAATCTGCAGAATTAGGAACAAGTTATCTGAAAAAATCTGATGGTCCAAGACATTTTAATAAAACACATTCATTAGATAATGAAACAGTATTATCAAGAATTCAAAAACAAGGTCCATCTCGTAAAATATCATCTGATCAGTTTCAGAAAATCAAAGGTGGATTTGAACAAATTGGGTCAGGTTCTTCAGAAAAATCTGTGATTAAAACCGCAGATAAACCAAAACCGAAGTTTGAAATTCACACAACCAAAAAATTGTTAGAAAGAAAACATTCATTTGAAATGCAAAAACCTGATAACATTCCTAAAAATGTGACCTTGAAAGTTTTACGAGAAACAGGAAAAGTGCCAAAGGTCAAGGACTTTGTACAAGCGTTAAACGCTGGAAGACAAAGATCTGCTAGTACCGGGAGTATCAACAATAAGTTTAACATGTCTGACGATATTTACGAAGCTGTCGATGGAGAGGAATATAATGATGCAATAAGTCAGGACTGGCCTGCTACAGATAGTGGTACTGACAGTGAGGCTATTTATGAATACATAGCTGAACCAGGTATGTGTACAGTTTTCAGACTAATATAAGGTTACTACAGTAGGGTGGGAGCAGAGGTGTGATATGGTATTGTTTTGTCTGTTGCCATCTTTGTGATCAGTAGGGTGGGAGCAGAGTTGTGATATGGCATTGTTTTGTCTGTTGCCATCTTTGTGATCAGTAGGGTGGGAGCAGAGTTGTGATATGGCATTGTTTTGTCTGTTGCCATCTTTGTGATCAGTAGGGTGGGAGCAGAGTTGTGATATGGCATTGTTTTGTCTGTTGCCATCTTTGTGATCAGTAGGGTGGGAGCAGAGGTGTGATATGGCATTGTTTTGTCTGTTGCCATCTTTGTGATCAGTAGGGTGGGAGCAGAGTTGTGATATGGCATTGTTTTGTCTGTTGCCATCTTTGTGATCAGTAGGGTGGGAGCAGAGGTGTGATATGGTATTGTTTTGTCTGTTGCCATCTTTGTGATCAGTAGGGTGGGAGCAGAGTTGTGATATGGCATTGTTTTGTCTGTTGCCATCTTTGTGATCAGTAGGGTGGGAGCAGAGTTGTGATATGGCATTGTTTTGTCTGTTGCCATCTTTGTGATCAGTAGGGTGGGAGCAGAGTTGTGATATGGCATTGTTTTGTCTGTTGCCATCTTTGTGATCAGTAGGGTGGGAGCAGAGTTGTGATATGGCATTGTTTTGTCTGTTGCCATCTTTGTGATTAGTAGGGTGGGAGCAGAGTTGTGATATGGCATTGTTTTGTCTGTTGCCATCTTTGTGATCAGTAGGGTGGGAGCAGAGGTGTGATATGGCATTGTTTTGTCTGTTGCCATCTTCATTGCTGTGTACGGTCTTTTACCATCTCATTTTATGTTCAATTTCAAAATTTCCTTCAGAGTTGGACAACCTTGATTTCTGATCAAAGTAGTAGGTATGGTAAGCTTTACATTTTTTTTTTCAATAAATTTTGCAGAATTGTGACCCTTTGACTTTGAATGAACCCTTTAGATGTTTATGGCTATTGGTTTTATTATGCAGTAGTCATGCTAAACAGAGCTCTAGCCTGCTAAGTGTATCATTTATATTCTGGTCTGCTCTCTGACTAATAAGCTAGGGTGTAGTTGAATCTTTTCCGAAGGTCAAGGACAAATTTGTGGTCAGGTTAAATATGAAATTCATTAATATCAACTAAACAATGTCATTTAGTCGATAATAAAACCAAATCAAGAACTTTATTGTAGATTTTGAGAGATGAAATTAAAAATAAATTTTTCTTGCTTTTCAAATTTGTGATGCATATAGAAATAATGCATCTACATGATTAATAATAATCTACATGATTGGTCACTGTGAAGATTTTGTTTTATTTTAGATGCAGAAGGACGCTTTGATAACCAAATACAATTATCTAAAGATGGGCAGTTAAAATACAGAGTACCAACACGCAGATATGGTCAGAAAAGGTAAGAAATTAGGAACTTAAAATGTAAATGCTTGATTAATTTTAAAACCAATTTGTGACAGACAATCTGCTTTTATGAGATTTGAAAATTCACTGATTTTCATTTGTTGTGTTTTAAACCAAACTTTTTTTTGCTATCAATAATCAATGGTGGGAAATAACATTTTGCTATGTTCAATATTCAATCTTGAAGGGGCCAATCTAGAAAATACTGTCTTGAGCTATCTTTTACCCCTAATTGAGATATGAATAAATCCAGTTCTTTGCATCAAGTTCTATCTGTGGTGTCAACCCAATTTTTGAAAACATGACCCCTGTCTTGTCAAAGTCTGGACCATGCAGGATGACCTTATCAACTACATTACTGGGCTTACCATCAAAACCAGGATAATTTTAGAGAGGGCAGCTACTGCAGCTTTATTTGTTTTGTTATGATTTTCTGTCATTGAAATATCAATGTCTATTAGTTATTTTTAACTACATTATTATTTTTCTATTTTCATTGAACCACTAGCTGGTTTTGGATTAAAAGGCATTGATTACAACTTTTTACAATACTTAATGCATGAAAAGTGCATTTTGATGAAAAAAAATGTAAAAAGTGCAAAATGGCCAAAAAATTCAGAAAAATTCATTCTCGTTAAAATAGATATGTTTAATACAATTCTATGTATTTTGATCCAGACAAATAATGAGGAATTTTAATGTGAGTGTCTGGGAATAGAGTGTAACAAAACTATGTTATCATTGTCTGAAAATCAATTTTTCTCCTCCTGAGTCTGGAGATCACAAAAGGCCTTGATAATGACGATACCACTCTTAATAAGCCATTATTTCTTTGTGAATATTGTAAACGCTATCATTCATTCTGTAGCTTTCTCACCCAGGATTTCCATTTTATTTGGATGTGCATATTTTCATGCCATCATTTTACGACATTATATCATGTGTGTTTTCTTCACTAGTATTTGCTTGATAGAAGGTTTTAAATAATTAATACAATACACACAGATATAAAGTTAATGTCTATTGTTTCTGGATGTCTGCCTGTCTGATTGGTTGTTTTAGATATTCTGTAACTTAATTCTGTATTAAAACTAAAATGATGCATTTTATAATGCTAAGAATTTTAAACAATATAATTTGTTTATATTTAATTTCATTGTAGTAGATTTACAATTATGCACCGGTACATGCACATTTAATTTTAATTAAAACAATGTTTTAAAATAAAATGCCATTTATACAAAGGATTAGAGTTGCAGATAAATTTACACATGTGATAAAGGGTTTTCTTACTGTGTGTGGGCCTTGATGTGATAGATGTTTGTAGCGTTATTAATATCTGTGACATTTTGGGTTATTGTACCAACACACTGAAAGTTGTTATTGACGTACTCATTTGTATGGAAGTGGGCTTCAGTTTCACACAATTATCCTTAACTTCATATTTAGCCATTTTTGGGTTATATTCATAGTCCTACTCAAGCACCATTTTCCCAACTATGCCGTACAGCAGCACGACAGTGCTACCGGTATGTTTTATGATATTAAAAATAAAAAATTGAAAAATATCCAGATTTTATAGCTTAAAATTAATCTACAATTCTTGAATATCTTGAAAACTATTTATTTATTTCCTGATTTAAGTTAGGGAGAGTCTTAGTGTCTTAGCAAATTATAATGATTGTGAAATGTGCTCCCCTCCCTCCCTCCCTGACATTCTTATTTCACATTGATGTGTTCTGACACTACCTGGCCTTGTATACATTACCAGTGCTGGCTATCCTAGACATAAATAAAAATTAATCTTGTGAAGTATGAAATATTAATGATGATTCAGATATAAAACCTAGTATACATGTATCAGGTATTAAGTATTTACTGTGCTGCTGGAAATTAATGGAATACTTGCAGGTGACATACCTCAGATAGAACATTGTGTGTGATTTTTGATGATGGTTGTGTAGTACGTAGTACTTTTATCTCAAATAAATACCAAATGTCCCTTTTTTACTTATTGACTAGATTTAAAAACTGCAAAATATAAAATATATGAATGAATGGCCAATGGATAGATTAAAATGATAGCTCGAGCATTGTATATGTTTTTTGATGAGCCAGTAATTAAATATTACCGGTCTTCATTGGTACCATTGACTATTTATACTATTGACCTGTAAGTGTTTGTGTTGTATCGGATTTGTTGTACAGTTTATGTCATCTCTCGTATAGACCAGGGGTCAGTTGTTTGAAGCTTGATTAGTCAACATTTAAATAATGCTTAATTTCAAATCTGTTGTTAAATTACCCGTAATGTTGAAAATGTCATAAGTGAATAGAATTTCAGCAAACTGAAGCACATGGATGGAGTTGACAATGATTCAACAAACTGAAGCACATGGATGGAATTGAGGATGATATTATTTTTTTTATTGATATTTTAAATCTGTGTTAATCCTTGATGAAGCTAATCAAGCTTTGAACAACTGCGTCCTGCAGTCAATTTCATTTACTAATTAAATGTTGAGGTCATTGTTTTAATTTCAAACATTTACTTTTTTGAATGATAGTGAATCTCTCAAAGGACATTATTGGTAAGACTTTACAACAGCATGACTACAGTTATAATACTTTCTATAATTACACCTATATCAGTATGTTTCCTAATTTTATCATTATTATGTTATGTTGTTATTGCCCCTGTGAATGCAATATTTTGTATATATCTGTACTGTTCCTGGGAATGTTAAATAATATAATAACCTGATTATTGTTTATAATCTTCTTTCCTGGACTAAAGTGAAAAAAACTGCTTGTTTGGGGGATTTTACACAGATTTTACACATTTTGGTGATACACAAATTGCATGGTAGCCATGTGGATAAAGGGAGATAACTCATTTGTTTAATTTGGTGCTGGTTTTAAATTGTTATGATATGTTGGTATTTGAATATTTTAAGATTGTTTGCCCATTTTGTTGTTTGTATGTTGTTTTTTTTATTTGTTTAAATCATCTAAACAAGTTATTTATGTATTGTATAAGTAAAAGCATTTGCTATGTATTCATGTGTAACTGACCATTACACCAGGGAATATAATATCTATAAATCGAATCTAACACCTTGTGTATGTACCGGTATACAGTACATGATATGTGAAGTATCACACACACACACAGGTACACACATGTACACACACACACACACACACACATGTACACACACACACACTGGTATATGTATATTTGTCACTTTCAAAGAAATTTCTAGTATAGTTATTAGTTAAATTGCCAGGGTGCAAGGACCTATGTTTATAAATCTGCCAGGATACATAAACACACCTGATGCTTAATAATACAAGGGAATTAAGTAACTTAGGTTTGTGTTAAACCTTCATCATTTACATTGTAAACAAATATAAAGTTCAAAAGTTCAAATTAGTGCTGCTTTGAAGGGTGATAAAACATTATACAGGTTTTTAGCAAGTTCTACATCCCCCATGTTTGCTTTGAAAGATTAATATACCCTTTATACCCTTCGTCTTCGGGATCAGGGTACATAAATCTGTGACAGGGTACATCAGGCCATGTAACCTGCATAGCTGAAAACCCTTTATAATGTACCCAGTATGTACTGTATCTCTATGACTGATTAGTTTCTACTAAATGTACCATCTCTTTCTTCACTTCAGATAAACTATTTATTTCAGCATTAATTTACATATTTAATTAAAGCTAGTTCTCATTTAAGTTATATCAAATTATAAATATTAAGGATATATAAAGATTTCAGTGGCTCAAATGTAACCCTTGTTTGTTCCTTGATACATTTTCTTTTGGTTTAAGTAAACTAATTCAGTTGAGTGCAGGGTATACAGGAACATTTGTACGTTTGAGCTGTTGAATTTTAGATCTGTCATTGCTAGATCGATATATCATCAATATAAATCATAGATCAATAATCGGAACATTGTTTTTAGTATCGATACAAACAAAAATGGCTACCATTGGTGTTGGTGTAGAGTTAAATCTGTTAGTATATTAGGAATTACAAATTTCAAAATACATGTATATCAATTTGCCATAAATTTTGGTAACCCTATCAGCTTAAGTAACAGTAGATTTTCATGTAACATCAAACATAAAATACAGAACAAAAAATAAAACAAGTTTTAATATTGTGATGTGTTGGTATATGTCTGCAATACAAAGACAAATGAATTTCATTTCTACCATTGTCATCTCTCCTGAAATTTAAAATTTGATGTAATTTTGTTATAATAATTTTGTAGCATGGTATCACCATCAAACTTGATTTTTCTGTCTCACTCATCTAACCTTGTTTCAGTGTAATGAACATTTGTTTTATATGCATGTTTTGATTAAGCTAATATTTTGAACAAGTTCAGTTTCAGTGACTTAATTGACAGATAATTTTGGGAGTGGTTCACTTTACAAATAAATAATTAGTTTTTAGAAGATTGTTGGCTCTATTACTTGGATAAGTGGTATAATTTTTGCTCATTTGTATAATATAAGGAAAAGCTAATTTCCATTTATGGACGGGAATGTCATAATTGTTGTCCAAGGTCACTTTATGTTTTGATGTCTGAATAGTTTTGGTTAAAGTGATGTGCAGATAGCTATTCTATTAATTTTTTTATGGTACAATTTTGTTCTTATTATGACGTTATTAGCTTGCAATTTTAAGCCTATCATTTATTTATTATTGGTTACTATTGTTACAGGAGAGGTGTAAATCGTCCGACATTAAGCTTAGAGGAAGATGAAGGAATCCTGCCTGATCATAGTTCCTCGGGTTTTACAACAGAGGGCAGCAGCAAAGAGGGAACAATGGAAAGTGTTGATGATGTAAGGAATTTGTTTTGAATTATTTCAGATCTGTATAAAATACAGTGAAGCTTCATTATTGTAGTATATTTGGCAAAAACTTGGCCCAAATGTCAATGGTCATTGTTAAAGTTGAGTTGAGTAATGATGTGTCCAGTCAAGATTCTTTAACTTATATTTAGACGGTCTGTTCTGGGATGATGAATGACACTGCAGTGCCTGGAGAAAACCACCAATCTTTGGCAAGTGAACTTTCAAACATCCTCACGCTAGGATCTACCCAAGCAGGATTTGAACTTGGGTGGTTAGAGGTTTTGTAATACATAAGCTATCACTTAAGACCACTTGGCACCGAGACCCAAACAGGATTTGAACCTGGGTGGTGAGAGGTGCTGTAATACGTAAGCTAGCACTTTAGGCACCGAGATCCCAGCAGGATTTGAACCTGGGTGGTTAGAGGTGCTGTAATACGTAAGCTAGCACTTTAGACCCCTTGGCACCAAGACCCAAGCAGGATTTGAACCTGGGTGGTTAGAGGTGCTGTAATACAAAAGCTAGCACTTTAGACCCCTTGGCACCAAGACCCAAGCAGGATTTGAACCTGGGTGGTTAGAGGTGCTGTAATACGTAAGCTAGCACTTTAGACCACTCAGCACCGAGACCCCAGCAGGATTTGAACCTGGTTGGTTAGAGGTGCTGTAATATGTAAGCTAGTACTTTAGACCCCTTGGCACCAAGACCCGAGCAGGATTTGAACCTGGGTGGTTAGAGGTGCTGTAATACATAAGCTAGCACTTTAGACCACTCAGCACCGAGACCCCAGCAGGATTTGAACCTGCTTAGTTAGAGGTGCTGTAATACGTAAGCTAGTACTTTAGACCACTTGGCACCGAGACCCGAGCAGGATTTGAACCTGGGTGGTTAGAGGTGCTGTAATACGTAAGCTTGCACTTTAGACCACTTGGCACCGAGACCCGAGCAGGATTTGAACCTGGGTGGTTAGAGGTGCTGTAATACGTAAGCTAGCACTTTAGACCACTTGGCACCGAGACCCGAGCAGGATTTGAACCTGGGTGGTTAGAGGTGCTGTAATATGTAAGCTAGCACTTTAGACCACTTGGCACCGAGACCCGAGCAGGATTTAAACCTGGGTGGTTAGAGAAGCTGTACTATGTAAGCTAGCACTTTAGACCACTTGGCACCGAGACCCGAGCAGGATTTGAACCTGGGTGGTTAAAGGTGATGTAATACGTAAGCTAGCACTTTAGACCACTTGGCACCGAGACCCCTCATCATTTAAGTGATACAATGATTACCTTATTTGATTTTACAGCTAGTCGTACACTATGGCTATGATTGTGAAAACTGAAATGCTGAATATTATCATTAACCAGTAGTATCTTGGTTGGTCTCTTATTAGGCATTACTTAATTACCAGTAATATCTCAGAGAGAGAGAGAGAGAGAGAGAGAGAGAGAGTTGATTGTGTGGGAGGTTTCTTATAGATATGGTTTGGGGTCATCTGTTCTCCATACTACCAGTAAGTAACTAGTCCCCTGATATATACATGTATATATACTGTACATCATATATAGGTAGTACATTATAATATGCAGTACCTGGTAAGGTTATCTATAACTTTATGTTACACAGTGAAGGTGTCCTTTAATTCAGGTAAAACGACAGGTATGTACCATTAATTAATACCATTGATGGAG
Source organism: Anadara kagoshimensis (assembly GCA_021292105.1). NCBI lineage: Eukaryota > Metazoa > Mollusca > Bivalvia > Arcoida > Arcidae > Anadara > Anadara kagoshimensis. The sequence continues at coordinate 71,385,877 of CM037870.1, forward strand.
TTTTATGGTTTATTTATTTGTAAATATATGGATTTTGTTATAACATATTTCGTAATGTTGTATTTAAAACTGGGTCATTAATTTATAGATGGAAATTACTCTGAGGAATTTTATTTACCTTAAATCTAGGTCACATGATAGGTAACTTGATAATTATAATGCAGTTCTATTTTATTCAAAGTTTTTACTGTTTGAAATTCACCTTCATAGAAAAGGTAGAACTTACCGGTATGTTTTAGTCCAGGGGTGAGCATAGACATCCAAATCCCCAGGGGAGAACATCATGGACATCCATTGCCTTTGGTTAAAATGTTTAATTAACAAAATAATAAAAGTTTTAGTTGATTTTTTGTAACACAGTAGATGACCAGACAAGCTATCGTGTATATTACCAGACCAACACCTTGTTTTACCGGTACTTTCATTTTACTTGTGTACTTTGTACCTTCCCTCCATTGTTTTTACACACCCAGATTTTACACAGATTTATCATCATCCGTGGCACATCTGTATACACGACATATAACACTAGTGTCAGCTGGTCATGGGGATTTTATATTTATACTTATGGTACAATATTGTTTAAAAAGTACTTTAAGTTCCTATGTGTCAGGTTAAATTTGTACATATAACTTTATAATATATTGATGAGGGTTGATATTAGGTGAGTTTATTGGTGAGATATTGGACGGTGTGTATGATTGGGTGGGGTTGGGATGTTTTGTGTCCTTCTATTGTAGGTGTGGAGTTTGTGTGTAGTTTGTTGTAGATTACAACTGTACTGCCATCAGACACATTCTCACCAGCTTATGTTTTACCTTTGTTTGTTAAATACCAGTAGTTAAGACTTATTTCTGTTAATGGAATATGCTGCTTTACCACATAATACCCCCCCCCCCCTGGCTTAATAAACTTTGTGTGGAACTATTATTTTCATTTAATATGGAATCATATCAGTCCTTGTTTTCCTGTAAAAATGTTGTTATGCTGGAATTTTGTGACATAAACTTTTATAAAACGTTCCATACAAATGTTAAGGGGTGTTGATCATGTGGTACAGTGGTGAACCTCATTTAATCTTGGGATTGTACTGGAGATTGTGCTTGATATTAGGTCAGGTGCCAGTACATTGTGTAAAATTTAATCATGGATTTGTATTGAAATACAAGAACTCTTTATTTTTGTTTCAGAGAGCTGGAATTGATGCTGATATTGAGTATGATTCAGACAGCAGTAATTCTGGAATATATGAACCCATCAATCCAGACTTCACTCATGTAAGAGACGATGATGGCAACACAGGAAATGATACGCCCCCTGAACTTCCTGCAGACCGAACAAAAAAGAAAAAGAAAGATAAAGACGGAAAATCTACTGGACAAAAAATTGGTTCAAAACTAAAGCAGTTTTATAAATCTAAAATAACTTCAAATCAGGAACCTGCAGGATTACATAAAGTGTCGTCTGCTCCTGTTGTAAATACAACAACAACATCATCATCATCTGCTGGTGTGTTAAATAAAATCGGAGGGAAATTAAAATTAATAAAGAGAACAAAATCAGCAGAACCGAGTACTTTATTGGAAGAGGAAGTAGTTATTTCTAGTAGTGATTACGAAGGAAGTGACACCAATGACAATCCTGGTCTAGAGGAATCAGGACCAATCATGATGAAACCTGCCTTCGCTGATTTTGAGTATGCAGACTCGTCTTCAAGTTCTGAGTTGATAAGTAATGAAGGAACAGATCACCAGCAACAGCCAGCATATGCTAATGACTCAGCACAAAATGGAGAACCTAATGCTCCCCCACCACTTCCACCGCCACTTCCTCCAAGGATATCTGGAAATTTTAGTTCACAGCCTGATGGTAGAACTTCTCCACCCCTCCCTCCCAGAAATCGTATTTCGCAGAATGTTAATTTAGATACTGTAGTTCCAATTAGTCCTGGATTAGTATCTGCTGCACATTCCACAGGTGATCTCAGGTAAATGATCTTATTATTTATCACTGTATACAATTTAGGTAGGACTAAATTTACAGAGGAGTATTGAATTCCAGTCATTGGTTAACAGGCTGACAAGGGTAATATTTATGGGAGACTGAATATTCTTGAATTTTACAATCACTGGTTAGTCCAATATTAAAATTTCTTAAAAAATGCTTGACTTTATTCAAGAAAAAATAAGAATATTGATACTGAGAGATATTGAGAGAGAGAGAGAGGAGAGAGAGAGAGAGAGAGAGACAACCCTGCACTAATTATGAATTAATAACAATTAATAATAAGGTACTTGTACTAAGTGGTATGTATGAAGTTATTTATATGTGAACCCAAAAGACCATGAAAAGTATTACTTTATGTTCTCTAGGAAACCTATCCTGTTTTGATCACCTCACTGTCTAAGTGACTGTTCACTTACTGCAAAGATTATCATTTTAAACACATGTATTCTCTAGGTTTTTTCACAACAAGTTAAACAAATTAAAGCAAAAATATCACGATATTTATAGTATCGTGCGGTAAGTATCATCATACAAACGTTTATAGTACCCTGCATTTATTATCCCGTCCCTGAATGGTTTGAAAAAGGTTTGAATCTGCATGTGTGCATACACCCCAAATTTATCATACAATTTTTACAAGTATTGGCATTTTATTTTGGCTGTTTTTACATTGCTACCATTGAAAGAGCATTGAAAGCTTGTTTTGATAGTAATTTTGGATTTTACAAAACCCCAAATTTGTGTGTTATATTAAATTGTTATACCTTACTGACAAAAGTGTGACATTTTTATGAAATGTATTTCCTTATTAGTGGCTGAATTTTGATGAAGTGTGTTTTTTTGCTGGAATGATCAGTTTGGTGCAGATAACGAAGCAGAGGTGATACATATGTGATAATTTTTCACCGTCTTTCTTGTCCGAATCAACATTTCAGTTACGCTTTACCTGGTAAAGGTTTCAATTTATATCTTAACTTACCATCAAATTCAAGTATATTGTGAGACATATATATAATTATGAATAATTCTTGTAATATGTAGGGGAATGGAATTGGTCTAAACCAAATATCTTCTGGAGACCAAAGATTGTTTAGTTAAACAGGTGCTTGGTTTACACACGTTGATTTAATAAACAATATTGATGCTATGGCCTTATAAATTAGTTCAGTTTGGACAAGTTTTGGTTAACTCGGGTGAGATTAGGCAGTTTATATGCTAAATATGTATAGTTTAGCTTTGAATAGAATTTTGTTGGTGCCAATTGTCACAATGTCGTCAAAAATATAATTGTAATGCCAAATTGAGAAAACACTTGAGAAATTCATGAGTTTATGTCTGAAATGAATGTACATAGTCAGTTTACTTAATTTTGTGAAAATTGCATGGATTCCAGGAAGCTACTGCCATTCAGAGAATTATCATATGTACTGCATGTATAAATTTATGATTACATAACATGTCTTTAATCCACAGATTTAAACTACATTGTATTATAATGTTACCTGCATACATTATACATAATATTAAAACATTTACATGACATTTTTATGGTGTATGGACATGACAGTACCTGGCTGACTTTTGCTAACTTTTATCCATAATTTGACCCTTGACCCTGATTTACATATTATAGTCTTACTTATTTACTGTATCTGACATGTATTGTAAATCTAAAGTCATCAAATTTATAACTGAAATTGTCCTCATATTATTGGAGTATTAAGAGTATCTATTAACTGGTAACTCATACATATTTGTGTAAGAGATGTTGACAGACCAGCTCATTTCACTACCATGAGCATTGACTGTGGTTATATCTATAAAAAACCCAAAACCTCAAAGAAGTCTAAAACTAGAATATTCCTAGGTTGGATAAACAATAATACAATGTCTTTAGTCCCCTACTGGCATTGCCAAAAGAAACTCTAGGTTTACACTTTGCTTGTGAGTCCATTGTAAGTTTTCCAGACCTTTTTCTGAAAGCTTGCAGATGTTAAGCAAATATTTGGGTATTTGGATTTACCATGTTAGAATTTCATTCTGGTTCATTGATTTTGGATAAAATTATGAGACTTAAACTTTCTTAAAAATAGCAATTTTCCAGACTTTTTCCACTAAAATAAATGCTTGCAGATATGCGAGTCTAACGTCATGAGCTACAGATCAAGTTGAAACCCTTGCCAGAGTTAAACTTTCACAAGGCTATGCTTTCAGAATTCTTGTGTATTGTCTTCTGGGAATATATGTAAATGTATTGGAAAAAAATGCCCTTGAGCAAAATATACTCATGTTTTAGCTAAGAAACCTGACAAGTAATTCCCTTCACTTTATATGATATGCCAAGGAGAGTATACTAAAACAAGTTAGACTCCAAGTTGTGGTCAGTCTTTTGAGTCTAAGAAATATGAAAATTAATGAAAGGATGATTGCAAATAATGCTGGGGACAAAATTACATATTAACATACTGGTAGGTTGATAACTCACTAAGCCATTTAACAAAACCAGCAAAACAAATTTTGGGTGTAGCTGAATGGATTTTGTTTTTAGTTCGAACTGACTGAAAATTTTTAGCTTGAGTTCATGAATGCTGTTTTCGTTGAATTTTCATCCAGGGGACCTAAAATTAGTTCAACTTATCCAAAAATTTTAGATATTCAAGTTGGGATAACCAGGCTTATTTGGTTAAATAAAGAGCAAGTTCTACTTATTCCGAAATTTGAGATATCCGAGTTCTAGATAACGAGATTCAACTATATTTATTATTTATTTTTTTAGGGAATGCTCCAGGTTCCATTGCTGGTGACAGATTCATCAGATGATGTGTTTTTGTGAAGTTACTTGTTTAGTTGTGTTTTAATTTGTTTGTTTTAATTGTGTTACAGAAAGGGTACCTTACATTTAGGTAGAGATAGTTATCTACATGGTCATAATTACAAAGCCTCATCCGAGACTAATATCCACGGTGACTTTCCGAGAGGGGAGACATCCACTGATGATTCACCACCACCTGTTCCATCATTACCAGTTCCTGCTCTTCCACCAAAGAGAAACGCTAAAGGTAATTGTTCTTGATAGGATTTTTCCATTTTATCGCTCACACAAGGGCTTATTTTATACCTTAGACATGCATGGTTGTTACTCCCAAATGTTAAAGTTGTAAAATTTTTAATTCAAATTTTATTATAGAATAGATTTGTAAATGAGATTTAAAATCAAATAACAATTTTTAGCTCACCTGACTGAAGGTCATGTGAGCTTATGGCATAGCGCAGCGTGTGTATGTGCGTGTGTGCGTGTGTGCGTGCGTGCGTGTGTGCGTGTGTGCGTGCGTGCGTCGTTAACACCTATTTTCGACTTCTCCTCTGAAACTAACGGACAGTTTTTAATGAAACTTTGTCAGAAGTATATATGGGCCGGTGCAATTCAGATTTGTTCGTGGCGTTGCCATGGCTACCATAACTAGGTCAAGGTGACCTAGGGGTGCAAAAATCTTAAAAAATCTTCTTCTCCGAAAGTACTGATTGGAGAAAAATTCTGATGTGATATTTGGCTTCTCTAGGGTCTTAAGCCTATAATTTGTTCATTTTGTGAAATTCGGATAAAAAATAGGTAACGCGTTTTTGCGTTTAATTTTGAAAAAATCGTAAAATAGCTTCAAATTGTTATAACTTGACTATTTGACCAGATAATGCCATGGGGTTTTCTGTTTTGACATTTTCTTGTTAGTATCTTCAAAATGAGGTCAAGGTCAATTGTGAAGGTCGTGACCTAATTTTTTTTACCTCTGATTATAATTATTATCTCGAAAACTATAAACTTTTTGTGTAGGCATATATATTAGAATGTTGTAGGTATTGATACAACGATCATTTTGATGTATAGAAAAAGGTCATGGGTTCAAAGGTCAAGGTCACAGATACAAAACAATACCGAAATGGTTAATTATCTTGAAAACTATAAACTTTTTGTATTGGCATGTATATTAGAATGTTGTAGGTATTAATACAACGATCATTTTGATGTATAGAAAAAGGTCATGGGTTCAAAGGTCAAGGTTACAGATGTGAAACAATACCAAAATGGTTAATTATCTCGAAAACTATAAACTTTTTGTATAGACATGTATATTAGAATGTTGTAGGTATTGATACAACGATCATTTTGATGTATAGAAAAAGGTCATGGGTTCAAAGGTCAAGGTTACAGATGTGAAACAATACCAAAATGGTTAATTATCTCGAAAACTATAAATTTTTTGTATAGGCATGTATATTAGAATGTTGTAGGTATTGATACAACAATCATTTTGATGTATAGAAAAAGGTCATGGGTTCAAAGATCAAGGTCACAGATGCGAAACAATACACAAATGGTTATTTATCTCGAAAACTATAAACATTTTGTATAGGCATGTATATTAGAATGTTGTAGGTATTGATACAACGATCATTTTGATGTATAGAAAAAGGTCATGGGTTGAAAGGTCAAGGTCACAGATGCAAAACAATACCGAAATGGTTAATTATCTCGAAAACTATAAACATTTTGTATTGGCATGTATATTAGAATGTTGTAGGTATTGATACAACGATCATTTTGATGTATAGAAAAAGGTCATGGGTTCAAAGGTCAAGGTCACAGATGCGAAACAATACCGAAATGGTTAATTATCTCGAAAACTATAAACTTTTTGTATAGGCATGTATATTAGAATGTTGTAAGTATTGATAAAACGATCATTTTGATGTATAGAAAAAGGTCATGGGTTCAAAGGTCAAGGTCACAGATGCAAAACAATACCAAAATGGTTAATTATCTCGAAAACTATAAACTTTTTGTATAGGCATGTATATTAGAATGTTGTAAGTGTTGATACAACGATCATTTTGATGTATAGAAAAAGGTCATGGGTTCAAAGGTCAAGGTCACAGATGTGAAACAATACCGAAATGGTTAATTATCTCGAAAACTATAAACTTTTTGTATAGGCATGTATATTAGAATGTTGTAGGTATTGATACAACGATCATTTTGATGTATAGAAAAAGGTCATGGGTTCAAAGGTCAAGGTTACAGATGTGAAACAATACCAAAATGGTTAATTATCTCGAAAACTATAAATTTTTTGTATAGGCATGTATATTAGAATGTTGTAGGTATTGATACAACAATCATTTTGATGTATAGAAAAAGGTCATGGGTTCAAAGATCAAGGTCACAGATGCGAAACAATACACAAATGGTTATTTATCTCGAAAACTATAAACATTTTGTATAGGCATGTATATTAGAATGTTGTAGGTATTGATACAACGATCATTTTGATGTATAGAAAAAGGTCATGGGTTCAAAGATCAAGGTCACAGATGCGAAACAATACACAAATGGTTTTTATCTCGAAAACTATAAACATTTTGTATAGGCATGTATATTAGAATGTTGTAGGTATTGATACAACGATCATTTTGATGTATAGAAAAAGGTCATGGGTTGAAAGGTCAAGGTCACAGATGCAAAACAATACCGAAATGGTTAATTATCTCGAAAACTATAAACATTTTGTATTGGCATGTATATTAGAATGTTGTAGGTATTGATACAACGATCATTTTGATGTATAGAAAAAGGTCATGGGTTCAAAGGTCAAGGTCACAGATGCGAAACAATACCGAAATGGTTAATTATCTCGAAAACTATAAACTTTTTGTATAGGCATGTATATTAGAATGTTGTAAGTATTGATAAACGATCATTTTGATGTATAGAAAAAGGTCATGGGTTCAAAGGTCAAGGTCACAGATGCAAAACAATACCAAAATGGTTAATTATCTCGAAAACTATAAACTTTTTGTATAGGCATGTATATTAGAATGTTGTAAGTGTTGATACAACGATCATTTTGATGTATAGAAAAAGGTCATGGGTTCAAAGGTCAAGGTCACAGATGTGAAACAATACCGAAATGGTTAATTATCTCGAAAACTATAAACTTTTTGTATAGGCATGTATATTAGAATGTTGTAGGTATTGATACAACGATCATTTTGATGTATAGAAAAAGGTCATGGGTTCAAAGGTCAAGGTTACAGATGTGAAACAATACCAAAATGGTTAATTATCTCGAAAACTATAAATTTTTTGTATAGGCATGTATATTAGAATGTTGTAGGTATTGATACAACAATCATTTTGATGTATAGAAAAAGGTCATGGGTTCAAAGATCAAGGTCACAGATGCGAAACAATACACAAATGGTTATTTATCTCGAAAACTATAAACATTTTGTATAGGCATGTATATTAGAATGTTGTAGGTATTGATACAACGATCATTTTGATGTATAGAAAAAGGTCATGGGTGAAAGGTCAAGGTCACAGATGCAAAACAATACCGAAATGGTTAATTATCTCGAAAACTATAAACATTTTGTATTGGCATGTATATTAGAATGTTGTAGGTATTGATACAACGATCATTTTGATGTATAGAAAAAGGTCATGGGTTCAAAGGTCAAGGTCACAGATGCGAAACAATACCGAAATGGTTAATTATCTCGAAAACTATAAACTTTTTGTATAGGCATGTATATTAGAATGTTGTAAGTATTGATAAAACGATCATTTTGATGTATAGAAAAAGGTCATGGGTTCAAAGGTCAAGGTCACAGATGCAAACAATACCAAAATGGTTAATTATCTCGAAAACTATAAACTTTTTGTATAGGCATGTATATTAGAATGTTGTAAGTGTTGATACAACGATCATTTTGATGTATAGAAAAAGGTCATGGGTTCAAAGGTCAAGGTCACAGATGTGAAACAATACCGAAATGGTTAATTATCTCGAAAACTATAAACTTTTTGTATAGGCATGTATATTAGAATGTTGTAGGTATTGATACAACGATCATTTTGATGTATAGAAAAAGGTCATGGGTTCAAAGGTCAAGGTCACAGATGTGAAACAATACCGAAATGGTTAATTATCTCGAAAACTATAAACTTTTTGTATAGGCATGTATATTAGAATGTTGTAGGTATTGATACAACGATCATTTTGATGTATAGAAAAAGGTCATGGGTTCAAAGGTCAAGGTCACAGATACAAAACAATACCGAAATTGTTAATTATTTCCAAAACTATAAACTTTTTGTATAGGCATGTATATTAGAATGTTGTTGGTATTGATACAACGATCATTTTGATGTATAGAAAAAGGTCATGGGTTCAAAGGTCAAGGTCACAGATGTGAAACAATACCGAAATGGTTAATTATCTCGAAAACTATAAACTGTTTGTATAGGCATGTATATTAGAATCTTGTAGGTATTGATACAACGATCATTTTGATGTATAGAAAAAGGTCATGGGTTCAAAGGTCAAGGTCACAGATACAAAACAATAACGAAATGGTTAATTATTTCCAAAACTATAAACTTTTTGTATAGGCATGTATATTAGAATGTTGTTGGTATTGATACAACGATTATTTTGATGTATAGAAAAAGGTCATGGATTCAAAGGTCAAGGTCACAGATGTGAAACAATACTGAAATGGTTAATTATCTTGAAAACTAATAACTTTTTGTATAGCCATGTATACTAGAATGTTGTAGGTATTAAAACAAAAGTTATCATGATGTAAAGAAAAAAGTCATTGGGGTTTAGTATTTATGTTGTCTTTAAATCTATCAGCTAGCCATTAGTTATCAGGTGAGCGTATCAGGCCCATGGGCCTCTTGTTTAAATTGCTGAACCTTAAGCAAAACGCTTAGACAAGCTTTGCTATTTTAAAAAAAAAAAAAAAAAAAAAAATTATTTTAATTTGCTCCTGACATTCATATACAATTTATGAACATGTATTATGGGTAATAATTGTCAGTTACTCCATCTATTTAGAAAATCAGTAAATTAAAATCTATTACTTTTGGGCTCATGTTGCTTTATATGGTAGTAAGGTAAATTGAATTATTATTTCACTTGTTATTTGTACTTTCAGATGATTCAGATGGGGTAAAATTAAGAGAGTAAGTGTTTAGTTACAATCAGTATATAGATTATAAAGTGTGTGTAGTGATCTAACAGATTATAAATGCATCCTCCTTTATTTTAATGATTGAATATGTCCAATAATGTTTGAAAATTAGCCCTTTGTATCAGCAACATTGGAGGTTGCTGGTAAAATTCACCAAAAACTTCAGTACTTAAAGCTATCTCACCTATATTATACTGGCTATATTAAAAACTGTCAAATATTTGTATTATAAAGGAGTGGAGTAATGGAGGTTTACACCCCAGTCAAGATTCCTTCATTTATGTATAGGTGGTTAGTTCATTCATAGAGGAGGAAACCAGTGCTAGCAAACTTACAAACTTTTTCAGACTTTTATATATTCCTGTATTGTGCATCACTCATTAACATTTTACATTTTAATCATTTCTTCTAAAACAAATGGGCCATTGAGACAAGTAGTTGTTAAAAACCCTGTTTGAAAACTAAAATATCAACATTTTTGCATTCTCTTAAACAGAAGGTTGTGCAATCATTATATTAAATGGCCAGTACTATGTATAACATCTATGTATTACATTTTATAGGAAAGAACCTTTGAGTCAAAGATTATCATCTGGTAACAGTCCAAATGATCCAGACAGGAATAGTATATTACCTCCCTTTGAACACATGTGGAAGTTTAAAAGTCATTTTGAAGAAGAAGATATTTATATTGATCTGGTAAGACATATTTTAGTTTGTTTATATACAGATGAGGTTATGTTTTACACTGCACATCAGGTTATGTTCTACTCTGGGCATGAGCTTCAATTGATCGATTAATTTAATGGGGTTAGATGTCACTAACTATAGGTGAAGTAGTTGATATTTTTATCTTTGCAGTGCACTCTGGGCAATGTGCAGGAAAGATTCTTTAAAATGCCATGTCTGCCGTAACATAGGGCATTGGTTTTTAAAGGTCTCTTCTGAAGGACCCTAAGGGACTTTCATTTATGAATACCAAGTGCTTGGTGAAAGAACAGTCACTACCTAGTTTCAAGTCTTAGTCAGACCTAGCCTGGGTTCAAACTCACAATCCCACTCAGAGAAGCGAGAGCAGTCTACCTAGTGAGTCATGAGCTTGAGTGTCAAGTGTCTAAATTCAATGTTAAAAGTTTTGGTTAAAGGTTATTTTATGAAAGTTTATTTTATTTTACTATACTATTTTACGGTAGTTAGGTAATTATGGTAATTGAATTTAATTTTAAAAAATGTATATTTATTTGATAGAACAATGATAGTGACTTGTATGGACAACTGGATAGACGTTACACAACAAAGTTTGAATCAGAACCTCTATACCAGATATATAATAAAGATAAAATAACCCGAGACAGTCACAGACACACAGTACAAACACACAGTGATGACGAATCTGGTATGTATTATATAATAAAAACTGTAATACCTCGGGACTTTGTGATTATTCACTGAATTTTGTTCAAATGAATGTTTTTTTCTGTCACTTATCAAATGGGGTTCCCTGCTGTACCACGAGATCAATACCTTTTAACATTTGTAAAGGATGTTTGGTAAAATGTTTATGTTGCGAATTCCCTGTCGTTTTACGAGAAAACTTAAACTTATTTGATTCCATATTGAATGGAAATAATAGTTCTGCTCAGATATTAGAGGGTATCACGAGGTACATCTGTGAACACCATTGCTGAATAGTTTCTATCATGGCACACACACAGACTCTTATTACTCCATCAAGACACAGACTCAAATGAAATGTCTGATGTTTAATTGTTTTTGGCATTGATAGGATAGAGAACTACAAATTTGTACATTGTAATAACATGAATAGGGGATGTGGAGGATTTTATAAATGCCTTATTTTGTATAGTTCAACCCACATGTATTTGGCTTAAGTACAGGGACCTTGGTTTCCAGGGTAAATTGTTTTCTGTTACTAGGCAACAAAATTGGGGATGTTGGGATAAGTATTATATTCCAGTAACAGAATTGAAAGATATCTCTTCTTTTGAATTTTGCCATTTTGTAGAATTAGGGTACTTCGATTTCATGAAAGAATAAAAAAATTCTTAAAATACATTCCAATGATTGTCAAGGTATTGTTGTTTTCAGATTATGTGCTACCATTTGGTGAGAATACTTTTCAAAAATAGAAGTTTAAAAATAAATGACTTGCTTTCACTCTGTATGAATTGAACTCATTCGACACCTGCTAAAATGGAATTAGAATATGATGACACCTGATATAGAACAGAATATGACTCCTTGACACCTGTTACAGAACAGAATTGGAGTCCATTGACACCTGTTAAAGAACAGAATTAGACACAGTTGACACCTGTTATAGAACAGAATTAGACACAGTTGACACCTGTTATAGAACAGAATTAGACACAGTTGACACCTGTTATAGAACAGAATTGGAGTCCATTGACACCTGTTAAAGAACAGAATTAGACACAGTTGACACCTGTTATAGAACAGAATTAGACACAATTGACATCTGTTATAGAACAGAAATAGACTCCGTTGACACATGTTAATGAACAGAATAAGACTCCATTGACACCTGTTATAGAACAGAATAAGACACAGGTGACACCTGTTATAGAACAGAACTAGACTCCATTGACACCTGTTATAGAACAGAATTAGACACAATTGACACCTGTTATAGAACAGAATTAGAGTCCATTGACACCTGTTAAAGAACAGAATTAGACACAGTTGACACCTGTTATAGAACAGAATTAGACACAGTTGACACCTGTTATAGAACAGAATTGGAGTCCATTGACACCTGTTAAAGAACAGAATTAGACACAGTTGACACCTGTTATAGAACAGAATTGGACACAATTGACATCTGTTATAGAACAGAAATAGACTCCGTTGACACATGTTAATGAACAGAATAAGACTCCATTGACACCTGTTATAGAACAGAATAAGACACAGGTGACACCTGTTATAGAACAGAACTAGACTCTTTTGACACCTGTTACAAAACAGAATAAGACTCAGTTGACACCTGTATATGGAACAAAAGTAAGGGTCACTTGACACCTGTTAAAGAACAGACCTAGACACAGCTGACACCTTATATAGAACAGAATTTGACTCAGTTGACACCAGTAATAGAAGAATTAGATTTGGTTGCCTGTAATAGAACAGCTTACTTTAGATGACTCTTCTTAAAAGCATCATCTCTTGCTTGTCACTTTCTGTTAATCTTCTGCCATATTTAGCGTTATGTGTCTTATTTGATAAGAATGTGACCGTGTCGGCTCACTAAAATCACTGCTACCATTTCATTCCTATCACAATCGCTACCATTCTTATCCATGTTAATCTTGTCAGGCTTAACACCACAGCTAAAATTATCTTACAGCAGAATCGGTATTTGTGTTGATTACCGATGACCCCTGGTGTCGTTATTTGAATACAGTAGCGCCCCCCCCCCCCCCCCCATGTGACACCATTTTTATTACTGATGACCCCTGATATAGTTATCCGTCAGCACAGTAGCACCCCCACTCCTTATGGAACACCATGTATATTACTGATGACTCCTGGTGTAGTGGTTAGTACAGTAGCACCCCCTCCATATGTGACACCATGTTTATTATTACCCCTGGTGTAGTGGTAGGTACAATAGCATCCCCTCTTCCATATGCGACACCATGTTGCTGCAGTGAACATTTGGCCTAAATTGGTTTATTTTTCTTGAGAGGTATGGTATACAGCATTTTTAAGGATTTAGTAATTCTAAATTTGTCCCTATAAGAGGTTAGGATATCTTGATAATGGCCTTACAAGAGAGGAACAACTTTATGTCCAGTGTCTGTCCAAAGTTGGGAGTGGAATGTGGAGTAATGGTGTTTAATGACCCATTCAAAATTATTTCATTTATATCAAGGCTGTCAGTTAAATGATGGTGGAGGAAACTGGAGTGTCTGGCAAAGACCATGACAAACTTACCAACTTACACAGACACCCTGTCCAAAGTGGGGGTTATCACAATCATAGGATCTATCTAATAGATAATTCTGTATTTTCCTCTTCCTTTAAGTTTTTATTTAACAAATCTATGTACATTGTATGTTTTGAAACGAGTGCTCTTTCTTTACTTAAGAATTAACTTCTTTTCTTAATTTCTACTGTTTACTTTTAAACATCTGAGTTTGTGAACTATAGTTATACTATTATGTACTTGATGTAAAAGATGTCAACTAACAATTTTGAAATCTGATAAAAATGCTTTATGATTGCATCAATACTTATGAAATTATTATTTGTTATATTGAATGTTGTTATGAGATAGAAATAATACTAAATGTAGATAGATGTTTGTCTACTCAAACTAGTACAGTAAAACCTTTACATACTGGACATATCTATGACAATGTATTTTGTCTAGTAAAGTCAAACTTGTCTCTTAAGACCACCAAAGGGAACTAGGAAAAGTGGCCTTTTTTGGAAGGTGGCCCTTGTATACAGTTTCAAATAACATGAATAAAGAGCAATTGGGATAACATTTACTAGCCTTTAAAAACAGTTGTATATATAAAGGTGGTCTTTAGTTGGGTTTGACTGTATCTAGAGGTTTGTGGAAGAAGTAAGTCCAGTCCAGATGGTTTGATATATAGAGGTAGACAGTTTATAACTTGACAGACCAAGTGTACAGTTTACAGAGGTTTGCTGTGTAATACTTCCCAGAACGGTTCAGAATACATGTACACATATCACTTTCAGTTGCATGTTAGATTATTGTTACAAATAATGATTTGCTCAGAGTAAATAACTAACATGTGAATGCATTATCAGAACTATTTTATTTATAGATACTTTCTTAATCAAAAATGTATTACTGGGTCCTCTTATGTCACTCTTGATTTCATGAACACTTTTGTTTGTTGAATAATATTTGTGTATACAATATCAATAACTAGATTTCCACTGCCATCTTCATTGGACTACTATGTTTTGATGGCCACCCCATCTTCAATAGGATGTAAAGAATACAAATTACCCATTCAGTATTTATTTAATGTCACTAAATACAAAAAAATAGTAGACAGCATTATAAGATTTCAAATAATATTTTTGAATTTTTTTTCCTATTGGAGAGAATTCTCTTTGGTATTTAATATTGAACATTATAAATTAGACTATTTCTTATAATATTTCAGATTGTAGAGCTGTGTGGTCTGTCTTTGTTTTAATTTTTACGCTACATGTATTCTTTCTGTAGGTGATGAGCGGATATACGAAGCTGTTGATGAAATGTTTGAGAAGGTTAAAGCTGGATTAGATGTGGATTCTAAAACAGACAATACTTCTCCATCTAAAACTGTCTCAACACTTGAACTGTTTGGTAAAACAGGGTCTGTACTCAGAGCCCTCTGGAGTGAAATGCCAGAGGTAAGATAACTGCATTTATAAAACTTGATAATCAATGAATGATGGAACGTAATACAGTAGGACTTGTCTAAACTAACCACATTCTGGTTGTTCATATTATGTAGACTTTGTTTTACACAGTTTGTATGATTGAATTACTTGTAACCAATAGAGGGTTGCTATGATTCAGCCATCTCAAGATTTCATTATATTTCAGTTCTAGACCCAGAATTTGATAACTCTAAAGAAAAAAAAATTCCAAGCCTTGTGTGCCTTCTGGCACTGAGAGAATTAAGGAAAGACAAATTTGTCCCAACTAATTAAATACCTTTATTTACACTGTCTTAAGTCATGTAAAAGCTTCACTCTAACTCATTGCAGTTGTACATGTAAATCCTGGTTTGTATGAAAATGGATCAAAACAGATTTGGCTTAATGTCACTGTTCTGTTACCAGGAGGACATCTGAAACATAATGTCTCAAAACCCTGAGACATTTAATTTACAGAAAGATAAACAATGTTGGCAGTGAAGTTTATTTTCCTATCAACACTATACTGACTTCTAGGAGTTATCGTGAATTATAGTGTGTTTATATTTATATATTAACAGGTTAAAGAGAGTGGTATTCTAGAGACTATATCGCCACAGGAGAGGAAGATACAGGAGGTCAGTATACAAATGTTACAAAATACAGCAATTAACATTTTCATGAAAGGCTGTGTTATCTATTTTGTATTTTATGAAAGGACAGTCACTGCCTATTTTCAAGTGGTGGTCAGACTTGTCCAGGATTCGAACCCTGATCTCTGTATACCGTTGGAGTGCTAGTATTACATCGTAGTTAAATGGAATGATATACATTGTTATATAAGTAAGTTTATATTTAATTATTCTCACATTATGAAGAGTATAAATATACAGGCAAACAACATTGACTTGTCCGCTTGACCTTTAATTTAAATATTTATTCAGGAGTCAGGACCAGCCTATTATCTATAAGGAACACCAGTGTTTATTTCATCTATATCATAGGGAAACATGCATTAGTATGTATTAACTGTGGATTCTAACACTACCCATGTACAAGATCTTCCTATATAAATATTCCTAATGAATGGTCCAACAGACGGGTCAATGTTATTTTCCTATATTAATGAATGTGTTTTTGTTGTATTTTGAATTTTACTCGTTGTTGTTTTCAGGCAATGTTTGAAATCATAACGTCAGAGGCGTCATACTTGAAGAGTGTTAATGTACTGATAGATGTGTTCCTTATGTCTCAAGAGTTTTCGTCTGAACATTCCGATAGATGTGTGATAAGTCGACAAGAACGTCATGTTCTGTTTTCTAATATTGGTGCTGTTAGAGAAAGTAGCGAACAGTATGTATTAACACCGAACCTCCTACATAAATGTTAATCAAGTATTTTCAGCTGTTTTGTGGGTTTTATAAGTCTTGTAGACAGTCATGAAGCCATTCATGTGCTGTTTTACAGCAGAGCAAACCTTTTTGTGCACGCAATCTGAATGTGCAGGGAATGCCCTTTTGGTGCTTCTTTTAAGTATTTTGCTAACCATGATCATACCTGACATACCAGTAAATGCAAAGAATGTCTTAATTTAAAGATATGTCGGATGTGGAATTGAATATTTTGTTGAAAAATATGATTATTAATTAATAATAAAATAATTATTTCATGGTTGTTTTGGGAAGTCTCTTTCTATCATGGAAGACCTGTGATAATGTTCCCCCGAGGTCATTAGGCAATAGTTCCCCATAGGTCATCCCTGTTACAGCGGGACAATAGATTTGTCAATTCCTAAAACACCCATGAATTATCTGTATAGTAATCATATATATAACAATTCATCTTTAGGAAGTTAAGATTTTGACAATTGCAAAAAAGTATCAGTAAACAAGTGGTTTACAATGAAAATAATCCAGATTATTTAAATCATGTATTTGGTTTTTTTTTTTTTTTTTGAGAAAAGTAATCTTGTTTATCAATTTATTTTAGGTTTTTTTTGATGGATTTAGAAGCAAGGTGGCAGCAATCTGTCCAACTTTCTGATGTCTGTGATATTATTTATCGTCATGCTGCCAAAAAATTTGATTGTTATGTCCGTTACTGTAGCAACCAAACATTCCAAGATAGAGCAACTCAAGAACTAATGTAAATATATATTATATTTCATGTTGGACTTGTAAGCTGATAAATATCACTCCCCCCACCTAGGCCCCCTTCTGAATAAGGATAAATGTATAAATGAAAACTGTTACATAAAATTACATATTGTATAAGAAGAAACATTCACAGAAAAAAATATTAACTATTTTCAGTGATTTTTGTACCATGAATATATCTTCTCAGCCAAAGTTTCTTATTTCCTAGGTAAACTTTCCCTACAGTCAAAACCGTGAAAATTTCTTACAACAAATTGTTTTAGAAGATCAAAACTGCAATAGTTTCCTGCCACTAATGTTTGTTCCTGTACAGTATTGTCATAGGACGTATCCTTCATTCTTATTTATATCTTACCTTTTTATTTACTTCTTGTATTACAGGAAAAAAGCAGAATTTTCTGATGCTGTAAGGCGATTAGAAAGGACCCCAGAATGCCAAGGTTTACCCATGATCTCATTTCTATTGCTACCCATGCAGAGAATAACACGCTTACCGTTACTGGTTGATGCAATTTGTCACCGACTAGAACCTGCGACAGATAGACACAAATCTGCTACGAGGGCATTAGATGCTTTGAATAGGGTAAAGTTACAATAATAAATATAATGATTCTGATGTATGTAAAGGAATAAACTTTTTTAAAAATTGCTAAAAATTACTAGATCTATGTAATCTAAATTATCTTAATAACATGATTGTAAAAGTATTTTCCTTATAAATTGAAATTAACAAATGCTACAGTGGAACAGGTTTGAATTAAAACACCTTCTATACCAAAGTTTTTCATTTGAATAAACAGAATTTTGGATAGAGAAATTCAACAAACAAGAATTTTTTTTTAAATATAACTAATTTGTTTCATTATTTAGGTTGTAAAGAAATGTAATGATGGAGCTAAACGGATGCAGCAAACTGAACAGATGTGTCACTTGGTACAAAATCTAGAGTTCAAGGTCAAGGTAATTGGACAAAATTATAATTATGTTATTTTAAGGTCGACTTAGAAAGTGATGAAGATATCAACTGGCTCAGAATAGGAGTTCAATGTCTGTTTGATAGAATATTATTACATTTACTTTTTATGCCACAAGTGTCTTGTTCTAAAACAGTAAAACCTCGTTATAATGCCCCTCGATAACTTTGCCACCTCGATTATCGCCACATTATTTTGAAGTCCCAAAATCCATTTTGTTTATGTTTTTCTTCATCCGCCTCCCCCAATTCATCGCCAAACCCCTTTATAACGCCAAAATTTGACTGAACAAATGGTGGCGATGAATCAAGGTTTTACTGTATATACAGTCCTGTGTGGCATGAAGTAAGTACCTCTGACAATGACGGATAAAGGTTTATTTATAAGCTTAAATTTGACTGCATGTTTCATGTACTGAGGAATTTCCCATTTTGATATGTTGTCGATGTTCCTGTCCATGTAAAAAGGTGAACATTACAATGTTGCATTCCAATGTTGACCAACTGTTAAGACATCTTAAATTGTTAAATGACTTGTAATTAGAAATTGACTAATCAGAGCTTAAGTATTGGATATGAGGTATAATAATAATGAAAATTTTACTTAAAGAATTGAAGCTTTATGAGTTTAATAGTGTGTTGTGAATGTCAGTCTTATCATTATGATTTTAAATTTTCATGTCTATTTATAGGAAATACCATTGATCTCAGCTTCTCGACATTTGGTGAAACAGGGTGAATTGACACGGATAGCTACAGACACTTCCAGTAAGCTTCCATTTGGTAGAGGAAAACCCAGCAAGCATAGTGTTCATGTGTACTTGTTTAATGACTTAATATTGTTCAGTAAAAAGAAGAGGTAAGTCTCTCTATAATCTGTATCAGATGCTTCCATATCTGTATATACATCAGGATACAATAGAACTTTGATAACACAAATAACATTTTCTTAAAATAACTTAAAGTCACTTTTCATCTTAATTTCTGGGCAACAATTCATTGCTGTTACAGAGAAATTTTTATAAAACTTCACTCATATGAAATCCATGGTGCAGGGGTGTTACATGGCCTTGAACCAAGGTCAAGGTCTAGGAAGGGGTTTGTTTGAAAATTGTGTATAGGGGCTGTAACTGGTTGCTATTTTGGTGAGATTTCATGAAACTTCACATAAATGGTCTGTAGGGTCTAAAGATGTATTATATTTATATAAAGGTCATATCTTAAAGATCAAGGTATCCATAGTAATTATGTGTGTTTGGTAATGAACAAAAGTGATTCTTTAAATGTCAAAGTCTGAAAACTAATGTGGGATTTTTGGGTTACAATAACTGGGTCAGGGAGTATTAGTCCTACTAGGATACTTCAGCTGAACTTTTATCATTGAAAACAATATTTATATTGTTTTTGGGCTTTTGTCAATGTGGGATAAAAATTTGATGATTGTATTTCATGACTATGATTTGACTTTACAATACCTTGACTGTACATAAAACATGTTACATGTATATGTATTGTTTTTGTATATAGTATTCACTAGTCATCATCGTAGATGTGCCTATATTGATGATTACTGTATCATATAATTAGATTACACTGAAACCTGTCTGAAAGGCTACATCCATATAATTGACACCTGCTTTTAAAGACCATTAAAATTGTATTTTAATGACTTATGCTATTTGAACCTCTATGGAAGGGGACTCTGCTCATAGGTCCTCGTTTACTGATTCCGTTAAGTGGTCTTTATAGACAGGTTTGTTTATATATCCGTTCTTATATGTGTCTTGATGGTGTAATTTTCAGCACATAATATGTGAATTGATAATTTCAGAACTAGATTTTCATATAGTTTTACACCTCAGAATTTAAGTCAGTTGTTGTAAGTTGTAAAATTTATTTTGGAATGAAATGGCAGACAGCATGGCCTTATCTTTATGTCACACTTGTGATTTTATTTTTCAGTTATAAGATTTAAGTTTTTGTTTTTGATATGTATTTGTTTTGTTTTATTTTGCATCATTTGTTTTTTGATTGAATTAAAATCTGACCTGTTGAAATTTTGCAGTGTGAATTTTAAATTTCATAATTTTGTATTTGTTTACATATACATGTATTGTTTCAGAAATAATTGCCTTTTGAGCTGTAATGATTTTTGAATTTTCAAAATGTTTTCCTGTAAAATTTGAGGCTATTGATATATTATTGATTTCAATTTTATCATATGGACAGTAAATTTTGAAATGAAATGAAGAATTTTTATAGTTACTGTATTTAGATAACTATTTGCACTGATAGTGGTTATTATGAGAAAAAAGTTAAAATACTCATTTATGGTCTTTCTGTAGTAAAAGATTCAACTCTTAAAGCAGTCTTTATGTCTTTTTCATATACACAATGTCATGCACATTTTGCCAACATACATACTATGCTTACATAATTTATTATACACTATGCCAAATGTATGCCACAGCCAGATGTATGCCACAACACTACTCATCAATTTTAATATTAAATACATACAAACATACATGTAAAGTCACTTGCTTTCAAAATTATAATACAGTATATGTTTTAATAATAGTAGAGCCCTAATCAGCACACATCTCCTGTCTGTTCACTGTACGTGTACTTGTTTTCCAATTTAAATGACACAGTTGCCCAACAGAGTCTGACTGAGTCTTCGAAGGCTTAAAAAATCTAACCTTGCAATAATAATTCCACAATGGAATGGGGTAAGGAATGAAGAGCATCTCCACACAAAGATATCCAAATCCCCCTGTATAGTAAAGCTACCCTTTACTAAACTACTGGTCACACTTTGTTTATGATTGTCTGTACTAACATTCTTGTAACCATTATAAGGACAGATTTTGTTATAATGTGTATTGAACTTCTTTATTTAACTTTATGCATCATTTTCTTACCTTGTATTGATTTCTTGCATTTTTATAACCCCTTGTGCATTTAGTATATATCAATGTTTAACACACTTGACATCCATTTTTCAAATCTAATAGAAAATTGTTTCAAGTTACTGTGAGTGAATATTATATTTTGATGACATATTTCCTGTTCTGCTTTAGCTAATTACTACATGCTTTGTAAGAATTCATTAGTTAATTATATATACTTTTCCTGATTTTCTTTGAAAAAGAATTTTTTAACCTTACTTGAGAGACACCCTTGAATTGTCTCCCTCTGTTGATCTACCTTGCCATTACCTTGATCTGCAAGGACGACTAACAGCATTCAGCATGGAAATCCTGTTAAAACATCTGGTTTTGATTTGAATCAATTAAATTTAATGCATGGCCCTTCATGACTAATATGATTACATATATTATTTATCCCATTTTATCTTCTGGAAGGAAGACATGGCTAATTTACAGAATAAGTGGAGTGTAATAATAGAGATTTATGCCTAGTCTATTTTTTCACTTAATTTGAGGTTGTCAAATCTGGGATGGTTGAGATATTGAGTTCCCATAGAAATCCACCAGCTTTTGACTGAAATGACAATTTTTTTTGCACTAGAATAGAATCTGTATGGGCGGGTTTTGGACCTAAGTAATGAGAAGTTCTAGGATCTGTAGAAGCCCCAGAATTATGTACCAGCAATTATGAAAAATGTTGAATTGAGAACAGTTTACTGTAGTCCGATAACAGCATTCAACAAGTATTTTGATTGAATGACCATGATGACAACAACAACATTGTAAGATGGCTGCCAACTAAGAAACAGTATCATTGGTATATGACTTTGTGAACTGATATATAATATTTCATTAATATTGCAGTAGTAACCAGTATGTTGTCATTGACTACGCACCGAGGAATGCCCTCCATGTGGAAGTTATAGATACATCAGAAGCCAAGGCCAAGCTCCTACCACAGGGAGTACCAAGTGGCTGTAAAAACATCTTCCTTGTGGCCATGTTAGAAAATCATGAACAAAAACAAGTGGAAATGGTTTTATCGTGTAAATCTCCGTAAGTATAGCTTATATCTATAAGTGATTTAGAATCCTATTCATTTACTATGTTATATAATGTAAAAATTAGAGACAAAGCCAGGGTTGGTATTGAGTTTGAAATGTGAACATTTGCAATTTTCTGTTTAGGGTCAAAGAGCATGTGACAAGGTCAACAACATTTACACTGCAATGGTTGTGATTCTTCTTTTATCTTTCATGTGCTTCATGATTTTTCCATTTTTTTCCCATAAATAAATCTGACCAATTACACCTAATTACCAGTATATAAAATATTTTAGTAAAATAGCTACTAGTATGTAATTTACCATTGTGAGTGTCCAGTCTTAAATGATATGTCCATTTGTACAGGAGTGAGCGAGCAAGATGGGTAGATGCATTGACACCAGTAACAAAGAATGATGACAATGAGAAAATTTATGAAGAATGGGGTAAATATTATTAATTATCAATTATGGTTTTATATACCTTGTAGTCATTATTTTCAGTAGAATTATTTCTACTTTGGTGAAACTTAATCACAGCAAAACCTCACTATAATGGCCTGCAACCTCACTTTTGCTACAATATTTTGAAGTCCAAAAATCCATTTTATCCATTGTTTCTTCATAAGTCTCCTGAGATTTATCACCAAACCTCTTCATAATTAAAAAATGTGAATAAACAAATGAGCCGTTCCATGCGAAAACCTACAACTTGGACGTTACGTCACAATGAGAAAAATCGCGATGAAATTACGTCACAAACGCGAAAGTCAACTGCAGTGTTGTGCGAAGATTCACTTGACATTTTAGACCGAGAAAAGTTTTAAAACTGATTTTTATCGACGTGGTTTGAAGAGTTGGGCGTGGAAGATGGCAACGGAAGAAGAGATAGATGAGTTTGAGGTAATTAATTACTCCATATGTTTTTACAAAGTTTCAATGATAAGTGTTTCAAATGAAATGTTAGTGAGCACTTGGGTACGGCGATGTGTTTTGAGTTTGGAGATAAAATAATCCAAACTGATATAGGTAATGTTGAAAATCATTATGTCATTCTTAAAGAAACCCTTTAATTATAATACATATAAATAATTCTACCATTTTAACTCAGTATAACTCCGAGAGAGAGAGAGAGAGAGAGAGAGGGGCGAGAGAGAGGCGAGAGAGAGAGAGGCGTTTAACTTTTAACATATGGTATAATTAGTAATATATATATTTATTCCATTTTTTTCAATGATAATGTGGAAAATATTATCGAACCATTTTTATCCGAACCCCATCCATAAACAGTACGTCTGCAAATGTAAATACTACGAGTTGTCGGCCTTGTTGTCGGCGACATACCAGATTTTATATACATTGTATAAATGTCTCAGTAGAAAGAACGCCGTGGTGTAATGGTTAAGACCGTGGGTTAACAATCTTTTTTAAACACCGGTATTGAGAGTTCAAATCCCAGTAACTCTCCCTTTTTTTTTTTTTTTTTTTTTTTTTTTTTTTTGATAAATATATTAATGGGATTAATGGTTTATTATTATTACTACTACTACTACTACTGGTAATTTGTACAGTACGTCGAGCTTATTGAATATTACCTTTTACTTTGCTTAATATTAATATGTATGTATCTTTCTTAAACAGGTTCTAAATGACATAGTGGACGATTTTTGGGGTAGAACCAGAGGGCCGTAGGAATCCCGGAATTACAGGAAGAGACACCTATGTTGTTTGATGATTTTGATGAGCCAACGACAGACCAAGATTCACTTTTATGTCAGAGATACAATCCATGGTTGTGGAAGATGATCAAAACAATGACAACTCGACTGTAGTGGGTCAAGCACGGAGCTTGAGGACCCAGACTTAGAAACCATAAGAAGAAAAAACAGAATGGATGTTGCAAGAAAAATTGTTTCCAAAATTACAGTGATAATATAATTTTCGACCATATATTAAATGTCTGTGAGATGCAAAGGGATCAGCGGGAAGCATACGTGATGGGGTCTATAAGTATAAGGCATGAAGAGAGAACGCATACAAAGCGAGGAGAGAGGAAACAACATCACTGTGAATTTCATTTTAAAGATAAAGTAATTTGCAGAGAAGCATTTAAGATATGCTATGCCATTGGAGAAATTGTATTGCGCAACATTATAACACATATGAAACATTATGGAAACACCACTAGGATACACGGGAACAGGGGCCAGAAACCACATAATGCTTTCAGTTATAATGATATTGAGACCATTGTTAAATTTATAAACAATTATGCAGACGAAAACGGCATGCCTTTCCAGCACCACCTAGAGGTCGAGACGAAACTCCGCCCGTATATCTCCATTCTGCTGAAAGTAAAAGGGCTATTCACAAAGTGTATCATGATGCGTGTGTTGCAAATGAACAAAGGGCTGCAAAGTACAGTGCATTTACTGGTAAGATTTGGAAATGTTATTCATATTTTATTGTATCTATAAAATGTGTGTTCAACATTGTTTTAGAATACCATATATATTTTTATACTGGTAGTATGAGTCTGTGGCTAAACACAGAAAGTCAATTATTTCTGTATTATTTAATATACTAGGACGTATTGAACATCCCATGTTAGAAGGCCAATCATACATAAAAAGTGCCCACATCTATTTTTTTTAAAATTATTTGATAAGCAAATAGGAAAAATGTAGCTTTTCTGACAGTGTAAAATAGCGCTTGAAAAATATATTTTAAGACTTTTTTCCTTTTGTATTTTGTAGGTATATGGAACACTTGTTGTAACCATATAAAGATATCAAAACCCGAGGAAGATGTGTGTGGCAAGTGTGAAAAGCTTCGCAAAATGATAACTGATGCGCATACAGAAAATGAGAAACTTCAAGCAGCTAATGCAATGCGTGATCATATAATTGCTGTGAAAAGAGAAAAAGATGTGTATAAGACGTGTGTTACAAAGGCAAAAGAAGACTCTCCAACATTATGATACCATGTGCACCAGTTGCGCCCTTGTCTTCAGATTACCAGCACGTGCATGTTACTTTCGACTTTGCACAGGGTGTTTCTATACCACATTTTGCCAGCAGATTGGTGCGCTTTACTTTCTTACGCCTCGAAAAGTCCAGATATTTGGTGTACGCTTTGATGGTTTTCCATTGCAGCTGAATTATTTGATAGATGAGGACCAAACATTGGGTGAAATGGCAAAAACGTACACGGACCTAACTCAGTGATATCTATGCTAGATGATGCCTTGTCTAAGTACAGTCTTGGTGAAAAAGTCCTAACTCTACATTCTGATAATTGCGCAGGTACGTCTACATAGAATTTTACTTACAATCATTAAACACCATTACACAGAGACCGATATCAATTGACGTGTTACTCTACTTACTACTATTGTTAAAAAAAATATGCAACGAAAATCTTTTTATTATACGACAAAACATGCGTATCCGATGTTTTAAGTTACCCTATGCCTTTAATATTGTTGTGTATAGTGATTATATCACTGTCATGTCATATTTTTAATTTTCTTAAAAAAATATTTAAAAAAGAAAACCTTCCTCATAATGATTGATTGATTACTGATTGATTAATAGTGATTGATTGATTGATTGATAGTGATTTATTTATTTATTTATTTATTTATTATTTATACATTATTTATTTATTTACTTATATTCCGGTGTCTGGTAAATATACGACCGTATACCAAATATAAACCAGTTTGTCTTTGTTTGCGTAAATTTACCATGAAAGTTATTGAATCTATTTTACAGGACAGAACAAAAATATGTATGTGATGGCATATTTTGCATGGCGCATTTTGGCAGGACTAAATACTATAATCAACATAAAAATGCAGATTGCAGGACATGCAAGGTGCCTCATAGACGGAGGGTTTGCCCATTTAAAGCGCCAATATCGACGGAGCGATATTGATACACTTGGTCATCTAGCAGAGGCAGTTACAAGATCAGCATATAGCAATAAACCAGTGTTGTACAAGGCTGCCGATGGATCCAGAAACTGGGAATGGAGAGATTGGAAAACCTATCTATCAGCCCACTTCCGATCACTACGGGGTATATCATCTTACCAGCATTTCAGGTACAATATGAAAGTGAAATGAGATAAAACCTAATACAGTATATTCAAGTTATCAAATCGACAGCGTGTACATTTGTATTATGATTGATTAAGGTATTTTTTTTCGAATCAAGGCTATTTCACGCATGCTACAATGTATGGGTACCAGTAGATGCAAGATGACATTTTGACATATTAATTAAGAATCATAATGTACATTTAGTTATAATATTTCTTTAAGTGACCACGCCCTTCAGGTATTATATACAAAGGAGTACTTATATTGAAAACGATTATTTTTCATTGAATTCAAAAACTTGTTAAAATAACCGATGCTAACTGAACTTCCCGGTTGTTGTAGACCATATTATCGAATTAGCAAGGCAATTAAAAGTAGATAATAGCTTGTATTTATGATATATATTCTAAATTCTTATAGACAAAAATACAATACATTTATTTTTTAGATTTTCAAGCACAGACCCTGGTAAAGTTTTTCTGAAGAAAGGTGATTGCGATGAGTCCGAGACTGCTTTTACACTTGCTAAGAGGCCTATTAACTGTGTACCGTTAGAAAGACCAGACCCAGTTACACCAAGCGGACTAAGCAGAGACAGACAAAAATACTTATTTAAGGCAGTGAGACCATACGTGAGACCAATGTTCCAAGACATCACATGTCCTGCGCCGTCGGAAGAGACATTTTTGTAACGCGATGTTCAAGTATTGGAAAGCACTGATGAATATTTGATCATTAAATTGTGACGTCATCCAAGTTTTTATGACGTCATTTTTACATTTTAGGATTTGAGTTTTACGTTAAAAATTTGCTAACATGTATAAAACATTTTGGACTTTCAGAATATGTAAAAAACTCAATTTTGAAAATTTTGACCAAGTTGTAGGTTTTCGCATGGAACGGCTCAAATGGTGTCAATGAATTTTAACTTTATTGTTATTCTTAAATGTTATTTAATGCCCAATTCAAAATTAACCTTCAGACAGTACATGTTATAATGAGAAAAATAAACATATTAGTTATTTCTTCCCCATTTCTTATTGTACCATGTTTACTTATATTAAGATGTAACAGGCTATTGTACTGTACACATTATGTTTTACTGATGTTGAGATGTCACCAGCTATGACTTGTATATACTTACTGTACTGTTTATTTTCAGATTGTCCACAAGTACACTGTATTCAGAAGTATATAGCCACTGAACCTGATGAACTTGCATTAGAGGAATCTGATGTCATTAATGTATTCAAGAAAATGGCTGATGGTAATATTCCTTAATTATTTCCATTACTGAAATATATTATTGTATCTGTATCCAAAATTATTCATGATATATTTGATGTTTCATAATCCATGTGTCTTCAATTCCATTTACACATTGCAGGTGTAATATACAATTTATATAATATACAGTCGACTCCAGATATAACGAAAATGAAGGGGGTTGATCGATCACCTCGTTATAACCGATATTCATTATATCCAAAACCCGAAGTCGGGGGAAGTAAATGACTTAAGCTAATGAATATATGATAAATACATGTACATCGAGAGGCGATCTTCATTAGATTTAGGTTTCAGTCTCTTTAGAAATACTAAATTCACGATGATATCTCGAAGTTTTCAAACTTCATTTGTAATTAAAATGTTGAACTTCGAACAGCAAATACATCGATATTGACAGTTCATTTGAAATAAATAAATTTGGTTGAAAGTACCGTAAAAGTAAATAACAACAACTGATGATATAAAATAAACTTACTTTATTATCGTTATAATACAGAGCACATGGTATTGCCGGTTTTTAATAATCACCGGAACTACCGGTAATACACATTGCCATGCGCATTCCAATGAAATGTAAATAACAGAATCTGAATATTCTATGATGAGGTAAAAAGTCAATCATCTGGCATGGACTCATGTGTTTTACCGATCAAGCACCCGCGGGTCGTAATCGGATTAAGAGATTAATGATCTGATCACGGTTAATTACTAATCTTGAGTAACACTCTATGTTCCAGACGAGTTATTTCGTTTCGCTCTATTACTTTCGGTGAAATCTGTATCATGGCTTCAGCTTGTGTTTTGTTTATAATGACTGACCACATGTATATAATATGAAAATAGGCATTGCCTATCCCGGGAAATGTCCAAATTTATTATCGGGTTATTGTGCACACACACACACACACACACACGCGCACACACACACACACCCAAAAAGGGATGGCACACATTGTTTTGTCTCACCAAATACTGACTAGTGGGACTGACTATAGTTAACTACCGCTGAGTTCTTGCGTCATCTTTCAATCATGTTCTGTCACACACAACTGAGTTTTGGTATGATCTTTCCAGGGACACAAAAGGCTATTCAATTACCCAACATAGTGAATATACTAATCCATACCACGACAACATTCTCACGTTGTAATGTCTTCTCATCTTGAGTCACCTTTTACCATACCATGTGAATAATTAATCTACTGATTTATGGATTGCATAAATAACTACTCCTGTTTTTTTAAACAATATGTGTATCATATCACAGTTCAAGATTGCCCCATTCAATTAATGAAGCAGTTATACCAATGAAAAACAAACATACTAATCCATGTCCAAATCACAATCCAGGAGTAAAGTAAAAAAAACGTTGAAACTGACAAGTTAGGTTAAACACGCGAACTTCCACCAGGGAAGTGAGACCGAGTTTTCTGGAAGGGTAAGCACCTTCTGTTAGCTAGCTACACCGGCCACGTGTGTAATCAATATTAAGTGAAGGGAACATGGAACTAAAACATCCAGGTCAATATTGGACACAGAGACATCAAACTTGTCAACAATACAGTGATAATGGTCATAAAACTTTTTGCCGAAGGCCCTGATAAGCCTAGGCTTGCAATATCCCTTGGTCAACAATCTATTCTGTTTGTGACCGCCTTGGTTGCTCAATGGTATAGCATCCTCCTGGAGAGTGGAAGGTTTTTGGTTCCAACCTGGCTTGTGTTATACATGACAATACTTTAAAATTTGAGTTACTGCTTCCTCATTTTGCAAGCCACATTTGGCTTAGAGGATAGATTATCGACTGGTTATAGAATTATATTAATTGGGAGTGGAATGCTTGTCTGTGACTCTGTTAGGCAGCACCTTTAACCCACAACCCGATATGAATACAGTGGTATGAGGGTAAGCTCCTCTTACACCTTCAACATTCACAGGCATATAGTACCATGATGAGAATTTTCTAATGCACAGACCATTGCAAGTAACAAATGATATGATTAAAACTTGACAGGCTTGTACCGAAATAATGTTAATTTTAGCCCAGCCCCTTTAAGTTTCACTGCATGAAGAGCCCCAGCCCCGGAGAGTTGAAAATGCTTTTTCACTTATGTCCATCTCATTGCACAACATGTACAGTTTCCTCATCAGTTATGTCCAAGTTAGATTTTTGATGAGTGCAGTCATTGTAGTTGAAGTCAGTTCTAGTCAGCACCTTAAAGTCAAACTGGTCCAGCTCGATCAGCTGATCATGATATCCACGTCACATGTAAACAAACAGAGGATTTGTCAATATTTACATTAAATTCGGAATAAATGTCAATAAATTTTATCTGTATTATCATAAAAATGATTATTGGGACGATCTGTTAATTAATTCTTTCAAAGGCGCATTTTATTATTTTTCTTAAAAATCGATCATTTGTGACAACGTCTTTCCTGTCCTGGCGAACACCATTTTTGTTTACACTGCATTCAGCGAGGGTCACATATGCACTCAAAATTTCCATTCAATTAAGTAATAATATGTGAAAAAGTGTTACCGTAGAAGTCATATACTGTGGTTATGCTAATCATAGTAATAGGTTTGTGTCAGGTAACTATGGTTATCAATTTATCTAACTTGAAATCGGCAAATTTTGTATCTTCCCGCATTGTATACTGTGTGATCATGGTTGATGCACGTGGGAAAGCCGGTCGCTGATTGGCTTACAGTGGTTATCGATCTGAATTGAACTTTGACCCAATCAAAAGAAATCACGTCATCGTGAATCTTGAAACGCTACACTTGGCGATCAGCCAGAATGGCGAAAGAAACGTAAATATTTGATATTCGATCAACCTATTTGAATTATTACTTGTTTTAATGAATTATTTTCACGATAATCGTTTTTTGGTTTCATTTCTGATGTACGAGACGGGCGAGATTTCCCCCCATATGGAGCTCACTTCCTGTCGATTTGACCCCTTCAATGGCCTTGGGAAAAGTGGTGCACGCGCGGCGTCAAACGATTTGGACGTACGGTCTATGGAATTTTTCCACAATTTTCTATGACGTCATAATACATACATGTTACCTATTGACCTCTGATCACTCGTTATAACAGGTGATTTTTACATACTTTTAGTAACGAAGGGGCAAGTATTTTGCCTCGCTAAAAGCGATATCTCGTTGTACCCGAAAAGAAAAAAGCATAAAATATAGACACTACTGAAGGGGAAATTAAATGACCTCATTAAAAACAATATCTCGCAAAATGCGATCTCGTAATAGCCGGAGTTAGCTGTAGAATGTTTTATGAACTGTGTGGCTTATATTTTTTTTAAAAACTGTTTACATTATGATACTATTGGTATGTGATCAATATTTACATTATGATACTATTGGTATGTGATCAATATTTACATTATGATACTATTGGTATGTGATCAATATTTACATTATGATACTATTGGTATGTGATCAATATTTCTTACATGATGATGCCTATTTATTTATCTAGGTTGGTATGAAGGAGAGAGAATTAGAGATGGTGAAAGAGGTTGGTTCCCTTCAGAAAACACAGAGGAAATAGTTAATTCACATGTCCGTGCCAAAAATCTCCGACTACGCTATAGGTTATTGTTAGCTTCACAAGACTACGCAAGCACTTATTCTAAAGCATAATGTGGAAATAATAAATAGTATCCATGACGATATAGATACCACAATATCAGTATTCATTTTTAGCTCACCTGACCGAAGGTCATGTGAGCTTATGGCATAGCGCAGCGTGTGTATGTGCGTGTGTGCGTGTGTGCGTGTGTGCGTGTGTGCGTGTGTGCGTGTGTGCGTCGTTAACACCTATTTTCGACTTCTCCTCTGAAACTACTGGACAGTTTTTAATGAAACTTTGTCAGAAGTATATATGGGCCGGTGCAATTCAGATTTGTTCGTGGCGTTGCCATGGCTACCATAACTAGGTCAAGGTGACCTAGGGGTGCAAAAATCTTAAAAAATCTTCTTCTCCGAAAGTACTGATTGGAGAAAAAATCTGATGTGATATTTGGCTTCTCTAGGGTCTTAAGCCTATAGTTTGTTCATTTTGTGAAATTCGGATAAAAAATAGGTTACGCGTTTTTGCGTTTAATTTTGAAAAAATCGTAAAATAGCTTCAAATTGTTATAACTTGACTATTTGACCAGATAATGACATGGGGTTTTCAGTTTTGACATCTTCTTGTTAGTATCTTCAAATTGAGGTCAAGGTCAATTGTGAAGGTCGTGACCTAATTTTTTTTACCTCTGATTATAATTATTATCTCGAAAACTATAAACTTTTTGTATAGGCATGTATATTAGAATGTGTAGGTATTGATACAACGATCATTTTGATGTATAGAAAAAGGTCATGGGTTCAAAGGTCAAGGTCACAGATGTGAAACAATACCGAAATGGTTAATTATCTTGAAAACTATAAACTTTTTGTATAGGCATGTATATTAGAATGTTGTAGGTATTGATACAACGATCATTTTGATGTATAGAAAAAGGTCATGGGTTCAAAGGTCAAGGTCACAGATGTGAAACAATACCGAAATGGTTAATTATCTTGAAAACTATAAACTTTTTGTATAGGCATGTATATTAGAATGTTGTAGGTATTGATACAACGATCATTTTGATGTATAGAAAAAGGTCATGGGTTTAAAGGTCAAGGTCACAGATGTGAAACAATACCCAAATGGTTAATTATCTCGAAAACTATAAACATTTTGTATAGGCATGTATATTAGAATGTTGTAGGTATTGATACAACGATCATTTTGATGTATAGAAAAAGGTCATGGGTTCAAAGGTCAAGGTCACAGATGCGAAACAATACCAAAATGGTTAATTATCTCGAAAACTATAAACTTTTTGTATAGGCATGTATATTAGAATGTTGTAGGTATTGATACAACGATGATTTTGATGTATAGAAAAAGGTCATGGGTTCAAAGGTCAAGGTCACAGATGCGAAACAATACAGAAATGGTTAATTATCTCGAAAACTATTAACATTTTGTATAGGCATGTATATTAGAATGTTGTAGGTATTGATACAATGATCATTTTGATGTATAGAAAAAG
Source organism: Anadara kagoshimensis (assembly GCA_021292105.1). Lineage (NCBI taxonomy): Eukaryota > Metazoa > Mollusca > Bivalvia > Arcoida > Arcidae > Anadara > Anadara kagoshimensis. The sequence continues at coordinate 71,418,962 of CM037870.1, forward strand.
GTCATGGGTTCAAAGGTCAAGGTCACAGATGTGAAACAATACCAAAATGGTTAATTATCTCGAAAACTATAAATTTTTTGTATAGGCATGTACATTAGAATGTTGTAGGTATTGATACAACAATGATTTTAATGTATAGAAAAAGGTCATGGGTTCAAAGGTCAAGGTCCCAGATGCAAAACAATACCCAAATGGTTAATTATCTCAAAAACTATAAACTTTTTGTATAGGCATGTATATTAGAATGTTGTAAGTATTGATACAACGATCATTTTGATGTATAGAAAAAGGTCATGGGTTCAAAGGTCAAGGTCACATATGCGAAACAATACCGAAATGGTTAATTATCTCGAAAACTATAAACTTTTTGTATAGGCATGTATATTAGAATGTTGTAGGTATTGATACAGCGATCATATTGATGTATAGAAAAAGGTCATGAGTTCAAAGGTCAAGGTCTCAGATGTGAAACAATACTGAAATGGTTAACTATCTTGAAAACTATTAACTTTTTGTATAGGCATTTATATTAGAATGTTGTAGGTATTGATACAACAGTTATCATGATTTAAAGAAAAAAGTCATTGGGGTTTAGTATTTATGTTTTCTTTAAATCTATCAGCTAGCCATTAGTTGTCAGGTGAGCGTATCAGGCCCATGGGCCTCTTGTTTAACATGTCACAGTATAACCATAAAAGTGTGATTAATGACTCGTTGAGGGGGTCTGGTCAGGGTTACGAGTCTCCAAGTGCTGTAGTAAAGTATGATATATCAATAATATTGAGGGACAGTACTTATAATTCTGCCGAGATGATTCCAATAGAAATATAGAGGATTATCATTTCAATGGACTAGCTTCCCATTCACATCTGATACTTGCAGTCATTTCATGCTACTGAAGCCACCGGGATAAACAAGCACCTGCCTCATTAATCTAGAGCTCAAAACAGACATTAATTAATTATAACTAATGATAAGTAGTATACAGGAGGTAGTATGGAACATACAAATAACATTATACAACAGCAGCTTTAATTCATCATATCAGTTTGTATCATGGACCAGTATCAACTGTAATCATTGCATTACGGACCAGAATCGTCGGCTATAATCATTACATAATGGGCCAGCATTAAGTGTTATCATTGCATTACGGACCAGAATCGTCAGCTGTAATCATTACATAATGGGCCAGCATTAAGTGTTATCATTGCATTACGGACCAGAATCATTGGATGATATCATAAATTATGCTCCATTTTATAGAATATTTTTCAGAAAATAATTGATATTTACATGTATATATCATGTTAATCTACCATTAGTATTGGCAATAACCATGAATTTTGATTAATTTGTACTAATTAAAAATACCTATTAATATTTTGATAAAAAACAATATATTTTATTTACTTTTCGCAGTCAAAGATTCTTAAGTGTATTTTCGTTAGCAATCATGATATATGATAAATGTGTGCAATTGGTCTTTGTTTTCATATCAGATATACAAGTTATTTTATCAAATAATCATCAGCTATCACAGGAGATCCTTTATCACTGTTTTATGTCTAAATGGGATTTATTGTATATCCAGATATGTTTTATATACATGTATTTATAAAACATTAGAATGTCGTTTCCTGCGGTTTTTTTCTCACACTATTCTTTTATCTAACAACAAAGACAAAGACGAGTAGACAAAAGGGCTATAACCTGAAGGAGTAAAAATATTTTTGTTTTAAAAATGTTAAAAAATTTGTTCTAAATTTGCTGCAAGTTAAAATTTGAAATTTCTCAAAAACTAAGGTATATTCCCTCATGCAAAGTATTTCCTTAGCTAAATTTGGTAAAATATATTTTCGTACTTTCGTGGTAATCTTTTTAACATCTTGAAAACAATTTTGGTTTCACAATTTTGGTCAAAGCACTACTGATGAGGATTTGTATTCCAAAGCAGTTGTCTAGTGCTGTAAAAATAAAACTGGTATAATACTGGTAAATTGTAAATTGTAAAGATAAAACAGGGTGTATAGTACTTTATAAATGTCAGTCTAGCAACAATATTACCATTACAGCATCACAAGGTCACTCTATCACCTTCATTTTCTCTCATGTACATAAAATAGTGGGTGAATAGGTATGTTAAGACTTTGAAACACAAGGTAAAATTAATTGGTGTACTGATAGGACCAATCAGTTTTTAGTTATCTTTCCTTTGATTTAACTACAGTGAGAAGTAAATAGCGTTATTACCTAAAGGAGCAATAACATAATGTTAAAGTATTGTAGGTGTAAGGATATAGTAGCACCTTATCACATGTCTACTTAATCACGCTTATTTTTAAGTCTAACAAGATGTTTCTGCTAAATTATTTGACGATTGACCAGACACCATTCATCAAGGACTTGAACATGTTCCTGATCAATATACATGTACATCATTTTACTTTTATAATGTTATATTACTGATGTAAGGATACTGTAGATCACTTTTATTTCGCGAGAGATTTATTTTTGCGTAAATTCGCGATTCATACCATTCGCAAATTCAAACATCACGCGAATATTCCCAGCTCATAGATATTTCTATACTGTAAACCGCTTTATATTGGCGCATACTTATTTTAGCGATTGATGAATGGTAAACGTATTAGCGCAGTTTAATTTTAGCGTAATCAATTCCAGTCTGAACTGTTTAATTCGCCTAAAACCCACAACTTTTAGCCAAAGAAATAAAATAAAATTTGAGAAGGGGATGTCAGGTTACAAGAAAATAATAAAAATAACTACTTTTATTGAGAGAAAATCTCCGTAACTGACCCAGGAAGTCACTAGACAGACAGATGTCTGCAGGAAGCTTTCATCATAATTTGTCCCTCTCGTGGATTAGACATTTTACTGAATGAATATTTAAATCAATAATAACCTATTTTGTTTTTATTCATTTAAATACCAACTGTTTTTTTAAATACAAATGTTTCGACACATTGTCGATGTATCCCCGATAACA